>OZ007578.1:37686788-38026788 GCA_963931925.1 Onchidella celtica
GACAGGTATTGATTTCATGTTTGAGGGAAAATAAGAGACAGAGAGAGAGAGAGAGAGAGAAAGAGAAAAAAATTCCCTTTAAATTCGGAGGCCCTTTAAATTAAACTCTTTGAGCGACAATTAAGGCAAGACAGAGTGAACCAGGCACGTTCGGGGGGAGGGGGGCTGGGGGAGGGGGGGAGGGGGGCGGTCCTTCGCTTTAAACAAAAAGGAAAAAAAAAAGGGGATAAGATGTCTGGTTTTATTTATTTCTCGCAGAATGAAGACACGGGGGCGTAGAGGCTTCGGTTTTGTTTTTTCTTCTCAGTGATTTCCTTCACTACAAGTCTTAGTGTGATATACAGCAATTTCTTTCCTTGTCTTCAGGTGTCTGGGGATATTTTGTGAACTGTAAAATGTATTTCACATGGCAGTGTAAAATAAAATAAAGTACATTCTGTTATGTTTCTCAGACTGTGGTATTTCCATGTCTAGTAAGAAATTTTATTACAGTACATTACAGCATTTGTCATGCGAACTTGCGTAACATCTTCCAGCTGTCATCTTAATTTAAATAATCTCTCTCTCTCTCTCTCTCTCTTTCTCTCTTTCTCTCTCTCTTTTTCTCTGTTTCTCTGTCTGTCTGTTTGTCTCTTTCTTTGTCTTTCTGTCTCTTTCAGCCTCTGTTTGTCATTTTGTCTTTCCCTCATAATCTGGGGCATTATCTCTCTTCCTTACGTTTCCTATATCAATAAACCATCATTACTATACCTGCAGATAGAAGGTTCGATCATCAAAAACCAATCACAAAATTCAGCCAATATGAACTAGATCACAAAACGAGTCATATAACATTTTTGTCGCTGAAGGACTCTCCAAGTGCAATACATGTCATCTGGAGAACTCAGCAAGTTGAAGCAATGAATACCATCCAGTTTCTGCGACTTGAAGCAATCTAGGCGTTTTAGGAGCCCTTTGTAACAGAGTTATTGTACAAAAGCCGAGTGGATTAATTTTTCTCTGACCTTCCCTCTCGTTCTCTCGTTCTCTCTCTCTCTCTCTGTCTCGCTTTCCCTCTCAATCTCGCTAGTTTTTTTTCTTTCCTCCTCGCTCTCTCTCGTTCTCTCTCTCTCTCGCTTGCTCTGTCTCTCGTTTTCTCTCTCTCTGGCTCGCTCTGTCTCTCGTTGTGTGTCTTTCTCTCTCGCTCTGTCTCTCGTTGTTTCTCTCTTTCTCTCGCTCTGTCTCTCATTGTTTCTCTCTCTCTCTCGCTGTCTCTCTCTCTCGTTCTGTCTCTCGTTGTTTCTCTCTCTCTCTTTGTCTCTCGTTGTGTGTGTGTGTGTCTCTCTCTCGTTGTTTTTCTCTCTCTCTGTCTCTCTCTCTCGTTCTGTCTCTCGTTGTTTTTTTTCTCTCTCTCCCTGTCTCTCTTTGTGTGTGTGTCTCTCTCTCTCGTTCTGTCTCTCGTTGTTTCTCTCTCTCTCTCTCTCTCTGTCTCTCGTTGTGTGTGTGTGTCTCTCTCTCTCTCGTTGTGTCTCTCGTTGTTTCTCTCTCTCTCTCACTCTGTCTCTCGTTGTGTCTCTCTCTCTCGTTCTGTCTCTTTTTCTCTCTCGCTCGCTCTGTCTCTCGTTGTGTCCCTCTCGTTCTGTCTCCCCGGCCGTATTATAATAATAATAATGACGATTCTATATATATCGCCCAATCCAAACAATTTGCTCTTGGCGCTTTACAGAAAATCTTGTTCTCTCCATCTGCAACGCACCATCTCTTTATCTCCCTCTCTGTCTCCCCCCCTCTCTCTCTCTCTCACACACACACACACTCTTTATGTATGTCAAATAGAACCTTTTGCATACACTGTTATGTTAGACATTCATACATACACACATAACATACTATAATAGGACAGAAATTAAACAATAAGACAGCAAAAATATACTGTGGTTATACTCCAGTTTGTGTCTTACTGAACCTCATCTAGCAGGGAGTGCTCTCCCGAAGACATCCTTCCCCCTCGGGGCCCAGATCATAAAAGTTATATGAAAAAAAATAAAAGATTGTATTGTGATTTTATGGAACTCATTATTACTACATATATCAAATCTACCTCTGAAATCTCTTCAAACGATTTGAAAATGTGGAGTTGAATGTCATACTGATTTTACGGACAGGCAGCGAAATGATAGCATGCAGCAAAGGGAAGGAAAAGTCTTCATAATGCTTGAATCTGTGTCCGGTCCTGCTACACACATAGTCAACATCTCTCAAAGATTTGACCCAGTGTGGTTTTATATATAAATTTAGTCTAACCCATATGATACGCAATTTTTTTTATTATTATTATTTTTTTCAGACATTAATTATCTTTTCTAACTATTGAAGTAACATTAATCACATTTGTGTGATATTCTGGTGAAAAAAATAATGTATTTCTGAAAAAAAAAAACAAAAAACTGTTCGATTATGTTATATTTGATAATACTTATAGTTACAAATTCAACTGCATCCTAGTAGGGGGTGCAAGTAGAAAAATGGGCTGGTACTATCTTCATGAAGGCAGAACTCGTTTACTGTTCCCGATCTAGGGGAAGTAATCAAGTTTATGGAAGGCATTTAGACTAAACTTTTATTTCCCATTGGTTATGCCATGGCGGCAGATAATGGCCAAGATACCAGAATTATTTTCCTTTCTTTCTCATCCTGTTGTTATAATAGGTTTTATTTTGGCATACATTGGACTGCAAGTAGGCGAGAAAGGCTAAACTCAGGGTAGGCACAAACCAATCGCTACTGAAATCCGCAAAGAATTCCGGGTGTCTTTATGAGTCATTGCCAAACATGTGGACTGGTTGGTTGGGGGAAAAAATAAACCAGTAAAATTCGCACACTGAAAGAAAACGTGACTCGAAACCGAATAAAAGATTTGAAATGTCTGTCTTGTAATTCTTCATCACATCGGTATTGTTTATTTCGATCGTAAAGGGGAGAAAAAATAATGTAAAAATTAGCCACCAATCGACAATGTGAAATCTGCTATGAAAGGCAATTTCTTGGAAATCCCTTCGTAATACACACAAGTCGCTGCATAATAATTAACAAAAGCAATTGCTATGACAGTAGGTAAACTATACTGCCCCCGCCTTGCTTTCTATGGACATGTTACCTTTATAAAGAACTAAGTTCTATTCCGGTCAACTTTATACAGGTTTTTCATGTCAAACGCCCCAGTTTATACATTATAACTAAAGTATGTCAGCTGACCAAAGCACTTCATTTGTGGGTTCAGTATCTCAGTTTGATACACATATTTGTCGGACACTACACTTTTTTTATTTCACAAAAAAAGTGTTGCTTTTGGACTTTTTTATCGACCTTTTGTTGCTCATGTCATTCTGTGTGAAAAGTGAAAGTTGAAGGCTGGTTCTTCCCCATAGTTCCTCAAATTCTCATCATATTTACTGAAATAGATACCGGTCCCAAGCCCGGCGTCTCATGTGTCATGAGAAGGAGGAAGGAGTCGGATTGTCGGCGACTAAACCGGCACCCCCACCAAGTTTCTTGGTGAGGAGGGTAGTGGTACCCCGCAGGATTAAAAATAAGACCTGTCAAAGGGCGGATGATCCCAGGAGGGACAACGGCCATCCACAGACCCCCTCTGCCTTGAGGGCTAGGTCACTACGATCAAGGCTACAGGAAGGAGCCTCGAACGAAAAACCCGTCGACAACACGTCGTAGGCCAGCGCGTCGATGGTAGGCCTAACGCCTGACAATGAAAGACAACACAAAGAAAGGCCGCAAAGCCCAAGGCCAAAACGGGCACACGTTGAAGAAGGAATGCTGCTCCAACTCGAACAGGAGTTCGTATGACGCGACACAACCAAACCGATCTCGGAGTTGTGCAGCCGACAGAGGGACGAGCAACATCACCAACATCAACAACACCACCATCAACATAGCCACATACAACACAAGAACGTTGAGGACAGACACAGATGTCACCACCCTATTACAAGAATTAGAAAAAGTGAAATGGAACATAATAGGCCTAAGCGAGACGAAAAGATCAGGAGAAGGATTAACACAACTACCAGGAGGCATGTGGTTATATGAGAAAGGAAAAACAGAAGAAACACCAAATGCAAAAGGAATTGCTTTTCTAGTGCACAAGAATTTCAGAGACTATATAGAAGGATTTGAAAAACACACAGAGAGGATAATTTCATGTAAAATCAAAATGGGGAAAAAATCACTCCAGATAATACATGTGCTAAATCGGCCATCAAATATAAATACTGAGTCCATTGACCGCCTCCCTCAGACTCCTATTAATGCAACTCTTGCCAAGCCATTCACAGCAAATGAGACCCGAACTGCCACAAATCAGATGTCCTTTAACAAATCACCAGGCGTGGATTCAATTCCTGCTGAGGTGTATGCCTTCGGTGGAGAAAAGCTTATTGAAAGGTTGACCGAGTTGTTCAATCATATGTTGAAAGCAGGGAAGCTGCCACAGGACTTCAAAGATGCTTCAATCATCCATCTGTACAAAAACAAAGGGGACAGCCAAGTTTGTGACAACCATCGGGGAATCTCTCTACTTTCAATTGCTGGCAAAATATTGGCAAGAATGCTTCTGAATCGCCTTCTTGATCACCTCTCGTCAAATGACTTGCTTCCCGAGAGCCAATGTGGCTTTCGTAAAGAGAGGGGAACGGCGGATATGATTTTTGCTGCCAGACAGATTCAGGAAAAATGCATGGAACAAAATAAAGCGCTGTATATCACATTTGTTGACCTCACAAAAGCATTTGACACAGTGTGTCCTGAAGGCCTCTGGAAAATCTTGGCGAAGTTTGGGTGTTCATCCGAATTCATCACAATAGTGCGCCAGTTTCATGATGGCATGCAAGCTGCAGTCAAAAGCAACGGCAGTTTTTCAGAGCCCTTTGCTGTCACAAATGGGGTAAAACAGGGTTGTGTCTTAGCCCCAACTCTGTTCAGCATCATGTTCTCTGCAATGCTACAAGAAGCCTTTAGCTCTCCTCCTCAAGGGGTAAGCATCAAGTACCGAACTGATGGCAGTCTATTCAACCTCAGGAGACTTCAGGCAAAAACCAAAACCAAAAGTACTCAAGCCTGTGACCTACTATTTGCTGATGATTGTGCACTTCTGGCACACGATGAGGATAGCATGCAAAACTGTGTTGATAAGTTCTCTAGTGCCTGTGACAACTTTGGCCTCACAATAAGCACAAAGAAGACGGAAGTGCTCCATCAGCCTACTCCAGACGACAAGTATCCTGTGACCCCAAATATCAAAGTCCATGACAGTCTTCTGAAGGTGTCGGAGAACTTCACCTATCTTGGCAGTACACTGTCTTCCGCGGCTCGTGTTGATACTGAAATTCTCTCAAGAATCAGCAAAGCCAGCTCTGCATTTGGCAGGCTTCGAAAGAGAGTGTGGGATGTTGCCGGCATTCGCACAGACACTAAGCTGAAAGTGTACAATGCTGTGGTCCTTCCCACCCTACTCTATGGGGCTGAAACCTGGACAGTGTACCAATCGCATGCCAGAAAGCTAAATCACTTTCATCTGGCCTGCCTTAGAAAGATCCTAAGGATCAAATGGCAGGATAAAATTCCAGACACTGAGGTCCTCAATCGTGCCAAGGAATTGAGCATCTTCTGCCACCTGAAAAAAATTCAGCTACGTTGGGCAGGACATGTTGTCAGAATGCCCGACTCCAGACTCCCTAAGCAAATCTTCTTCTCTGAGCTCTCCAATGGAACGAGGAATGTTGGGGCCCCAAAGAGACGTTACAAAGACACTCTCAAGCAATCACTGAAGGCCTTTGCCATTGATGTGAGTGAGTGGGAAAAGCTCTCGCTTGATCGTGCAAATTGGAGGGCGGCCCTTACCAGAGGCAGCAAAGCATGGGAAGCTGACAGAGTCCAGCAGGCTATCAAAAAAAGAGAACGGCGCAAGAAAAGGCCCAGTGGTACTGAACCAGCGGAGCACTCTTGCCATTTATGCGGAAGGGTCTGCAGGGCAAAAATAGGACTTATCAGTCACATGAGAAGCCATAAGTCATGAAAGAACAGTCTTTCCATTCTGTCCTCTGTGTCCTTTAGTTCTATTTATTGTCCATGTGTTGAAATTCTCAACAATTTCTGTTCTTTGTTCTTCTGGTGTTGTTAAGGTCATCATCATACCTGATGGACGAACTATTATTATTATTATTATGCACCAACATCAGATTATGAAGACGAAGAGATAGAGAAATTCTATGAGAATCTGGAGAAAGTCATCGACCGCAAATCCAGCTACTACACCATTATCACGGGAGACTTCAATGCAAAAATTGGAATTAAAAGCAAGGAAGACAACATCAGAGGAGTGGGCGTCTTCGGGATTGGAGAAAGAAATCAAAAAGGAGAAACACTCATAAACTTTGTAGAAGAACAAAATTTCCACATAACAAATTCATTGTTTCAAAAAGCAAAGAACAGATATTGGACTTGGGAAAGTCCTGATGGCCACACTAGAAATCAGATTGATTTTATCCTAACATCCGACAAAAGTATAGTCACCAACTGCGAGGTCATCACGAATGTTGATATCGGAAGCGATCACAGAATGGTAAGAATGAAAATAAGGATCAACAAAAGGCTGATGAGGCTCAAGAGAATACAAAGGCAAAAGCCTTTTAAAGCAGACAGAGAATACCTGGAAAGACATAAGGAAGAATTCCAACTTGAACTGAAAAACAGATTCCACGCTCTACAAGAAGAAAAACCGTCAATAGAAACACTCCATAAAATCCTTACAGAAAAGGCAGAAAAATTACAAGCGAAGAGGGAAAATGCAAAGAAAGAACCATCACCCGAGGACATCAAAATTGAGCAGATGGATAAAAAGAGGAAGGAAATACATAAAAAAGATAACAAGACTGAGAGAGAACGGATAGAATACACAGAGCTCAATAAAACAGTGAAGAAAATGAAGAGAATCAGAGACCGAAGAAAAAGGACACAAATGATTAAAGACATAACTGAAAAGGGCAAAGGACCAAAAGAAATGTACAAGCAAGGAAATATGAAGAAAATATCATGCATGCTCAAACCAAATGGAGAATCGACAACAGATAGACAAGAATATACTCAGCATATGTGCAGATTTCTACAAAACACTTTATGAAAGAACTGTGGATCAAACAGAGACCATTACAAGGACAAGTCAAGACACAGAACAAGTACCACCCTTCCTGGAGGATGAGATAGAGGAAGCCCTGAAAAAGATGAAAACCGGAAAGGCCCCAGGAAACGATGGAATCACCAGTGACGTAATCATGGCGGGAGGCAAAGATACCATCAAATACATCACACAAGCATTCAATGAAATCCTGAGGACGCACACCATCCCAGACGTCTGGAAAGAGGCAAAAATAATAATACTGTTTAAAAAAGGGGACAGAAGAGACATAAAAAATTACAGACCAATAAGCTTGCTGGCCCACACATACAAGCTATTTACAAGAGCATTGCAAAACAGAATGGAAAAACAACTGGACGAGAACCAACCAAGAGAACAGGCGGGATTCAGAAAAAGATACTCAACAACAGACCACCTACAGGCCCTCAGACAAACAATCGAGAAATGTCAAGAATATAACATAAAACTGTGTGTAGGTTTCATCGATTATGAGAAAGCCTTCGACTCTATTGAACATTTTGCCATCACCGCAGCTCTAAGAAAAATCAATATGCAAGAGACTTATGTGAAATTGCTGGAAAACATATACAAAGACGCCAAAGCCAGAGTACACATGTATAGACAACCACGTGTCAGAAACATTCAACGTAGAAAGAGGAGTGAGACAGGGAGATCCAATATCACCTAAACGATTTACAGCAGCAATAGAAGAAATCTTCAAATCATCAGGTCTGGAACTTGGAATAAATATTGATGGAGAACAGCTGAAAGACCTTAGGTTCGCAGACGATGTGGCGCTGTGCACGGGAGACACAAAGCAGATGGAGAAGAACCTGAACATACTAAACAAACTCAGTAAAAAGATCGGACTGAAGATACACAAAGACAAAACGAAATATATGACAAATTATGAAACAGATGAAGATATAAAAGTGGAAAATAAAGTAATTGAAAGAGTAAACCAATACAAATACCTTGGCCAAACAATTCAAATGGAAAATCAAACAAGCTGTGAAGTGAGTGCAAGAGTAAGAGCAGGATGGAGCTGCTTTGGAAGGTACAGAGAAATTTTCCGAAATAAAGACATACCAATATCCCTCAAGAGAAAAGTGTTCAACCAATGCGTAATCCCCACGATCACATATGGATGCCAGACATGGACCATGTCAAGACAGATCACCACGAAACTAAGAACCACCCAAAGAGCAATGGAAAGAAAAATGCTAAACATAAAGCTACAAGACAAAGTACCACACACGGAAATACGAAAACAAACAAATGTTACGGACTTGGTGAAAATGGCTCTCAGATTAAAATGGAGATGGGCAGGACACCTAGCCAGGACACAAGATAACAGATGGACAAAAAGATGCACAGAGTGGAGACCGAGGACGGGGAGAAGATCACGAGGACGGCCAGTAGGACGATGGAGAGACGACGTCACAACAACAGAGGGTGCGACCTGGACAAGGAGTGCGCAAGATCGAAGCAAATGGAAAGCATTGTCAGAGGGCTACATCCTGCAGTGGAGGGACAACGCCTAGGTTCAAGGTTCAAGGTTCAAAAACGAGGGAAATGTGATGATATGATACTTTTCAATTTTCATACACCTTGCCTCATGCCCAGAGTTAGGTAACTCAAAGGACAGATTTTCACACATGTGGTAGTGACTCAGTGGTAAGAAACTCTTCAGGTGGAGCGAGTGAGGATAACGATCTTCAGAGAAAAGAATCGATTCTTTTGGTAGATGTTTAGGCCTTTAACTTCCTGGCATTTTCTAGAACCCCGCCCACACCGAGGTCAGGGCACTTGGCGTGCATCACCTACCTTTTTTTTTTCTTTTCTTTCGTCGCCAGGTATTTCTTTGGGTTTGAACCGGCACCGCTTTTTCCGTGCAGGTGTCCTATCCATCCTGCCTATAATACTGCCTCTGGTTATTATAATGGTATAATTTTAGACTCCATGAATTTAGTGTTCATTTCTTTTACACCAAATTCAGCAGGAAGAATTTTCAGCTGTTGTTGCAATTTCCCTAAGAGTATTTAAATATTATTTATTCAACACCCTGTGAAATGTTAACAAAATGCAATGGAAAGGCAAAATCTTCATAAGCTTGAATCTGTGCCCCGTCCTGCTACATATAGGAAGTAACAACCCTCAGTATACAATAATTTCTCACCATAGTGCATCATTCTTCATGATGAATAATGCAGGCCTAGCGCCGTGAAATAAAGTCTAGTGGCGCACCGAATGAAGTCTATTTTTCGTCTGTTTTAACCAAGAGTTGAACTTCCTTTGAGCCAACTAGAGAGACATTGAATGTCGTTTCAGTCTCTCTGGTGCGCGAGGTTCGGTGAACTCCACAGTCTACATCTCACATGAAAACCGAGACAAAAGAGACCTGACTGAGTGGGCCGTTGGCCGTTATTTTTATGGAACCAAAAATCGTTGTTGTTCTTGATGTAGGGGAAGTAACCGGTTTTATTGAGAGTATTCAAACTGAACTTTATTATCTCCCATTGAGTATGTCCTGTCGGCAAATAATAATGGCAGTTTCCAGATACGCTCGTTATCCTCACACCGTGATGCTTTCTTTATGGTTGTACATTTATGTCGGGAAGTGTGTGTTTATTCTCTGACTTTCAACTTGGTATGGAACCCTGAAATTGTCTCATGATTCAAATATTAATAAAAGTCAGAATTCTTAATTGGTATCTGAATAATACACGTGACAGATTTACGACAATTTACTATGCAATCGAGGGCCGCATGAAAATTCTCGTAACTCGATGTTTAGAATTTATTATTTTTTTCAAGGAGAAACAGAAAACTATAATTTCCTTTATAACACTTAATTGTGACGATATTTTCCAAAAAAAAACAACACACAAAAATAACTCTTTTAACCCTTAGTTTTCAGAATTTAATCTCCATAACTTTAACACAACCGGCGGGCTGTCTAGGGAGAATGCCAGGCCAAGTACCTTAATATTTTGGGTTTTTTTAAAAAGTCGAGTAAGGATAGTTTACCACACCGCCTTCGAAATATTTTATGTGATGTCAATCCCCCCCCCCCCCCCCTTTTACATTTTCACCCGACTGAACTTGAACTGACTAGCCCTATTGCAGCAAAAATCAGGGGAAAAAAGGAGATGCTTTGTAGAAGAATGGAACTATATCAAAATGCCCTGTTTACAGTCAAAACAAGGACGTAAAGGACATTATCAATTTCTTCTCATGTAACTTCACAAGACCAGTTTTCACGTGAAATTAATACTAAGCAAGAATGAAACAATTCAATGTGTTTTCCAATGCAGAGAATTTGAGCGCATCAAAAATCCCTCTGACCCTCTCTGATTTCTAAGTTGCCCTCACATTTTCCAGTTATTATCTCGAAAACCACACACTTCATGTATTTCAGTTTCAAACATTTTGTCAAGGAATTGGCGATATGTATTAATTTGAAAAAAACAAAATATTTGTTCAACATCAGTTACAATTGGCCTGTCCTGAAATGATTTCAAGTTTTGGGTCAGCATTTTTCCGGGATCCCAAAATGGAAAAAAACAGTAACACATTAGTATGTCATTCGGTCAAATGTCCATATTTTCTTGTATTGTATTATCAGCCACTGTGAGCCATGCACAACTCACACTTTCTTATTCTGTACACAATAATCATATTCATCCAGACGTTGTACTGTTGAATACCACTTGGTGGCCAAGGTCCGAGAAAAGTTGTACTGTTAATGTGGGAAAAAAAAGGCCACATCAATATGTCAATGCAAATGGCCAACAATATTCAGCAAAGCATAACACTTTTATTCCGTACAGCTGGGCTTTGCTCGCAGTCCAAGTCACAGGAATGTAGAAAACGTTCCTTACGCCCCGGCCGTTCAGTCAATTTCTAACCCTAAATCTATCTTTAACCATGTCGTTATCGCCGACCCTAAACTTGACGGTATCCCTATCCTCGTTTTTTACCGTTTCAACCAGAAAACACAAAAAAAAAAAAACCAAAAACATACTGATGGCCTGTTAAAGATACAAATTCAAAGTGGTCGGGACATTAGGAATTCTTTCCAGGAATATTGTGCAGCTGTGAACTGACTCGCAAATCATAATATATTTCCCAGCTGTTCGTAGGATTATCCAGCAGCTGAACTCAGTTGGTAAACAAAATGTCTAACACCCAGTCACAATGAGTCGTATGTCGATTTTTTTACTACAATGAAGTCAATGGTGTCACGTTAAAGCTTATTGTATGCACTTTCACTACGTAAACAAAAATTAAGCTATTCATATAATTCATGTTCTCTAGTGCAGAAATAAATGAACTTTTCATTCCCGCAATAAAAAAAAGTCAATGTCTGAACCCTGATCTCATTCAACTCTTGATTTCTTAGGTTCCAGTCCAGCGACATATGACTCATTTCAACTGGCCACAAGACAAATATAAGCCAAAAATTGGCCTTTTCTATGTGCAGCTGGATTTTGCTCGGCAGTCAAAGTTATAGGAATATTGTATAGTTTTAATATGACCCATGGCCAAACTCATTATTTTGCAGATTTCTGTAGGATTATCCTACAGCTTTACTCACGGTTGGTAAAGGAAACGTAAGCTGCACATTTTGGACTGTCTTGTGTAGAGCCGGGTTTTCTTTGTAGAACTCGTGATCAAACCCATGTCTTTATAGGACTTTCCTACAGCTGTCCTCACAGTTGGCAAAGAAAACATAAGCTGCACATCGGTCCTTATTATGTCCAGCTGGGTGTGCTTGACAGTCAAAGTGTGATCAATGTCGTGCAGTGAGCTGGTCATAAAACAACTTGAATGCTGTACCAAATGATGCATTATAATAATTGTAGCCACTCTGTACAAAATTAACTGTCCTTTTAACAAACTGAAACAACTACAAAGGCCCATTTTGCTTTTGATCCGTCCTGCTCGGAGAGTCAGTTTTGGTGCAGTCTGTACAAAAAGAATTTCACTAAAGGCTTTAACTTCAAAACTGTTGTTCGCACAAATGTATTAGACGGTGAACACTATTAGCTGTTCAGAATCTGGAGACACAATCGAGGGTTAGCTTTTGAAAAGAGAATCCATCCATCTCCAGTAAGGCATATTATCAGTATTGTATTTTATGTACCACAGATTGATTCTTTTTATAAAACGTTAATATTGTTGCACAATATTATTTAACAGTGGAACATCTTAAAAATTCTCTATCGGAAAAATGGAGTTCCACTTCTTGGTCGCAATACGAACGTTCACTGACATGTTTGTACAGCTGAGCTTCTGTAATCAGTGGCATCTCTGTAATATTCCCCTTAAGTCTTCATTATGTTAAACACTGCATTGTACCAGAATTCCATCAAACCTGTCACCTATATTTCTTTTCTTATTCTTCCGGCTCGTATTGCAATTTCAAACCAAGAATATATTTCCTGAAAGAAACTTGGGATTTTGCACACAACTTGGACATCGATACTTAACTGTACAATTTTCAGTGGTTAATTGGAAAGTTTTTCTCAGGACTAGGAGAACATAAAATGGCATCGGTGCTGTTTCCTTCATTTTTGCCTTTTTTTTTTTTTTTACGAAGTAAAGTCGTTAAAAGTCAGTTACCCAGCTAGTTGTGAGTAAATAAATAAATAGAACACCGGTAGGCACGCGCGCATACACACACACACATTTAAAAAACGTGGAAACAAGAAAGGCACTATAATATTTTTTAAATTTTAACTTCAATCGAAGAGCATTAATTTCCAAAGTCTAATTTTGGAAGAGGGTTCCTGTCAGATAATCATTCAAATTTACTGTAAGATGCGATGTAAGTGTTCAGTTAAAAGTTGCTATGTCCCGCCTTTACCCCAAGATAGAGAGGGGTCATATCCAGTGTCAAGTGAACACTTCCACCTCATCTTACACTAATTTTGAATAAATATCTGAAAGGGGCCATAACTCTTGCAAAATTGGGCTTACCGATTTTTGGAAAAACGCTCTTCATTATTTATCTGGGCACGGAACTGTCTGTCACATAATTATAGCGGACTTCAGGTGGGTGGCTGGGTGGAAGAACAGGTTCGAGACTGCAGTTTGGGTGTGTCCGCACCTTCTGGTTCGCCACTCCCCCTTCGCCATCAGTCTTTGAAGTAATGACTTGCGCTGCAAGGTTGTTTAAAGTGATCAAGAGTCGTGCACCATCAGCCTCACTCTCTCTCTCCTGGTTCATCCTGTTTGTTACCTCATTATTAACTACATGACGTTATGGATCATTAATGGAACCGTGAGCCTGCATGGCCACTACGAGAGATCTCAAGAATGGGTGACTTTCCGGTGTTTAGCACCGCTATTGTCTGATATTCTCCACCACTAAGAGAAGGTTTGATCAATCGTCCCACTGAAGGGCATCTAACACGTACATTGACATCCCACAAAGAAGGCCATTAGGTAGTTGGTGAGAGGACAAAGGCGACCAAACTACTGCCATTATCCTCAAACCTTTCATATTGGTCCGACAAAGGTTTTCCCCTTCGGCAATGGTTGCCAACCTGGGAGAAACCATCCCCATGCAATTTCTCCTATCCGGGTAGTATTATTTGTGAAGGATCTGTACATATAATTCTTAATACTGGTATTTGTTCACAATTAGGTGTAACAACTTGGTCATTATGTAATTTTATTATTGTTATTGTTATCTGAATTTAAAATAATGACGTCAAGGCTTGCGTGCGGTAAGTGAGGGGTGAAATATGTGTAGGACCCCACGCGCTAATTATTCTAAAAAGAGCACTCGCTGTGCTAAAAATAGAACTGGACCTAGTTTTATTGTCTATTACTTTGTATGCATAAACTTTGGATGTATATATAAACACAGTATCTGAGTACACTAAAAATTAAGCACAGTACAGCATATCTTACCGTCAAGGACCACACCTTGGTCTTAAAAACAGACCATTACAATTTCCCCTGTGTCAGCCTCTTTATTATAGTAGAAGTATAAAGTCACATGACTGACCAAAATAGGTTTAAGATTAATTTAATTTTAAAAAGTTACCGGCGGTAAACGGGACAACACAGGTTGGGAGAACCGCTGTTCCACGATCTCTCGTACATTTCCCCCTCTTTTGCAGGCAGCTCAGGTGAAAAGCTCCGATGTGTATTTGGTCATGACGTAAATTTATGAGTTTCCAAAAAGGTCGTTGGCGTGAGCATCAATATTTTAGCAACCTCCTTTTCCCCGCAAACCAAGGACACATTCAACACAATTTGCCTTTCAGGTATGTTCATTCCGATGCCAATGGTCGCCGCTGCTTTAGATGTGTCAAGAGTGACACTCAATGAAAAGTGTCCATATTTTAGCTGATAATTTTATCTAATCCTAATGCCATGTTTTCATGCGTACAGAAATGGAAAAAGGCAACAGAAACGTCAAAAACTCTTCAAGTAATGAAATAGAATATTTTAATCACCGTTTCCGTACACATGGAAACACTCTTTCTTTTCACTACTTGATGGATTTTTGATATTTCCACTGCCGTTTCCGTTTCCGTACTCAAGAAAACCCACATTAAGACAATACATTTTCTAAGGGTTGTCTCAAAATAATGTATAATATTCCAATGAACTCTTTCATATTGCTGGCAATTTCTATTAAAATGTGTTGTCATCAGTGTCTGGCCCAGAACGACCATCAGACTGAGATCATGCCATAACTCAAATTTTAATAATTACGTACCCGTTCTATTTAAATTGTATATTATAATAATAAAAAAATAATGAAAAAATTCGGTCAGTTATATCACAGTGTACAGCAAAAGTAAGCTGTAAGAAATAACGACTGCTGTATTACATCTTGAATGTATCTTAATTAATACTGTATTTAACATGAGTATACCTTTTTTTTTTTTTTTTTTTGCAATACCCTTAGTTTTAAATTTGACTCTTAACATCAATACTGAAACGCTACCTCAACTATTGTTGTTCCAGGTAACCACTGAGTGAAGCTTGTGTTTAACTTGACGGAGCAGTCGTTATTTCTTACAGCTTACTTTTACGGTGTTGTAAAATAACTCAAGATTTTTTTCCTACCGAAACAGAAAATGAATTTATTATCACAGATCCCACCGTATCGTACATGGGTGGGTACATGAAATGCTGGATGAACCAAAACAGGGTGTGCGGTCTTCTCAAATTTGCGCTTTGCTGTTTTTGTTGGCGCACGTTTTTCTTCCTTGTGGGAATCTTTGAGTAGTTCAAGCACTACGATTTTCTCATCAGTCTTAAAAATTGTCTTCAAAAGTTACTCAGTGATGAAATTACTTTCAAAATCCCTTCGTCGGGATTTACTGATTGATTTTAACTTAACCCCTTGGTTATCAAGGGAAATCTTTGAGTCTTCTATCATGACAACCTTGTAATGAAAAAATATTTTAACTCTTGTAAAAAAAGAGGTTATTTTGAACAAATGCGTTGAAACATTGTGCACACCAACATCGCCGATCATACTCTTCTTATCATTATTTGAATACTTCACAAAGCGAACACATATTTCGGTTAGGACAGTGTTAAATCGCCTATTCACCAGCCGAATCATTTTTTTATTCACCCTTTTGTCTGCCCATCATTTTTTTTAAAGACTTGCTCCAGTTGATCCACTCAACGGTTTTTAAGACCGGATTCAGTTGTTCGACCTATTTTCCGTGAAAGCTGAACCACTATTATACTGTCACAGGGTGAACAGTCAATGTCCCCCAAACAGAACCTATCGGCATGATGTCACCGGAAGATAAGTAACATCGCTTGTACATCCGCCCTGCCCACCAGTAGTTCATTGCCATTCCCCTCATACTGACAGGAGTTACTCCATGCGCTCGTCACGGGCACACACAATCAATGATCGACTCTTTTCGTCCACCATTGGTACAGAGTTTAGTTCCAACTAGACATAATAGCTTTTCTCTTACCAAGGACGAAATTCTTAGTGTACCAAAGGTAAGTTGATTTATACTATTTGGTTATTAATTTGTTAGCTGAAGCCCTGGCATGGGTCTGCTTCACTTTGTCCGTTCCTTTATGTTTATTTCGTTGTTTTTATTTGTTTGTTTGCTTCTAGGCCAGTCCTACTCAGTGCCGGATTAAGACCTTTAGAGGCCCTAAGCACCCGTTCCCTCAACCTCACATTAGACGCGGGGCAACTTTTTTTTTTTTACACGTGTAAATATATATATATCTTTTAAAAGGGTGTCTTATACACCCGCAACACGTCATGTACTTTGATTTTTTTCACTTCAACTGTGAAGGCCCTTTTATGTGGACCATGGCACAGCTGCACCAGTTGCAGTTTTGCACCATTATGGTGCACTGTAAATCTGGCAATGGAAAATTTCTTTGATACCCCCTTTCCTTGGTGCCCTAAGCAAATGCTTATTTTGCTTAATGATTAATCCAGCCCTGGTCCTGTTGCATACCCCAGGCCTTACGCACTAATACCCTAGGCACTCCGTCAGCCATTCGAGGAGAGGCTTGTCATGAAATGGCCGTAATCTTCATAATGGATAGTTTATGCTAGTAATGGTCCCTTTCTACAAATGACAAAAGACAGAAGGCACCATTTCCCACCTGCCCCATGATATAGATCTACTTGATTACTTCCTCGGGGTAGTTGAGTATCTGGCAGATGGGGAAAAAGCTCTAGATTTTGTTTCTAAGCACCCTGGCATCTTGTAGTGACTTCCATCACTTTCAATCCATATAACACGGCATGCCTTTTATTTGAAAGGAAATACTTCGGTAAGGACAGTTACAGCTCTTGTAGTAGTTTGATCAAATCGAAAACAACATGATATTTTTTGTACTAAGAAGTTTCTAAATCTTTCACTTTAATGACCTTTAAGTAATCCCTGTCGACCCCGCCACAGTTTTTATTTTACTTGATATTATACTGGTACAGTATTATTTTTCCATTCTTTATATAAAACTTCTGTTATCGATCCTTAGGGTCCATAGCTCGAGGGATTTTTCTTGATGACGTTTTCCATGAAATGTTTGATTGGCAATCTTTTCCGAAATTCAATTTTGAAAATAATGTGTTTGTAAAGAGTATGTATTTCAAAATGGCCACAGACTGGGTTATAGCTTTCAGTCAGCTTGTCAATCAATCTAGGTGCAGGCGTTCAAGCCAGTCTTTGAGTTATTGATTGATTGGTTGATTGATTAATTAATTAATTTATGAAAAGCACTGTGCTTTCCATGTCTTGAATGTTCAGTCGATTAATCTAAAACTATATTCCATGCTGAGCCCCCCCCCCCCTTTTTAGTAAGGCTAAATAATTATTTTTGGTAACTTTTTTTATAGCTAATTATATGTTAGACCATAAGATAATATTGACAGATATAGTGATTATATACAGACAATGTACATGCACGTTTGCTGACTGCAGCTGAGGTGTTACTATTACTGTGATGCAGTAACGTCTTCATTTATATTTATGTAAAATACATGTACTACTTAAGGGTTTGTAAGAGGTACGTATCTGATTTTGTGACCGATTTTCTGATTAAGTTTATGATTTTGATTGATATGGTTTGTGATACGTTGATTTGGGTCTGTTTTTTTATTTTTTTTGTGTAGATCTAGTAGATATTGTATTTGTGTTCATTTTTTTTTTCATTTCTTGGATTTTATGTATTTATTTTATTTTTTTATTTTTTTTTTGTGCGATGGCAAGTTTGACACGCTGTGTTGCTGTTACTGTCGTCTCTCTTCTTGATGTTGTCTTACATTATAATTTTTTGACTTTCTGAATTCTCCTTTTATTTCTCCCTTTTCCTAATTTTTAACTTTTCTTTCCTTTCAGTATAAAAAAGAATGGTGATGTATATGTTTGTGTATGCTGAGGGCTAATAAAGAAAATGTATTGTTACTAACTCAAATTCCTTCACTTTATTGGTTATACTCCCACAACATCTGTACAAACATAAAACAGGAAAAGACCATGCACATAAGATATATATTTTTAAACAACATTGATCCCCTGTTTGTCTCTGAAAAAGCCATCCAGGTGAGTTATCTCTCCATAATTTGCTTTGGGCATGCATAAGTCACAAAAACAACTATTCAAATTTCAAAGTTTGGCTGATGTGTTTTGTGCGTTTTGCAGTTGATGATTATTTGTTTTCAGAAAACTTCAAAGAGATCAGGCAGATCGATAACAGGGTCGAATCCATCTTCAGACATTCTCTCAATTCTTCAGTCACTCCATTGGGTACCCACTAAGGAAAGAATAGACTTCAAGAGTTTAGGCTTTGTTATTAAATGTTTGAGCGGGCTAGCCTCAGAATATCTTTCAGAGCTAGTGGAATCATATCAGTGGACGCGAAACGCTTTGAGACACCCATAGTCAGACTGTTGCTTGGTGAAAAGGCTTTTTCTATTGGTGGGTATAAATTGTGGAACAACATTATCTTTGGCATCATGGAAAGTGAGAACATCATACCATTTAAAAAGTAGGCTCAAAACTGAAAAGTTGAGGATTTGTTTTTTCTTTTTAAACTAAATGATATATTCCTTTGATCTCAGAGGTCTGAGGATGAGAGTAGATTAATGTATGTGAGTGGAATGTGATGAATTGAACTCATGTTAATCCCGTTTCTAAGTTTAGTTCCGCACCCTGGAGCATATAATTTTTTTGTGGACTTGAGCGCTTGAAAAAACAAACAAACTTACAATCTGTGAGTAAGTAGTGAAGAACAGTACTTTTATTTATTTCTCTTCTTCTCTTCCACATCATACCCTTTGTCTCCTGTCATTTCTTTTGCCTCATTTATCCCCTTTATCCCCCCCCCCCCTTTTCTCTATTTCTCTCTGACTGTCTGTCTGTCTCTCTCTCTCTCTCTTTCTTTCTCTCTCTCTCTTTCTCTCTCAGTCTCTCTCTCTCTGTGTCTCTCTGTGTGCCAATCCCAACTCTCATTTCAATTAAACAATCTCTCCATCTCCTTCTACATCGGTCCCTCTAGTGTAATTAGCTCATGTTCCTTTTTTTTTGTTTTATTACAGTCAATTCCTGGATTTTTTATGTCCTGTATGTATTTCTTTCTCATCTTGCTATTTCCTTCTCATTTTCTTACTTTCTTTCTTAATAACATTGGCTCTCCTAGTTACGCAAACGGTAAATTCGTCATTTTCCAGGTTGTACAACATAAGTCTACGACCTCATTATACTCTTCGTCACTGAAAATGTTCCATTTCGAGTGTACACACAACTGTTATGCCGTGTGGTGGTAAGATCATAAGAAAAGAAAACAAAAGGAATAGAGAAAATTCTACAAGAGATGAATGCAGACTGTTTTGTAACTTGTTCAGTTTCCACGGCATAAATGAGGACAGGAACATATTATTGTGGTAACAAAAATGTATAGCCTAGATAGAAAAATGGAGGATATATATCATTATATAAGACGACGCCAATGCGTGAATTTTATTTAGACTGGCTTTTGGGGGTCTTTTCACGTAATAGGGCCCTGTTTACCGGGTAGAGAATGAGCACCTCGTGACCATGTTAATGGCAAAACAAACTTTCAGATTGCTAGTGACGTTAAAAAGGGGGGAGGGGGTATTGTGAAACTGAACAAATATGAAACATATTAAGTCACTTAGCGGTTGCGGTCTTTAGCTGAAGTCCTCATAATAACAAGTCACGTTTAGTACTACTCGTGAACACGTGCCCAGCTACCCTCTATTGTATTTGTACAACTATTAACTTGGGATATTGTTGTGAAAGCAGTATTTCCGCTGTCACCAAAGTGGAAATTAGGTTTTTCCTGGTACATTATTTGCATTTGACAAACTTAGCGAACACCTTGGTGGGGTAACGGAGGTTACAAATGGCAACAACTTTAATGCAAATATTCTGGATGACCTGACCTGTACACTAGCCGCTATTTAAGTATAAACGTTGCAATTGCTGGCCCTCAGCGCGCTTGAAACACCGGCGGACTCCTATCATCGCACTTAATACTGGGTAATTCATAAAAAGAGAAAGCTAGACGAATATAATACACGGTCCTTGGCGGAAGGAGTGTCTGATTCTTTTGAGTGGCCTCGTAGAGGAGTGTCATTTTGTAGTAATCTGGGCAAAGGGGAGGTTTTTTTTTTCAGACAACAGCTGAGATTTAGAATTTTTGCATCGTTCAAAAATAGAGTGCAGAGAACAGGTCAAGCTGTTATGACTACATCGCTGTAGATGTTCACAGGTTTGTTTTGTAACCTGCGACTTGACGTGTTGTTGCTGCATGAACAGTCAACAACCCGGTTATTCCATTGGACGGCTTGTGTCTCAACTACGCGCCAGCGATTAGCTGAACAGCTCTGGTAAGTTCTCGTAAGGTCTGGCTCTGGTTCATCAAAGCAAGAATAATAGTATATCGTGGGAGCCGATTACCGGGCTTGTCCTTTAAGTCACAGAAATTCTGATCTGGAAGCGGTCCCCAGGAACTGTAAATTATCCTACCGACAGATGATCAATATTTTAGACAGCTTAATTGGAAAGCTTCCAGATATAATTTACAGGCCGCGCTAAAATCCGTACGGCAGAAAGGACCACTGAGGCCATCGTGATGGGACAGAGCACTACTTTGAGCTAAGACTCTGGGACAGAAAGCAAATAATTATTGTTCAGTAGAAGAGAGTATTGGCTATCAGAAATTGACATAGATTTCATTGCCAGACTCCAGATACACAGACAGAAAATCAGTCAGATAGTCAGTAGCCAGGAAAGGTTTCTCTGTGTTCATAGAGAAACTGAGTTTAGGTCATCAATAGATTTAAACATCTAGTATAATAATTATTATCTTATTTCGTCTAAAAACTCAAATAGGGGATAATGCTCAAAACGCCTATAATTTCATAGTTTCTTGTTGTGAGGAGCCCAGCCTTTGGAGCCAAATTTTAAAAAGTGAAACCGAAGGAGACAGGAAACGTTGGCGTTGGGTGACGAAGCATTCACAGTAATCATTATTTAAAAACAACAAACAAAATAACTCGCCTTTGATGAATGTGTAGGTGGTGGGGTTATTGAAACCGCTGCACAAATGGTAGTTGAGCCTTGGAGCACGACCGAGTCTGAGCCAGTCTTAGCCAAACTCTCACCACAGCCTCACGAGTGTTTTGGTGGACTGGGTGTGTTTAGTGCATGGTCCGTATAATCATTTAGTTTTCAAAATGATTGATTCACACAGTTCAATTTCGATGAGTCTAAAGGAAGCCTAAATCTTTCTAAATCGCCCCGTGATTAAAAATGATGTACTGTATATTTAAAAGGCATCTTTTCTCGGAGGTAATGAATTTGACTTGAGTGTGCGCTTTTCCGCATCTTAGGAATATTAGGAAAATGACAATTTAAAAACAAAATGATTAACAGCTGTGGAATGACACAGAGGACATAAAGAATGCATCAAATCTAGTCCATTAACCTGAAAGACATGATTTTTTTAACACAATATGTAGAATATGGCACACCCCCAAAGAGATGGAAGATCATAGAATGAGAGATGATGTTTAGTCCGGGGGCAGGAGGAAAAACGGATAAAAATGGCGTATTTATAAAACTGCACAATTTATCCTTTTGTAATGTTCGTTTTCACTATGCATTTTCTTTGAATTTTTCTCTCATTCGCAGTCACTACTGAACATTCTCTCCAGCATTCTCTGACCTGGGCAATACTGTACCACCTTGACCTTGATTCCCCACTCACCGGCCAACCAAAACGACATGGAGGCGGACTTGAAAATTCAGATGAAAACATTCCCACAAGTCAATGGACTATCCGAGACTGCGACAGTTTCCCGGCCCGCCAAAGGCTCACCAACTCTCAGACAGTCGCTGATGGCTTTCACAGAGTCCACAACGCTGCATGGCATCAGGTTTATCTTCGTGGAAAACGTGGCTATCATTAGAAGGTGAGACGTTTACGCAGATCGTTAATTGTCTTCTCACGTCACCTCGCGCTATGCCAGAACGACTCACATTACAACCGAGAAATACGCCGTGTATTACACTTGAGCTACTCTTCCCCTAACATTTCATTCAGCGCCGCTTAGATTTTGAGCTTGCCAACGTATCGCATAAGCCATTGTGCACTGTATGTTTGCGCAAAGCATAACCTACTAGCCGACCCACGCAAGATATATATCTTGCAGATTTTCCATGTACTAAGCGCAACCGTATATATCTAGATCTAGGCTACATTAAAACGGCATTTGGATTCCATACTATGACTAATAGAACTGACTGTTACACCACAATTTCACACAGAATTATTTTATTTAATTACTCGTTCCATGAACGGTTTCGTTTCTTGGTGCGGACCCAAACTTCCGCGTTCAATCAGCTCGTCAAACCGTGCTCGTTTTGAAAATCAGATCGATCTTCCGGTTCATTGACAATGGTATCATTCTTCCGGTTCACTCAAAATGGTGAATTAAAATAGAATGACCGAAACAAATACATTTTGATAAATTCCGGAACAGGAGTTTTCGTATGTTTTATGTGGCGGAAACCTTGATATGTAGATACGGTCGACGTGTGTAAAATTTGAAGCGTGTGGGCTAAGTATTAACGGAGGAGTAGGCTAACATAGCCGCCAAAGTTCACTTTTATAATAATAGATTCATCGATACTTATGCCATATTGCAGATTCATTTGGAGGCGTGGGTTTTCAAATATACCCCAAAATCGCACGTCTATAGACCCTTTTAATTTACCGTCCTCCATATCATGTGATTTGCAAACAAAATGGCGGCGTGCCCCACTTGTAGGGCGGAAGCGGTGGACAACGGTAGAACGATGCCATCCTATTGTTGGGCACCCAACTGTACAAACCCGTTACGTGCTGGTTCTGGCATAAAAATGCATCTTTGCTTTGAATGTGCACATATTCAGATGCCATCATCAAGACAAGTTGAGGT
This sequence comes from Onchidella celtica, assembly GCA_963931925.1. Lineage (NCBI taxonomy): Eukaryota > Metazoa > Mollusca > Gastropoda > Systellommatophora > Onchidiidae > Onchidella > Onchidella celtica. Next base: position 37,709,945 of record OZ007578.1, read on the forward strand.
TTTTGCCCTACACGGTGCTTTTCGAAGCCGTGCTGCTCCCCACAACCGTAACGCGGAATTTGAAAGGGTCTATAGGGAATACATGGAATACTCAGAAATGAAAGCAAGCATGGGGAAGGCGAATCGCATGAGCCGCTGGATGTTAAAGGTTAAAGCTGATTTCGATTCATAGCGTTTTACCTCTGACTTCCGCAGACTTCTGTAATGAAGACGTAACTTTAACCAACAATATTTAATTATGGTTTACACTCAAATAACCAGTCATGGCGTTTGACATCTGATCTCGTCAGACTCCTGTAATGAAGACATGAGTTTTACCAACAATATTTAATTATGACTTACACTTTTAAATAAGCAGTCATGACCTTTGACCCCTGACATCCCCAGACTTCTGTGGGTAGTTCTGTTCTTGGTGTGCTCAGTACTGATGAGTGTGCAGATTATTGAGAGAATCGTCTACTTCTACAACTACCCACTGACCGTCAACGTCCGTGTCAACTTCAACAACACACTAACATTCCCATCGCTCACCTTGTGCAACCAGAATACCTTTAGGTATGTTTGTTTGTCTGTCTATCTATCTGTGTGTTTATTGTTGTTTCAGAGTTCGCGAGGATATAAAACACTGGTATCCCCATCTCTCTCTCTCTTTCTCTCGCGGTCTCTCTGTCTTTCTTTCTGTCTCTTTTTTTCTCTTTCTCTCTCTCAGTCTCTCTCTCTCTCTCTCTCTCTCTCTCTCTCGCGCGCGCGCGCTCTCTCTCTCTCTCTCTCACCCTCATTCTGTCGGCCTGTCTGTATGACCTGGGACGTAATAATGATCTGTGTGTCATTATTGGCATTGCTCTATTTCTCTTCATTTAAAGGAGATAATTAGATGCTGCGTGCGTGGGTGTGTGTGTGTGTGTGTGTTTGTGTGTGTGTATGTTGAGGGGGTGATACAAGTAAAGATCAGAAGATGCTTTTTTTCCCCGATGTGTTTGCTAAAGTGGTTAGGGGCCGCGCGCACTATCCCGTTTCGCCTGCTGCACGGCGTGCAAACGCAGATTTTTGCTTGCTTGGCAAAGAGTTTACCATGCTGCACGCCACGCGAAAGATTGCTTGCATTGAACCGGTGGTTAATTTTAACATAGTGCGCGCGGGGCCTTAAGGAGAGATAGAGAATTGGTGGCCAGAGAACGTGGAGTGGACAAGCACGAAGCTCAATGACTTTCCCGGAAGGTCGCAGGACAGGGGGAAATTAGTAGCCATTTTCACGAGAAGTACTCCAGGCACACTTCATCAGTGGCATCCCCGGAGGGTCAGCCAGTCTACAGGGTAAAGAGGAAAAAGATACAAGGATGCTCTTCTTGTTGCAGAATGGAGCGGGGGGTGGGGGGGGGCGGAGATAATGGTTGGGTGAGAGTAGACTCTTGTAGGAGTTGTTATAATTAAGGAGGAGGTCAGTGCATAGTCAATGTACTCTGCCTGTTATTCTCGGTGTGTAGCTTGACTTACTCAGGTCACCAGTTGCAGTTATAGCCCTTTCACAGAAACTGCCGGTCTGTGATGATTTTTATGAGCTACAGTCCAATTCCTGACGTTCACTTATTAATCAATTTTGTATCCCACGTCCGTTCTGCCCATTCATTTATCCATTGCTGGAAGAATGTGACAGTTTCCCAACCCTCTAAAGGTCCACCAAATCTCAGGCAGTCGCCGATGGCCAAATCAGAAGACTGGTCATTTCCATTATGGACGACGATTCTGTACTTTATCCTCATGCGAGGGTGCCATCCATTTACCCGTGATGTATGGGCCAAATATTGATGAATTTACATTTTGTTTCTGGCAAACCACCGTGCAGCATTTGAAAGATCTGATATGAAACTATTTTCCAGACCTTTGTTTCCCGGCTAATTTGTGACTAGCTTTGAGATCTGTCACATACTTCGGCCATGTCTGGCTCATGCCATAGTCTGATTGCTTCACAGCTTCAATATGTGAACATTTCAGACACCCTTGGGTTCGACATTTTAGCTTTCACAGTACAACTGTTGTATCTGACGTATTCCTAGCCGTCCATTGCTCTCTAGTTTTCACTCAGCTAATGGAAAATCACACACAAATGACAGCCGTTCGTCAGCTCAACTCTTAGAACCTTTCAGCGCACACAACACGTTTGCGTGTAAAGTCTTATCTTTTTAATATTTTTTTCTGTACTAGATGACGTTCCCTGCATTATCCGGGATAAATCTGTGAACCCACCGTTCCATCTCTCTCTCTCTCTCTCTCTCTTTTGGTCTAGAAAGTTTCCCATGATCTACAGTGGTCTTACTACAGATTTCATGCGCATCCTACGCATTAATTTTTGGTAGGGAAATTGCCCGCACCGAATTGAACGCGTATTAATACATCGTTTCCGGTGCGGTGAGCTTACTACTGGGAGCCAAAACAAAGATCATGGTATTTTACTTTTTTGCGACTTTTAATTCAAAAATACTTGAAACTTGAATCAACATAATCGGTCGATACAAGAGCGATTGGACTGGATTAGTTGGCACTTAAGAAAATTAATTTTATAATTTTTGAAACTGTCATTTAGGCTGCAGAGTCGAGCAAAAAAAGGGGCAAAATTGCACCACAATTAATTACTCCCACCACTATTTTTTTTATATAATAAGATCTGTGTAGATATGTGCATGTGGGTAGATCATGTCGTTTAATAGATTTATTCATGTGTTTGTATGATTTGGCGTCGTCGACTTTATACGTGACTGAGTCTCTTTCTATCAAGAAGACGCCATTTTTCTTTGTTTTGTAAACTAGTTTTATTCATTTTATCGGAATAATCTGGAAACTTAATAATTTAAACGCTGGTGAGACCTTTGAACCGGAAGAATTAATAATTGCCAAGAGCCTGATGCAAAATCCGAGCTTGCCTGCTACAGCCAAATCTATATGTGTTGATAACTTACTATAAACGCTAGAAATCTACAGATAAATAGTGTCGTAACTTTAACCAAATTGTCAGGGGCGTTTCCATAGTGACCTGATTCGTTTTATCCTCGTTCGGGAACGGCGTCGGAAACAATAATATGTTTCAAACGCTCTGGGTACAAGAGTGCGGTCAAGTTAGACGGTGTTAATAGGAAAGATAGCCCGATTTCATGCAAAGTTAGCACTTAAGTGGTTTCATACCCTTGTATTATTACAGGCAAATGTTTTTAACTCTTCAATGCATCAGTAAATAGTTAAACTAAACGGTTGTTAATGGTGTGAAACGAACCTACAGCTTAGTAAACTCGGGACACTTCAGAACAAACATGGCTGCGTAACCAAACATCGGAGAACTATAATTATTTATAGGAAATACATATCTGATGAGTGAGGAAGTGTTTAGCTGATGATGGGACTCCAATCTCCCCAGTCACCGTCGGAATGGAAAGAAAAACTACAAATGGGTTTCCCACGACAGATGTGTGGGTGTAACCCCGGCTCTCTACCGAATGAAGGACGCAGAGTGGCCACTCATGGATAAGATTTTAGCATGGGTGGGGGGCGGGTTAGTTAGTCTTCTGGACAGATGATTCTAACTGTGCTTCTAAAGTGGAGATATCTTGGGTCTCCTGGGACAGGTCAGGTGCCTATGGTAATCCGATTTGGGTCTCTGAGGACTCTTCTATTTTTCTTCAATGACATCTTTTTTCCTTCTCCTGTGTGTCCTGTACTGACGTTTCTTACTTTTGCAGTGTTTACTGTAAGTCATGATAGGAGAGCTCAGACCGAAGTTTATGACAAAAATAACTAATTTTTTAAATTTAAATCTACATGCATGGTTATCTTTGAGCTGGTCAGAGATGTTTGTTTTAGTGAGTCATGGTCGTTGGCTTTTGTGCCTTTGTTTTTTGTTGTTGTCGTTTTGTATGTTCTGTCTTCCTGATTGGCGCCTTGTTGTCTTTTTGTTGTTGCTGGCAGTTCATTCGGCCTTTTCTTCTTCTCGTTCTTATTGTTGTTATTGTTGTCCTTCTTCTTGTTCGTCTTCTAGTTCTCCTCCTCCTTGTTCGTCTTATTCCCAGCCACTCCCTCAGCCCTCCCCAAACCCCCCCCCACCCCCCACCCCCCTAACCCCCAGGGTGGTAGTGGCTGGCGGGGCATCTTCCCTGCCCTATCGATCTCTTGTACTCTGTCTGTCGTCATGCATTTTCTTAGGACAATGTGGACCGTCAACGGGTCGACGTGCGTTCTTCAGACCCAAACTCTTAGCCCTCAGAAGGGCTTTTCGTTTATCCCAGAACTTTTTAGTCATTGTGTTCTTATATTCCCACGGCAGAGCCACAGCGGCCACAGAACACAACCTCTATCGATTGCTGGAAGCGTTGTACTCCGAGGAGAACTTGTTAGATGAGGCCACACTAATGAAATACAACGCCACTCACACCACGCTGGAGGATGTATTTCAGACAACAGCACATAGGAAAGAGGATTTCATCGTGACGTGAGTAACAAAGTCTTGTTGTTTTTGTTTTTTTTTTCAGAAAGACCATCAAATTAGTCCTCAAGTACCGAAATAAAAGTACCACAGTGTCAGGAATATTATACATTACTCCCACCCCACACTTTCCCGTCACCATTCATCATTCCTCATTCAGGTATATAGGTTAAGTGTGGTACTTTGCCATGTAACCAATTCTGTCATACGAATAATCACGGCTTTTGTTACTTTTACCTAGGCGTCCCAAGAGCTTTGCCCTAATGGGGCGTACATATACATATCTATCTCTAACCCTGTCTTTATCCTCAACTCTATATCTTATCGAATCCTTAACCCTGCCCCCCTGCTTTAAAAGAAAAACAAAAAAAATAACAACCGGGAAAACAAAAAGAAAATCGGAAATAATAATAATGTTAAGGCTGCTATTAGGATTATTTGGGAGGAGTTTTCTGGCACTGGAGTCACAAAAAACTTTGAAATATGTACATCGATCGCAAATCAAAAAAAAAAATGGGCGAGGGGAGTAGGGGGGGAGGGGGGGGGGTTAAGTGTCACAAATCCCAGACTGGGAGATGTAATAAGTTATGACAGGACAACAATCACGAACGAACAAGTTTAACACTTAACAGAACAACCCATCAGACTCACACATTTATTAAACATAATTATACAGATAATAGCGCAATTACATACATTATATTATTGAATTTAACTGCCGTACAACGGCCTTATTCCCACATGCACTCTTCCTCGGATCCACAACCCGGTAGTTACTTCCTAAAGACACTTCGGCCTGAGCCTCTCCCCTCAGGGTCTTAATAGCACATTAATAATTCACTGGCACCGCAGTCTCTCAATATCACCTTCCTATTGCCATAACACCTTAGCCTTCCACTAGCACCTCAGCAGGGCAATAGCACATTATCATTTCAATAGCCCATCAACATGGCAATAGTACATTATCATTTCAATAGCCCATCAACGTGGCAATAGTACATTATCATTTCAATTAGCACTTTCACGCTCATATCTACGTCCCTGTCCGTGGCCAGACTGCCACGACTTTATGTGCCTCTACTGTCCTGCACCGACAGCCTCACTCTTGGCCTATGTGTGGCCCCCGGCCCTATGCTGGCCTATCCCCTGTGCTCACCGAGGTGGCTCTTCGGCCCGTCCCCGACACCTACAAGAATAACATTACATTGGTATAATACCATACCATTTCTATTCACTCCACCTCTCCTTACAACCCATGAAGCGTACACACAATAGTTCACATTTCACTCACCAAACATCTTACGGTAACACACCTCCATCGTAGTACACAATACTCACTCGTGCTACAAATCCATGAACTCAACTTTCATCTATCGCTCATGGCGCACATTGCTATATCCAATATCAAGGACTTCCACATTCCTCACATATACTTATTTACATCATGGTAATAGACGAATATAATACATCAATCATAGTTATCAATCATCGTTTCACCTACCAGTCATCACTGGAAAAAACTCTCACTAGTCTTCCGACTGCTCCCCTTATGTTCGCCCACTGGGCTTTCTCTTGCGTCCGCTCTTTAGGACGTTCTAACTTGCAGTGATAGTAATACAGCGCTCTCGCCTCATTCAGACCCCCACCACTCATAACATGCACGCTTTCCCTTACTTGTCTACGTGCGTTAATTTTACTCTCCTCCTTTCCCCCCGTAATTATTAACTATCGCTCACTCCACTCGTGAAATTAAGTACTTGTAACAACATTGGTAACTAAAGTGAAATACAATTCGTGATTTCTGTCCTTGGGGTATCTACCCAGCGTTCAGCTCGTCAAATCTCTGCCATTGACCATAAATATTAAAATATTATTACTTCACTTGTCTGATGCTAACCAATCAACGCATCGTGTCCTTTCATTTTGTGCTTGAGAAATTCTTTGTATCGTTTTCAATAGATTCAAAAAATGCCTTAATCCAAATAAACCCCGAACTAAATTGAGTTCTTTTGTTGCCGATTGGCATTCTTTGTGGGGAACAAATGATTTTCTGGCTTGCATAATTCATTGCATGCAGACAAATTTTAAATGGAAAATTATTTCTACTTTTTTTTTATTTGAGTGTCCGTCCATTCATTGATATGCGACGGGGTTATCAGAGGCAAAAAAGCTTACCAACCTCTGGCAAAAATGGGTTTGAGTCACCGAGTTCTATAGATAAACTAGAGCTGGAAGTACGTCAAGTCACTGTGCACCTAATGATGCCTCGAGATGAAACAAAACGAGGGCAAGGTTTCGACAAAAAGAAAAGTGTGAAAAATTGTGCGCACTTGTGTACTTTTCACATTCTAAAAGCTTTACATTAGATGACGTCAGGGGCATGACTTGAATTCTCCGCGTAAAAGGAAATACAAGTTTGGCACTTTATTGAGACAACCTAATAAGACAGTGGCAACTCTCACAAATATCCAAAATACATAGAAAGAAGTAGCGATGACGAACATACAGGAACCAATAGTCCACGACAAGGCAAAGTCAGTCTCTATCGAAGCAATGATCCTGAAATCACGGCTCCGCTAGTCTGGGCACGTCATTAGGATAAATGACCACTTAACACTCATAAGTAGTTACTGTTGTGAGAGCTAATGCCGGGTCACATGAAGAGAGGCCTCCCACGTCCGTGCTACAAAGATAGTCTGAAAGACTGTATTCGGTGGTGTGGTATCTCTTCCTGCTGACCTTGTCCAAGCAACCAAAGACAGAACACGACACGCTTCAAGGACCTTTGAAGAGGCGCGCCGCATCAAGGCCCAGGCGGCTAGAGAACGCGGCCACCGGGCAGAGTCCATCGCCGCGACAACAGCAGACACCCAGTGCCCTGTATGCTCGCTCGATTCTGCAGGTCCCAGCTTGTACGAAGGAGTCATCTTGGCATTCACAAATGACTGTGCAGATATTGTCCTCCTCGAATACGAGGGACCACCATCAATAGCATCTATACTATATATTATATTTGTGGACTTGAGATTTTTCATTGCAAAAGGCTTCTGAAGCACTCAACACTCAGACTTCAAATTTTATAATATGCTCCATCCGAATGGATGTAAAGGTGCACAGTTTTTAATAGAAGTCTCAAATCGGTGTAGTTTTTTTTATTGGAAATGTATTGTTCCCCAATTTTAGATCTATTTCGAGTCATGGTTGGCCATTTTAAGGTTTCATTGTGTTTGTTTTGAAAGACAGCGAAAGTGCAAATCCCTGCCAGAAATGAGTGCGTTGTGTGCTGGTGCGCATGAAAACTGTAGTCAGGCTCTAGGATATGGGAAGTTTTCTGGACCGAAGAGAGACACAGAGAGAAAGAGAGAGAGAGAGAGAGAGAGAGAGAGAGAGAGAGAGAGAGAGAGAGAGAGAGAGAGAGAGAGAGAGAGAACGGTAGGTTCACAAGTTTACCAGGATAATGCCGGGTGCCTCAGAATCAAAAAGTGTGAACGAAACTTTCAATCAGTGACTACTTCGCCCCGTCTTCGTTCTTCGCCTTTCTTAAAACTTTCTTCACACATTGTTGTTCGAACATAAACTAAAAACATCTATCCATGTATTATGTAAGGATCCGTATTGTGAAAATAAGTTTATTGGTATTTGCATTGAATCCAAGTTCCGTTATTAACGTGTCCTAGATCTAGATCTAGAGTTGGGCTCAGGCAGCCTGTGTCAGTGTGTGTTGTGTAGCGCTCGAAAAATGATTGTTGAACCAAGTATAAAATGTGTCCAGGTTGTTTCAAGAAGTTACTGTTGCAGTGCCTTTTGAAAATTGTAACAGCTTTGTCAAGTCGCCTAAGCTAAGGGAAACTATGAGCACATCTGGCATTAAAGCATCTGTCAGAGAGAGAGGGGGAGGGATGGAGAGATGGACGAGAGGGGTTGCTGTGGAGGACAAAAGGGGGATGGAGATTGGAGGGAGACAAGGGAGGTAAATTGGGGGACAGGGTAATGGGAGTGGGAGAGAGAAAGGAGAAAGAGATGGGATGGATAGAAGAAATTGGTTGGGGGTTGGGGGGGGGTCGGGAGAGGGAAGGAGGGCGGATCCAGGTTTATCCCGTGGCAAGGCCTCATCTAGACCTGCCCTTGGCAAGGCCTCATCTAGACCTGCCCTTGGCAAGGCCTCATCTAGACCTGCCCAGTTTATGTCAAAATACGCCCTTAGTACCGTTGGTAGAGCGGGCCCCTCAGCTTGTATTAAATATTTTGTTAAAGTAGAACTTCTTTTAAAAAACGGATTTCCGCCCCGAGCTTTCAAGTAAAAAATGTATCCTACCTACACCTTCTTTTTCTGTTCACAAACGATGTAGTTCCGGAAGAGTAGCAAGTTTGTTTCACTTCTGTGGGGAAACATATTACTGTAATTAATCTAAAGGAAGACAGGATCTTTTGGTGCACTGAATTTCCTGGTGTCCTCAAGAAAGAACTGGAGAACAATTTCAAGCCACACACAACTAGTTTTCTTAAAACCACGTCCGGTACCAATCGCTATCCACTAGGACCTTAACCAAACTCTCCAGTCTGTCACCAGTAGAGGCACATGGCAGGTGACTAAGTTCAACATTTTTGCGGCTTTCCATTTGTGCCATTTAAGAAAAAGGCTCTCCTAGGAAAAAAAAAAGCAGACCTAACCTCAAAGTCTGCGGATATTATATCAGTTAAAGTCATTGGAACTTCAGCGGATCGCTTGATGCGCAGATCACGAGGTGGTCATAATTTCACGAAGATTAATCTAACTGCTGCTTGTAAACTGATCTGTCTCGGTCCTAAGTTGCAAGGTAAACTCGCTCTAAGCACACATAGGGCATACTTCTTCAAATGCCACCACTGTTTGGCATCGCACCAATATCTAGCTTTTCTTAAGAAATCATGACACCCCCCCCCCCCACTCCACCCCACCCCAAAGAGGACCTTCCCAGCGTCTATACAGATTACAGATGGCTAAGTTGACACAAACCACTAAATCACAATAGTCTGGGTTGCTGCTGCAATACGTGTGAATCTGTCGGACATCTATCGTCCTACGAGAATATGTTACAAGACAGCCCAGCGTGGGGGACACAATCATTCCCCCCACCTCCTCCCCACCCGGCCAAGTCACTAAATGTAGTGTAATGACACTGAACATGAATCTTGCGTCACATGGAAATTGTCGTGAATTTTGATTTGAACATGAAGTGGTTCCTTTATTTGTTTTTCTAACAATTCGTGAAGACTTTATTTCATTCAAGCTGGAAAAGGAAGGGGGCGGGCTGGGGGGGGGGGGCGATATGGCAATGAAATAGTCGAGGAAAAAAATCATATGTTCTGCATAATATGAGAACGAATAGTTAATGGAGCCCATTTGTTCTGTTGTTCATTGTCCCATGCGCATTGCATTAAGTATGTGTACGCTCTCTGACTGCACCGTGTGGAAAAACGGAGCAAAATGTCAGTTCCCATGAGTGAGTCTTATGTGTGTACATGTATGCTCATTTGATTGTGTATTCAATGCTTGTGTGCGCAACGGAATTATTCATCTCATACTACAATGTTTATTTCATCCCAAATAGTGGTGGAAATGTGTAAAACAACTTTGTGTAAAGTTGTTCATCAGAATAGATTATGTCGTTGATCAGCCTTGGTTGACTAAGTGGCTGGCTATGTTACTCATTAAACCAGTCATGTTTTTATCCGAACTTCCCCAGTTTGTCTTTAGGTAGACATTAAAAAAGTTTGTTTTCTGACTAAATTCCATTTACATGGTAATGTCCCCGAGTCCAGACTTAATTTGAAAAACGAAAAGAATTCCACATATTTCCACATAAAACAGAAATTAAAAATTACCCCTGCTAAGGCAAATCTATAACAATATGTACGCAAAGTTTCAGTGAATTTTACGGACCCGTTTTAAAGACAATGCACTTTTTAGTTTAGAGACGTCATATTATACTGTTGAAGTTAGTTGCCTTCCTTTTGCTATAACGGTGCCGCCATAGGTGGCCACTGAAGTGCTGCTATCTTTGAGCAGAAGAAACACGTGCTAGTGCCCTCTCTGGTCTATCTCTAGACCTCTGTGGTTTGAGTCTAAGTTTGGGTTTTACGGTGTGTCAGCACGAAGACGGCCACTTTGCGCCTTCACGGTCTGTTGGGCCATCAAAATAAATGTAGAATTGAACAGTTCCGCATAACTTTTATTACTCTGGTAAAAATTCTCAGATGGTAAGCTAACTGTATTAGCGTCCTAGTATGGCGTGGGTGGGGGTGATCTCGTGTGTCAGGATAACTGAAGTGTTTACTTGTGTTTCATTCTGCAGGTGTCAATGGCAAGACAAACCATGCGGCCCGGAGAACTTCACTGAGATTCTGACTGACCATGGTCTATGTTACAGTTTCAACGATGACCCAGACAATCAGATGATGGTTTCCTCTACAGGTAGCTACAGGACTGTTGCCCTTGCGACCGTCACTCCATCTGGTCCATTAATGAAAATCGAATCATTTCGGTGATAGTCGGAAATCAAAAGGCCAGACTGGTATCTCAATCGCACAAAATTAAGCTATCATTTCTGTGAACGTCTTGTCAAGATCTAAATTTACGGAGCTTAAAAACTGAAAGTGCTGCACTTATATTAGTTAAACCCTGTTTGAGGGTCATTGTTTTCGGAGGAAATATACCCTTGGCATTGCACCTCTGTTTTTCTTGTTGTTGTTCAGTTCTTGTTCTTGATTTTTGTTGTTGTTGTATTTGTGTTTTATATACTTGTTCAATCCTATTGGGGGAGGGAGGGGGTGGGTGGTAGGGATTATTTTTTCTCGTGTTTTTTTTTAAATTTTGCCCGGGGAGCGGCCTCGTTAGGCCTGCTCCTCTCGACTTCCAACTGCCAAGGTATCATTAACATGGGCAACGTGGTGACGGGCCATCCGATTTTTTCGTCCTTATCCGAGAAGACTAGGTGCTCGTTCCTACCTGCCATAAGATTGGGGTCAGGATATAGTGAAAACTGCCTTTTTGGAGTTGATTTTAATACAAATGAGTGCTGCCATTTTTATATGTTCCTCATTACCGGCTCAAAAAACAAAAAAAAGAGAAAGGCTGGGGGGGGGGGGGGAGTGACGTATATCTATCTATTTTTTCTTCTTATATGATTGAAATAAAAGCAATTTCGGTTGATTATTCACTCGGCCAGCAACATTGGTGGCTGTAACTTTAGAGTGTTTATACGTTTATCTCCATTATATAAAAATACGAGAAAACCCATTTGTTCTCTCAATGGGCTCGAACTAAAATTTGGCCTGAAAAAGTGAAATATAGTTCGGACCAAATAGGTGACATGTCAGCATACATTTAGGCGAGACAGTGGAATAATCCACATAGTGTGCAAATATCTAGACTCTTAGCTCGCGAGAGGGTTTAGGAGACATGTTGCGAACGAGACACGAAGGGTGTGTTTGGTGCGCACTGAGCCTCGCTATATACCACTTTGAATTTCCTTCGTTTCGTAAATTCCACTTTTTTTTTTTTCATGCCACTAAACTGCATAATCCGTGCTCAAATGAATGGGTTTGACTCTAGTATAACAAACACGAAATCATTTTAATCAAACAATAAAATCAGAGAAAGGTATATTTGAACCGTTAATTTACAATACATCTATTTTATCCACAGGTGCTGAATATGGTCTTAGAGTGACGTTGAACGTGGAACAGTATGAATACATGCCCGGGCCCCACAGCGCAGCAGGGGTCAAGGTATTACTGCATGACCAAAAAGAATTCCCCAACGTTGCAGACCTTGGCCTGGCAGTGCCCACCGGAAGCCACACATACGTGGGAATACAACTAACTAGGGTAGGAAAGGGGGACAAGACATCAAGACATTTAAAACGAATCAACTTTGGTGTCAAATAAACGGTAACAAACACTAAGATAAGATATGACTTTATTATCCTGTTTCCAGGAAATTTGTTGTCACAGCCTCAGTAACAGTACAACAGCAAATACAATATCTAAGACCTACAAGTCTTTAACGCACACCACACACACGCACATTGCTCACACAGCATTACCAACAAGTAAGAACATTGCTCACACACACACACACACAAAAAACACACACACTGTAAGAACAATCCATTAGGAAAAACTAACAACAGCATTGTCACAAATCCCAGACTGGGAGATGTAATAAGTATGACAGGACAACAATCACGAACAACAAGTTTAACACTTAACAGAACAACCCATCAGACTCACACATTTATTAAACATAATTATACATATAATTACGCAATTACATACATTATATTATTGAAATGCACTGCCGTACAACGGCCTTATTCTCACACACACTCTCCCTCGGATCCACAATCCGGTAGTTACTCCTAAAGGCACTTCGGCCCCAGCCTCTCCCCTCAGGGTCTTAATAGCCCATTAATAAGTTACTGGCACCGCAGTCTCTCAATATCACCTTCCTATTGTCATACACCTTAGCATTCCCCTCGCACCTCAGCAGGGCAATAACACATTGTTATTTCCATAGCCATCAACATGGCAACAACATAATATCAGTTCACTAGCCTATCAACATGGCAACAATATAGTATCTCATTCACTCTCATATCTACGTCCCTGTCCGTGGCCTGACTGCCACGACTTTCTGTGCCTCTACTGTCCTGCACTGACAGCCTCGCTTCTGGCCTATGTGTGGCCTCCGGCCCTATGCTGGCCTATCTCCTGTGCTCATCGAGGTGGCTCTGCGGCCCGTCCCCGACACCTACAAGAATAACATTACATTGGTATAATACCCTACCATTTCTATTCACTCCACCTCTCCTTACAATCCATGAAACGTACACACACTAGTTCACCTTTCACTCACCACACATCTTACGGTAACACACCTCCATCGGAGTACACACTACTCACTCGCGCTACAAATCCATGAACTCACTTTCATCTATCGCTCATGGCGCACATTGCTATATCCAATATCAAGGACTTCCACATTCCTCACATATACTTATTCACATCATGGTAATAGACGAATATAATATAATACATCAATCATAATAATCAATCAACATTCTACATACCAGTCATAACTGGAAAGACTCTCACTAGTCTTCTCGACTGCTTCCTTTTATCTCTGCCCGATGGGCTATTATTCACAGATCCGCTCCCTAGGACCTTCTAACTTGCAGTGATAGTTATACAGCGCTTTCGCCTCCTTCAGACCCCGCCACTACTAATCACAACAGCACGCTTAACTTGCTGTCTACTGTGAGTCCTTACTCTACACCCGCTCTGTAGCAATCCTCTTAATTGCACTCACTCCACTCGTGACATCATCCCCCACCCCAAAAAAATTAATGCAATTAATTTCAAATCGCATCAAGATGACTGTCAACGAGTGAGCGCGAGCAATACCTACACTAAAAAAAACTGACCTAGCAGTTCCCCTAGTATATAAAATACCGAAATCAGGGGAAAATATGGGGATCAATATGGCCTGAAATATGCATATATGTGTCACCTCATGAATAGCTAACTAAACCCAATATCTAATACAGAATCAAAAACCATTCAACCTATCAACCATTCTTCATATCATATATTTTATAATGTCAATATTTTAAAGTCGACTCATTCACACAGATCCTGTCAATGTTCCTGTCCTCCGATGTATAAGCTCCTGAAATCTTCCCCTAGGCTCGACTAAGGTAGTCGGCGATATGATTGCTGGTTCCTGGAATTGGTTGAATAACGAAGGTGTACGGCTGTAAAGCCAATGCCCATCTAGACAAGCGTGGGCTGGACGAACGATTCTTCGACAAAAATGTCAGTGGCTTGTGGTCCGTCTGGATACAAAATTCTCGTCCCATGAGATAACGTCCTAGTTTCTGGACGGACCAGACAATGGCAAGACACTCACGCTCTATCACAGAATACTTTCTTTCTCTCTGCAATAACTTCCTACTGACATAACATACAGGATGGAGACATTCGTTCTTCTCCTGTAGAAGACAAGCGCCGACACCAGAGTCCGACGCATCCGTTCTGAGGATAAAATTAGATCGAAAATCGGGTAATATCAGAATGGGTGACGATGATAATGCTGTCACCAAATTATCAAATGCTGTCTGACATTCAGACGTCCACTGGACCTTATCGGGTTGTCCCTTCTTAGTAAGGTCAGTAAGAGAAGATGACAAGGAGGAAAAATTTGGAATGAACTTTCTGTAATAATTTAAAATTCCCACTAAGCTTCTGACTTGTTTCTTTGTTTTAGGGATTTGCAACCCTACCAACTTGTCAATTTTTGTTTCTTCAGGTCTCTGAACACCTCTACCCACAATATGTCCTAAGAATATTATCTCTGGACATGCCAAATCCATCTTTGCGGGTTTAGCAGTTAACCCAAAATGACGTAATCGTTGAAAAATTACTGTTAGTGTCTGAATATGATCAGACCATGTCGACGTATGGCATGCTATATCGTCAAAGAATGACACGACATTAGGTATGTCCTTCAACACTAATCTCATTAATCGTGCAAACGTCGCTGGCGCGTTTACCAACCCAAATGGCATGACCTTAAATTGGAATAATCCAATGGGCGTTTGGAACGCCGTGTATTGTTTAGACTCCTCAGTTAGCGGGATTTCCCAATACCCTTTCGTCAAATCTATCTTGGAAAACCACGTGGACCCGGCCAATGAAGCTATTAATTCCTCCTGAAACGGAATAGGCTCCCTATCGCCTACCGTAATAGTGTTCAATCTTCGAAAATCAATACAGAACCGCACCGATCCATCACGTTTCTTCACGAGGACGATGGGTGATGAATACGGCGATGTTGATGGTTCTATCACATCTAACTTCAACATTGACTCAACTTCCTTTATGACCCTATCCCTCGAAGAAAAAGGCAACGGATACGGTCTAAGAAATACTGGCTTATCCGAAGTCAACTTTATTTGGTGCTGGATCACCGTAGTGCGACCCGGCAAATCCGTAACAACATCCGGAAATGACGCTAACAGGGTCTCAAGTTCCCTACTCCTTGAACTCGTAAGGTCAGGGTTAATTTTTACGTCCCTGTAACCTTGTGTCGGAGTTAACTCCGGCAATTGAATTTGTAACTCCTCCTGCGCCTCGGTGTCGCTTACGTCACAGTCCAACTGGTCTACGACCCCCGTACAAGCAGTAGAGAAGACAGTCTCCTCTGGTCTTGTCTGTGCACACAGATACTGTGGTCTCTCATAAAATCTCTGTAGCATATTAACATGGAAAACCTTACTCGCTCCATCAATGTGGATAGCGTAATCTACCTTTGAAACAACTCGCTCAATAACATAAGGGCCTTTCCATGTCATCAATAACTTATTATGGTCCGTAGGTAACAACAACAGAACCTTGTCTCCTGGCTTAAAAATTCTCAGTTTGGACCCTCTATCTTTATAGTCTTTTGCTCTTTTCGAAGCGATACTAGACGCTTCTTCTGCTATAGTGCGCGCTGCAGATAGTCTTTCTCTTAAATCAACAAGGTACTGAAACCTTTTTAAACGGTTCCGAAACCGTGGGGATCTTTTGAAGAGGAGCCTGGGGTGAACGACCCTTATGCGTCGTCTTTTGGCACGCACTGCACGTCTTACAATATAACCGCACATCTCTATGTATCGATGGCCAATAAAAATCTTTTAGAACTCTCTCCTTGGTTCTAGCACTTCCCATATGACCCGCTAATGGAACATCATGGGCCAGACGCAATACTGTAGCAATTAACGACCGTGGCACGACGACCTGCTTTTGAACGGAAGCCACTGTGACGTACATACGGAACAGAATGCCCCCCTGGACAAAAAAAGAAGATGACCCGTTTTTATATTTCCTCGTCTTCTCGGTTCGCGCTTCCCCAAAACATGGGTTTAATGATGGGTCCTCCCTTTGTAATCTCGCCAAGCGCTCTGGCGTGATATCTAGGTTGACCGCTGGCGTAGCCAAAGGTCTAATCTTATCTTTATCGGCTACCCGTCGGCGTGTTTCGACCGCGGCGCAAAAGTCAATACCTTTTGATTGCGACCATGCTTGCACGTTCTCATCGGAAGGGGAAACTACCCGTGATACATTCCCAATGATGAGCTGGGCGCCTGGAAAACAACCAACGACTGCTTCGACTTCCCCGCTAAGGAAAGGTGTATCTATCATTATTTTTGCCATGGGTAATTTCTCAATGGCCCCCGAAAATTGGATGCACGGGACAGTCTCACCTGTAAGCTGTGAATCCCGAATGCAGTCCCTATGCACTCCCACAACGGTAGATCCTGTATCTCGTAAAACCGAGACCGGTTCGTCCCCAACAAACCCCGGATAAACCCTAAGACCACCTCCTGTATGACATGAATTTATGACGGGGATCTTTCTCCCACAAGGTAAAACACCGGAAGATAATAACTTCTCACAACTGGGACACTTAGAATACTGTCCGCCTCCGTTGTCCGATGTAACACACGCAGCCGCATGATGAAATTTATTAGGGGAACATGGACTGGAGCTACTGTCCACGTTCGCGGCTATCCTACCTGCAGGGCAGTTCACGCTGATGTGATCTGCTCTTCCGCAGTTCCAACACTTCGCGGCCCTACACTCGCGCGAAAAGTGACCCACGCGTCCGCAAGTCCAACACTCCGCTCCCTGTGCTGCTCTAGGCCTGGGTCCCCGTGACCCCTCGCGACCGGAACTAGAGTCCCTATGCCGTCGGTCATCGGCAAAGGTCACAATTCGCCCCCGGCCATTACCGCGACCTAGCCCTCCTGCTCGGTCAAACTTACCGGATCCATACGCCGGTGATTGGTGATAGCCCCTACGCTGCCCCTGGGCTTGCCCGCTATAGGCACCACGCTGACGCGACCTGTCCCTAAGTCCTGCCGGCGACCCCTCGACAACGGCGACGTACCCCGCATCTTGGACGTACGCCCTGGCGACTGGTTTGGACGGATGCGCCGTACGGTATGCCTCCGCCAACTTAGACGCCTCCTGCACCGTCGCGGGTTCGTTCTCTTTCAGGAAAGCCACCAGATCTTTGTGGCACGACGCGTACAGCTGGTCACGGATCATTAAGTCTTTCAGTTTAGCGAAATCCGCGCCCACATGCGCCAAGTCTACCCAGTTCGCGAAATACTCCGTTAGTCTCGCGACGAAGGCAGCAAAGTCCTCCCTGGTGTCTGCACGTGCTCGCCTAAACTGCTCCCGGAAATATTCCTCGGTACGCGCAAATCGGCGAAGCAGCAAAGCCTTCAGCTTATCGTAATCTTGCACGTCTTCGCGCTGTAGCTCTTTAAAGTATGTTAACGCTCGCCCCTGCAATAGCGACGCCAGGTACGTGGCCCATAATTCCTTATTTTCCCCCCATTGCAATTGTGCGTTCAGCTCGAACCTGTAAAGGAAGGCGTCTATGTCGTCCTTCCGGTCGTCGAACGTAGGGAGCTTAATCCTAACGCCACCTTTATTGTGTACCTGCCGCTCAACTGTTTCTGTTGGCGCATTCTTTTTGATTTCCAACTCCGCTATTCTTACTCGCGCGTCTGTCTCCCGCTCTTGAGCTTCTATCTCCTTTAACCTTATCTCCTGCTCCCGTTCTTGAGCTTCTATCTCCTTTAACTTAAACTCTCTTTCCTGTTCCTGGGTCTTAGCCTCTCTTTCCTGTTGCTTAAACTCCCTTTCCTCTTCTCTCTGTCGCTCTTGAGCCTCTTTTTCTTGTTGACGCTCTCTATCCTTAGCACGCTCATCGCGCAAATCCGCCTGCTGTTCTTTAATCCAGCCGCGTAGCTCTTCTCCCTCCAGGCCAAGTTCCTTACCCAACTTCATTAGTTGTTGGAGTTCCGCCATTTCACCGATTTATGGTTATGGTATCTATTATAAGACGACCAACCTGTCGGTATGATCACTAGCGATACGACCAGAGACCTGAGATCACACCAGATATAACAAAACCCAAATACAATTCAGAAACACCCCTAACTAAACATTCTACAGCCTACTCTCTCTAACTAATTGTATGTTTATAAAATGTCTAGCACTATTAAATAACAAAACGAAAGGAAAAGATAAGAATGAGAAAATTCAGTAGAAGGACCACAAGTACATCAAAGACAACGAACCAGACTAAGACAAAGGCCTAAAAAAGAAAATATAATGGAAAAAAAAATGCAACCTAAATACGCCGATTACACTACAAGGTACGAACAAGAACAGAGTCTGAAAAAAAAGAACGTATTTACAGACAGGTAAGAGAGGGACAAGAGAAACGTCTTCCTAAAACAACGAGGAAGATATCGACGCTACAACTAAACAATATTACAGGTCCCTACAGAACTGGTCACTGTGATGAACGAAGTTCCAAAGTTTACCACACCTTTTTAAAAGGATAAACTAAGTTCAACACAGCAAACCCGCGCCACCGCCCGTATAATCAATTACAACGAAAACAGCAAAAACAGGGAAACAGACAGATGAAAAGACAGCCCTTAATCCAGGGTACAAAATTTTAGACTTTTACTTAACTTTCAGCCTTATGAGTTTAAGTCCTCGACCTAATCGGAGCTCTGGCTGCTTGTCTCCTCAGGCTGCACGCACACACACTGTCTCTCTGAAATTTAAGTACACATCAATACATATTCATCAAAATACGTGCATCAATACATATTATTATTATACATAAATCATATCATGAAATGTCCATTCATCCAACGAACAAGACAGCACAATTACCTACTAACTAACTACAACTAAATATTACGAAAATGGACGAGTCACAATGGACGAGCCCCCAATGTCACAAATCCCAGACTGGGAGATGTAATAAGTATGACAGGACAACAATCACGAACAACAAGTTTAACACTTAACAGAACAACCCATCAGACTCACACATTTATTAAACATAATTATACATATAATTACGCAATTACATACATTATATTATTGAAATGCACTGCCGTACAACGGCCTTATTCTCACACACACTCTCCCTCGGATCCACAATCCGGTAGTTACTCCTAAAGGCACTTCGGCCCCAGCCTCTCCCCTCAGGGTCTTAATAGCCCATTAATAAGTTACTGGCACCGCAGTCTCTCAATATCACCTTCCTATTGTCATACACCTTAGCATTCCCCTCGCACCTCAGCAGGGCAATAACACATTGTTATTTCCATAGCCATCAACATGGCAACAACATAATATCAGTTCACTAGCCTATCAACATGGCAACAATATAGTATCTCATTCACTCTCATATCTACGTCCCTGTCCGTGGCCTGACTGCCACGACTTTCTGTGCCTCTACTGTCCTGCACTGACAGCCTCGCTTCTGGCCTATGTGTGGCCTCCGGCCCTATGCTGGCCTATCTCCTGTGCTCATCGAGGTGGCTCTGCGGCCCGTCCCCGACACCTACAAGAATAACATTACATTGGTATAATACCCTACCATTTCTATTCACTCCACCTCTCCTTACAATCCATGAAACGTACACACACTAGTTCACCTTTCACTCACCACACATCTTACGGTAACACACCTCCATCGGAGTACACACTACTCACTCGCGCTACAAATCCATGAACTCACTTTCATCTATCGCTCATGGCGCACATTGCTATATCCAATATCAAGGACTTCCACATTCCTCACATATACTTATTCACATCATGGTAATAGACGAATATAATATAATACATCAATCATAATAATCAATCAACATTCTACATACCAGTCATAACTGGAAAGACTCTCACTAGTCTTCTCGACTGCTTCCTTTTATCTCTGCCCGATGGGCTATTATTCACAGATCCGCTCCCTAGGACCTTCTAACTTGCAGTGATAGTTATACAGCGCTTTCGCCTCCTTCAGACCCCGCCACTACTACTCACAACAGCACGCTTAACTTGCTGTCTACTGTGAGTCCTTACTCTACACCCGCTCTGTAGCAATCCCCTTAATTGCACTCACTCCACTCGTGACAAGCATATCAGGAAACACTGCTACTTCGAATTGTGGATGGCAAAATAGATCGTCTATAGCGCTGTCTGTTTGTTTTTAAATACAAGATTCGTCCACTTCTTTGCGATCGGACTATCTGATGGAACAAGGGGTGGGAGCAATCGTTTAGAACTGATTTTAGTTTCTGTTTGCACGAATGCACAAATAACTCATTAAAGTTCACGTTCTAATGTTAGTACTCGGTGAACATTTCCAAGAAAAATAGTTCTTTGGCTTCTCGTGGGCCTCAGCCTGAGGCTGTTGGCATCCCAATCCTAGAAAAATAAGTATAACCATATTCTATAGAAGAAAGGGTTATTCCAATGGCCGAAAAGTGTTCAGTTTCTTGGCTGATCAACTCGAAGGGAATTATTTCAACATAGTTGGTATCAACATTCGTGTAGCTCTTTATAAGTGAGCCAGCTTCATCCGGAGAATCCATGGTTGAAATGTTTACTTCCATCTCGCTCTTGGCTCCCCGGTTATCAGACATCATGAATGATAATATACATGAGCAAGGAACATAGCATTTCACTATATATATAGCAATTCTCGTGTATTTTTTCGCTAATGCAACGAGTCCCTTTATAGTCAACTTAAGGGCACATTAAATTTTTCAACTAAGAAATATAATGAATTATGGTCAAATTTCCGGTTTTATGGCAGTGAAAAGCATTGGGGACATTCCACGATAACTGACGGGACGTTAAGGCAATACTTTTTTTAAAAAGAACAGGCCACTAAATAATAATCAACTATTTATTTTGAAAATGGACTGATCAGTCCCCCAGAAAAATGGTACAGAAATGATGAAAATATGTTATAAATAATAAAACTTAGATGAGTCCATTCAATTGTCTTCACCCTTGTTGGGAACTGATTGAACAGAAAAAAGACCATGTTTTTTTACATAGTAAAATGAAACTGCAAAACTTGTGAAACCAAACTAACAGGATTAGTGAACAATGTTTTTCTCCATTCAAAAAATGCATTTGAGGATACAGAAAAAGCATAAATAATCAAGTTTTACTTTTTAAGCACGATGGGAAAATTAGTTTGACTAATTGTTGTGACATAATCTTGGTAATTGATGGGAGGTTGTAACCATGTGCTCTTTTCCAACACAAAAATTAATTTTTTTCCCAGACATTGTTTGAAAAATTGCTCTTGGGTAACATTTTATTACGTGGAATGTCCCATTGCTCAAACGGCGTTACACCGACTTTCATTGATTTATCCTAAATGTCTTTTTCTTTTTTAATTTCTAAAGACTACCAACATAATATTATGGTGTTTTCTGTCTTGGGCTAAGAAAACTTTACTTGACAGTCCCAGAGTTTCAGGGTATCACACTTCTTGTTTTGAAACTGATTTTACCTGTCACTGATTTGGTCCCTGCAGATTCAGAATCTACCTAAACCTCACGGCGCTTGCAGGAGCGAGAAATCACCTTACTACAACAGATACTCATACGACGCTTGTCAACTCACCTGTATGACAGAACGTCTGCATCAACTGTGCGGCTGTAGACACATGTACATGCCTCACGTCAATGGTACGTCATACTCGACGCTGTCCTCGTGGCCTATAGCGTAATATTAACCTAGAAATAAATAGATTCAACTATTTTATGACTGTGTACTTTAAGTGTAGGCGCCTAAATGCTACGTACTGTTGTATTGCAGTCGTGCCTTATTTTCATGCTCGACGGACTCGGCAATGAGCCCGACTGTTGCATATGTGCGCATCTGCATTCATTCACCAATAATCAAAGAAAAAAAAGTGTAACGCAACAAAATCGCCTGTGGGCGCCTAGGCTAATGATAAATCCAACGGCTTTATTGGCTGTAGCTTGGGTCACCAGTGTCATTCATTCTTGGCACCGTCATCAAGATCAGATTATTCATTCATCGGTTCCGCTGTTTTCATAATCGTTGTATTTTTGATATAGTCACTGACTTTCCCTAAAAGCAGGGGAAATAAACATGTCGATGAGTGCACTGGTCGATTTCCAAATGTGGGACGGACTGAAAAAAAAAAATGAATTGTCCTGTAGAAAGCAAGCGCGAAGTCTGGCTACCCTTTGTAATGCCAGGTATCTCTGGGTTGTAAACAGTACTAGTGCAGGACGCAACGATTCACCTTTTTACGGGTGGGGGGATCTAGATTGACTTTTCCCTGCCCGGGGCACATTGCGACTAGCTGATGATCTGGGTCACCCAGTCCAAACCTCACACAGAAACTCAAACCCTAGATCCAGCCAATACTCCTTCTTACAAAGAAAAAACAGCCAACAAACTATTCGCACCATTATTCCCAATCATCGTACTTCTGCGAGATTCTGAACGCGTCAGTGATTTCCAGTCTGTAACTATGTAGCCATTTGAGACAATGGACTTGAACAATAAAGTGTTGAATATTTCATTCAGGACATCCACGCGTGTCACTCATGATAATCCTGTCACACTATGCTGATCTCTGATTACTCCATTGTGTTTCTCTCTCGGGTAAATTAGGAGTAAATTATTCTAATCCGTTTAATGGTCAGTTGTATGGAGTTCTAGCCGGGCAATGTGCCGTGGCAGCGACCTGTGAGTACCGAATGATGCTTTGGACGGCTCAGGGTACATTCACCCCTGTGCCGCTTCAATATTCTTTCCGGTCCGCTCTTTTTGCAGTACTTAAGATAAGGCGTTGATGTGGCCAGATACTGTGTGTTCTAGCAGTCCTACGTAAATGTTGACGTTTTCTCACCTCCGCGTGTATATTTTTAAAGTGTTAAAAAGTTGTTTAAACACTTTGTAACTTTTAACTGTAAAATTTCACCACCAATTTTTTTTTTTGAAAACGCCCTGATATGGAGGTCTGTAGAATAACGCAGAACCGGGACAGCGCCAACAGAATCAATGGGTGATAACCTCTCTGTAAATTAATTTCTTCCTATTTAACTACAAGACATTACAGAGTATCTACATTGTCTGTTTACTCTTACTGCTGAAGTGCTGGATGACTTCAGCATGCTTTTTAATTTGTATTTGTATTTGTATTTTTATAACTCTTTAATCCCATTTGGGAAATTTGCCTTTGTGCCATGGCAGCCCAGTTATAACTGGAGCAGGCACGTCGTCGCCACAGTGCAGCGCCGGTCGGCCTTTGTGGGGGGGGGGGGGTGTGGGGACGAAGATATACCCGAGACTGTGTCGGCCTGGATTCCTCACCCAAGCAGTTTCCTTTACTCACAGTGACCCTTCCCAACATTTTGGGGTTTGCGGTGCCAAGGAAGAGTTGCAGCTGTTTCCAAAGCAAACATTGTCTCATTTTTCTAGTTAGCCTCACCAAATTGTAAAGATGCTTTCCAGTGGTGTCCAATTATTACATTGTGTACAAAGAAGTAAAAATGTGTTTTAAAAAAACAACAACCAAACACCTGTTATATTACAAAACCCCAGGAAGAAAAAAGAAACGAGCTTTCAGCAATTAAAGATTTTCGAAGGTTACAACAACAATGACAACAGTAACAACAACAACAGCTGCCACAACAAAACTGATATAATTATTTGAAATGATAAGGAAGTGAAGAAATTAAAGAATTAGATTTAAAAAATAACAATAATAACGTCACGAACAAAACACACTCTGTCGCTTTCCGGTTTAATGAGTGAATAACCGAAGTGACATCTACGTGCTAAATGAAACATTCTGACATCAAAGAACACTGGGCTGAAATAAATGAACGAGAGCGCGATAGGATTTAGATCTGAAAATGTAATTTATTTTCACCCACTTCCATTAGACAGTTTGAGTTCATTAAACTTTATTTGAAAATGGAAGATTGGAAGTATCGCGATAACCATCTCAGAATTTCTGCCCTCACATGTTGTCATAATGCACAGGCATGTCTGTATCGTTTGTGAACTAAATGATTTTGAAACTCATTTGTATTCAATCCAGAGGAATGAAAAAGGATTACTTTGGCATCCGTCAGCCGATTTTGATCGGTCGATTAGTTGGACGGTGATGTCACGATAATGAATGTCAATGCGACCCCGGGCACAGGTTAGGTAATCGGATTTCACTGAAACTCAGTGCCGCGGCTTCACGGTCCAAGTGAGCCAATCAAAATTGGTTAGTGCGCGCCCAGCGCGGTAAAATAGTAATCATAATATTATAATTATATCTGTATGTGGGACTTCTAATTGTGTCGGGTCTCTCAAACATGGCAGGTCTCCCAAACCTGGCAGACTGCACACCCAGTGCGCAACAGTTCTTATATTTGGTGTCCACCCGGACATGTATGTGAGAGCTTGGATCTTTCGATGCACACACCCTGTTCCCAAATATGGCAGATTGCGCACCAAGTGCGCATTAGTACCAGTGGTTATATAATGCAGTCTGAGACTTTGAGAGTCCTGAGTTTATTTCAGTGCTACTGCTGCCAGGCTAACGCTGCCTCCCTAAATACGAAAGGAAACTTCAGCAGCATGAAAGTAAAAATGGCTTCAAAATGGGTAAGATCATTCGGGCAAGAAAGAAGAGAGGAAAGTCAATTGACCATAATTGTATTTAATTTTAATTTTGATATCAGAGGATTCAAAATTTCAGTCTGAGCAGGGTGTCAGATCGATGTTGATTAATGCCTTGAAATGCATGCTAAAATTTTGACCTGGCTGTGCAATCTGCCACATTTGAGAAACCTCCCGACACGATTATGAATTCTACTTAAAATCTAACATTTCATATCAACACGGCAAGTGCAGATGTTCAATATTAAGTCACACATTTTATTTTTGAAGGTTATCCCTTTTGTTTTACATCTACCGTGTAACATTGTAAACCATGGGGTCTATTTCCGGGCACAGCAAGTAGACAGTGCGGAAGCATTTCGATAACCTCTCAAGAATCCGGGATGACGTAAAACTCTTAAAATGAAAGACTGTACAAGACTTGACTTGAAACAAGGAGAAAAAGGACAACAAACAAATAAAACTAACAAGAAGAGCGAGGTATAAATGCTAAAGGCAGATTGCGCACCAAGTGCAGCGATCCTCCCTAAATAAAAATCTACAACAGATTTTACTTGAATGCCATAGTGTTGTAATGTTTCATTATCGTGCAAAATGGCGTCTGCACTCGTGCAAAATATTTTGGTGTTTTTGCTGTTTTTAATAGACGATAATTATCTTGTTGTTTTTTTTAGGCGCCCCGCCAGTCTGTACTTTGGAGCAGCTTTTGACCTGCTACACGAAGGAAGTTGGTATGTATGATATTCTAATTGCTGTTCCTATGGGACTATGGTCTTTTTAACATTGTACGTTACAGTTTAACAGTGAATGCAACTCAGTATTTACTCTATTTGGCTTTGTAGGCCACGATCCCCTAACACCAGCCTGTTATATAATAAGTGCATTAATAAAAAAATAAATTATTATCGGTATGTATGTGGATGTTTAGCAGGTGTCACATAACACAAATAATAAAGAATAACCGTGAGAAATGCTTCCTGGTTTTGAAAAGTAGGCGCATTTCACTGTCATAGTGGTAGAGCGGGCATGGTATCGGAAAGATTGGTTACGATTCTGCAGAACGAATGGGAGCATAATTATATGAATGATGGAATCTGTCCTGGTATCGTCCAGTCCCCACAAAAACTGCCCCAAAAACCCTCTATGTACACAATGGCACGCAAATACAAAATCTTCGTGAGCTACAAATGAGTGTTAGGAGCTGAATATCGAGGTTGGTGGTGGTGATGATTGGGGGGGGGGGGTGACTTTGGTTTCTCTAGTAACAATTGAGTGTTGTAGAAAGGATTTTTTTTTGGAGGGGGGGGGGGGAAGTTGATTTCTCATTGTAACGGTGAAACTTTGATTTCCTAAACGTCTGTTGTTGTGAGATTTCAGATTGATAGGATTGTACAGTATTTAACCTGCGCTCATGATGGTGTTTTCATCATTTATTTAAGACCAGCAGAACGAAATTTGTTCTACTTTTGGCACATCTCGTGTATAGTTTATTTAGTGATGGGTGGGGGGGGGGGGGTGGAGGTGGGTATGGAGATTACTGTTCATTTTTTGCAAAACTCTATTGAGCACAAGGCTAACAGGTTGTCAACTGGAATGAATACTACAGGTATTAAAACAATGGCTTCCCGATAGTTTATATAGTATTACGTCATCTTGTATACATCTAATCTTTTCTTATAAATAATGCTGAACTTTTGAAAACGCACGTTCCTGTTTTACTGATTCTACGGTTTTTTTTTTGTTCTTTCATTTATTCTTGTTAATGCCAATGTCCTCTCTTAGTTTATGGAAGAAAATTAGTGCATTTGAGGGAAAGAAAAGGAGACGAGAGAGACAGAGAGAGAGAGAGAGAGAGAGAGAGAGAGAGAGAGAGAGAGAGAGAGAGAGAGAGATAGAGAGAGACAGAGACAGAGAGAAAGAGAGAGACAGAGAGAGAGAAAGAGAGACAGACAGAGAGAGAGAGAGAGAGGTGTCTTGTAAACATACGGCCATGGCGTGAATAAAAAGTATGCTCTTGGACGCTGCCGCTGACTTAAAATATGTTGACTTGCATAGCACGCTGTCTTCATCTTTTGTATTGGGAACTTTCAGGGGCAGCAAAGGATTTTGTGAGAGAAAACTGTAAGTGCCCCATTCCTTGTGACTTCCTGGTTTACGACCCTACCATATCCTTTGCGACTACGTCTGTCTACGCCACTGATCGGCTTCTGGCTTCTACGGCTGTCGGTGACTTACGCAATAAATATCTATACGCAAGGTAAGTGTGCAGGACACTTCACATGGCCTCATTTAACCCTCTAGTACCCAGACGAAAATTGCCAATCCACAAACTTCTAAAATGATAAGCTGAGCTGATTTTAAATAGTCAGATGATTGTAAAAATATAAATATGTACTTGGAAAATAATTTGATAAAAAAATTGGAAGAGTAAATTTATCAAAGATAGAGCATTATTGCTCTATGTGACCTATTTCAAATATGGACACTGGGCGATAGAGGGTTAAATTTCGGATTTTTTTTTTTTTTTAGCGGTTTGTCACTTTCCATGATAATCATTGTGACTGATTCACTTCCAGCCAGATTCGGTATGCTGACCGAATCCCCTGACGTCGCATTTTAAATCTAAAGTTATCACCCAGTAAAGCTTACACAGCGGTACACAAAACACAAAGAAACTACGTCTTATAATCAACAGATTCATATTTAACAAAAGGGTAATATTCTGTGTATGCACTTAACTGAGTCATTTACTCATAAGCCGCCCAGAGCGGCTTGCACGAATATAACATCAGTTTATCTGCAGCGAAGTCAAAGAGGCGAAAACAGCCACAAAGCCACTTGTGCAATCACAGCTGTTTACTGTACCAATTCCCTTCATGAGTTCTACAAAGTGGAGCATTATTGATGTTTCAAGATTTATATAACTAAAAACGTGAGCTCTGAGATGGGAACAATGAACTAGCATACTGGATAAATACTGGACCCCAAAAAGGCCCACGAAGCCCCTTACACTATACAGAGGTGTGCCATTTCCTTGAATGAATTCAACAAATTGAAGCGTAAATGTTTTTCCCAGGATCTACGCACGAAACTTGAAACGTGTGCCCTTTGATGAGAACAGTGAACTAACACTTTGGTTTTGAACATTTAGCACCAGTCACAGTTAACAAAGTCAACATGTAGAGAACGTGTAAACGAAATCACAAAGTAATTTACTTTCTAACTAGATGTATTGTTCAGTTGATACAACAGTGAGGTTGTGGTTTTTTGTTGTTGTTTTTCCCTTCTTTTTACCATTTGTACCGTGTTACTTTGTTTTGGTAGATTTTATGGTCTGCTTCACACACATTAAAAAGGCAATACGAAATGTCTGTAAATACGGCATTTACATCAGCATTTCCTCAATTACATGATCCTTTTAATCCACAGTGCAGTGGAGTTGCCAATTTGATTCGACTCCAATGCACAAAACGTAACGACTACACGTGGCGCGCTCATCTAGAAAGTGAGCGCTGATTATAATCAGACTAAAACACTTCGTATCGCCAATATCTGTCCGATTTACCCGAAGGTAGAAAAAAGAGGGGCAAATATATTACAAAAGAGCAAATTCCACTGTGTGCAAATATCGAATGCTGTGGAAATTACTCTACACTCTGCTTGCCGTGTAAATGTATGGGTCTAATGACACATGCAAATGTGGGACTTGTCCAACACAAAGTGTATTGGTTCTGGAGATTCGCAATCAAACACAATGCATCAGGTCTATAGGCTTCGTGTCAAACCTGGACCTGTGCAAATGCAGAAAATTTCAAGGTTTTACCTCTTCTAGTTTTTTATTCGCCTGACCTCCAATGGAAAGGGAAGAGGAGGAGGCAGGTGGAAAGGGGGGGGGGGGGGGAGGGGGTGTCCATTGCATGCACTGATTTAGGGATTGTTAATATTGCTGTCGTTCCCCCATAACCAGCACACCAAACAAGCTGGAAAGTCTGTTCTATACCAGCAGTTAAGTCCGCTAAACAAGCCACAGCATAGGAGCGTCCCAACAGTGACAGTGGCCACACAAATATAATAATACGTAATAATAGTAATACACAGTACTTCTTTCTTAATTTGTATTTTTTTACGTTAAATGTCTTGCTTTGGATTAATTATAATGCTTAAGTATGTTTTCCATTTCCTCTACGGCCACCCAAGGGCATGCTTTGATGCACACGGTTTTAAGACCTTCTGGATGTAACAAGAGACCCCGAAATTCTCTCTAGCTGAGAGCCTCATTAATTCTAAAAATCGGCACTGTATGTCAGTTTAGCTTTTTTTTTTCTGTATGTATGATTGCCGTTCCACGTAGTCATTATTTTAGTCCTATTTTTCAACGGTTATATCTCACTGTTGTGCTTAACGCTTGTATATCCTGCCAATCTCCTGTTCCAACTATACCTCTGGCCATTGTATGCCTTCGTGACTGCCAGTAAATTTGCCATTGTTCTGGCCATAAGACAGATGACCAAAGGCAGTTGTTTCATACAATTTACAAATGATAAAACGCTTTTCTTGGCTGTTTTTCTCTTTTCTTCATGTGTATTTATTGATTTTTTTTTTTCATGTCCTAATGGTATGTTCATTTTTCATCCCATTTTGCCTTACATGAAATACTATTTCTCACCAAACACAATCACCAAATATCAATAAGTCTTTCGTGAAACCGTTTAGGAGACCGTTCTGTAATACACACAGCATTATAATACAATAATGAACACGGGAATGCTGACTGTTATGCTAGCAGGCTAGCACAATGAATCAAGACTACTTCGCGTCTGTTTTGGTTCAGTCTTGAACTTCCTTTGAATCAATCGACTAGGCAGACTTGTTTCAGTCCCATTAGTGTGCGAGGTCTCGTTTAACCCCATAGCACAGAAAATCGAGACAAAACAGATTTGATTCAGTTCGCTATGGACTTCAGCTCCTGGAATCTTGCACGTCAGCACAGCCATAATGATTATAGTCTGTCAGATAGGCAAAAGTGTGGTCCTTGCTGGAGGATTTTTGGGTGGGGGGACCACTGTAACAGCATCTCATTGTCCAGGTCTGGATGTCTTTGTTGAGTACATGGCACACATAATGGATGAATGATCAACACAAGGAACCCAGCGGGATGTTTACTTTCTGGGTTGAATAGGCGTTTAACTTTCACTCATTTGAAAGGTCGCCCTCTCGTCTTGCTCAGTATATGCATAATAATATCTGGATTCGGCCATTCCACATTTGTACGCCAAATTTTTATCACACCCACGATCTGTTAGTTGGATGATTTCCCACCATTCCGAACTCTGTTTCGCAGAGAGACACTTAACTAAGAGTCCTGGTGTTAGGTGTAATTGTAGCATAACCCATTTACAGAACACTAGCAAGTCCAAACCCTCGCCCAACCTAGTGAATGGTTTGTGTAAGCCATTATTTCGTAGAATAAATGTATTTATTTTTATGGAACGGTTTGTCCTGCCGGGACGTGCACCTCTGGCGCCACATACGAACTGTCAATATGTATATATACTTCTTCCACTGCTCTCTTCATTTCGTTCGCCCCACCCCCCTCCCCCCCCCCCCCCAAACCCCCACTTCCCTCCCTGCTTATTCTTCTGTATCACCTACACCTCATCGCTCCCATTCTTTCTCTCTCTGTATTGTATTGTCTTTCTCTATTAACATTCCCATGCCGGCTTGCGAGCTCACACACACACACGTACATCCACTCCCTACACCAATCTCCCCCTCCTCCCCCCCCCCCCAATACACACACGCATAAGTATGAAATGTCCCCACACTGTAAATTCCGCACAGATATCCCGCGGATAAGTATGAATAAAAAAGAGTCTCTTGAAATATTGTCAGATTGGTACCATGATTGTTCCAAGAATTGTTGTTGTATTGTATTAGTAGTCTGAATTTGATCATCGCAGTTGACATGTGCTTTGTCCGCTCTCTGCAAAAATTGATTTCAAGGCATTAACTCTTTCCCAGATTGGAATTGAACATGAATTTCATGAGCCGCATTTTGCGGCTCCCGGTAGGAATCGGGATTTCGCTTGAGCCGCAAAATGCGGCTCGCGGTAGGGAAAAAGTTAACTGACCGAGATTAATATCTGGAACATTTTCTATTAATTTCAGAGCTATACAATGCCCATCGGTAGGTGATGATACTCAACATTCCTATTGCTTCATTGTTTCTTAGTTACAGGAGCTCCCAGTCTGGAGCCAAATGTCTCTAAATAGTGGAGTTAAAGAACATAGAAGACCTATACCCTGGGGTGACCAATTACCATTGGCCTGTAGAGAGAAAACGCATTTAGGTTCAAAATTTCCGGGGAAAAAGAGAAAAATGTTCTATTCGTTTATTTGTCTATTTTGTTTGTATTTGTTTTCGTTGTTCTTGTTGTTGTTGTTGTTGTTGTTGCTTTTCTTGGGTCAGTGGAGGAGTTTGCAATTTTTTGACAATGCTATTATGTTGTTATTGTAGGTAATGTGCACACTAACACGGCGTCTCTCTCTCAATTCTATCACTTAACCAGAGAAACCACGTCGAGTATGGACCCACTCAAGTTCCAACCATTCAAAGATTTAGAGGAGTCCATGAGATTGAGATTTCAGGAATTAAAGACGACGATTATTGGAGGAGTACGGGACAGTCTGGTGGAGCTGAGGGATTCACTTCAGTCTATACATGACAGAATGAATGAGGTGTGGTCCAAAAAGTTACATCTATTGCGCTGGCAGAATTTTGTTGTCGCGAAGAATTTCATTCGACCTCGAGAGGCTATGGAAGAAAGGACATTGTCCGTCCTTGCGTTTGGTTATCAGGAATATTCCTTTCAGGTGGACTCTAAAATACGATTGCTTGCAAATAGCTCAAATAACGAAATGATGTCTTCGCAGAACCTACGGACCGCTGTGTACATTGAATTGTTGAATATGCTAAATGCCAAGATCGATTTAGCGGACAGGGCCCACCAGAACTATACGGAACTGTACAATGCGTACGAACCAGGACAGCAAATATTTGGTTACAGATACCTTCATGAGCCATTTTCAGATAACAAATACATCACACCTAAAGTATTGCTGAACCATTCACTGCACCACAGTGAATATGCCAAGAATTTCAATCGCTTGTTCGAGGACAGTATACTCAACATTAAATCTGCAGTATTTTCATATATGGCTCTGGCAAATCAGAGTTATTTCACAGGTGTTCTGGAACCTACAGAATTGCGTGAAGCCAATGTAAATTTTTTGATCCGAGGACGAGAATTTTACTTCGGGAAAAGCATGTTCTACACGCAGTCCATTGAGTACCCTCTTGGAGTAATGGGCTCAAAAATTGAGGAATTTGAACGAAGGTGGAGAGTTTTTGAAGCGGATTTCCAGTTTATGCACGATAAGATTGAGCTGTTGATAGGGCAAATGGACCATCTTCAGCATACCACCATGTCCAATCTGGACATGGGTCTCGATGTTGCTCAGGCTTACATCCGCCAAGACAACGTGACCAAAATGTACGTGGCCGAGACCTTAACCTCGCCAACTATTTATGACGGAATCAGCGCGCTCGGGAACTTTTTCAATAATATCCGGTCACGTGGACAAAATGTGTATGATGGTTGGCCAGCGTTTACCAAGTCAGCCATTGACATCTGGGCTATGGTGCTGGACGACGAGAACATGCAGGTGTATTACGAATACAAAAACATGACGGAGTTCCTCAGACGCTTTGCTGAAGTATCTCTGGAGGTAAATGCTGGGTTACTTTACAAACTCGTAAAAAGTTGCTTTAGCAATAAGGCGAATCCACTTGTTTGAGGAAAAGCTTTGGCCGGACGCCATGCAGAACAGTTCATTATGAGAAATAATATTGTTTATTGTTAAATTAAGGTGGCGTCTTAGCGACATTAGTTAGATTTCGCCTAAAAGAATATCGAGTCTTCAATTTTGGGTGTGAGGTCTCATTCATCGCCTATAGAATCGATAACAAAAATCCATTTCCTTAGTTCAAGCCAAGAAGTAAGTAAAAAAAAAAGCGTTTTAGTAACCACCATCGTTACAGGAAGTAAAAAAAAAAAAGCCTTTCAAATGCGATTTTCTGAGGAGAATGTGATACAGAAACAGTAACAGACATGCATGATCAAGTCCACTTCTATTGTCGTCCAATTCTGTCACTGTTCGTGATGCAGTCTTTTCTTGTCTCACCCATTGATCTACGAAAGTTATGATAATAACATGATTGTATGGATGTCCATACTTTTATGTCTTCAGGTCACCAGCAACTTTACCGCGCTGAAACATGCTACTGACTTCAGGTTTCTCCTGGGAAATGTCGACAACCTGTTTTTGAGAAGTTTAGAGAAGATGATGACAGAGATGACAAAGTATCTGGACGAAAGCGAGCTGAACTCCCAGTTTATAAAGTAGGTCATGGGTCAAGTAGCTGAGATACAAAAAAAAAAAAAAAAGACTGGAAGTACTTCTGAGGGGACAGTTGCCCATACGGTTTTAAGTAGGCACATTGTCCCTGTGGGTTCTAGGGTTGAGGTTAGGGTTGGTGTCAAGAGTTCGGGTATCTTCTCCGGGTTCGTGCCTGGAAAAAGCTAAACTGCAGTGCATATGCTTAGGTGGGAAGAATTGTCCCTGCCGAAGTACTTTCACTCCAGGCACCAACTTGAACAGGGCTAACCCTGACCTTGGTCCTGACCATATAACCTAAAGTTTATCCTGGACTGGCCTAACGCTGACTTTGGCCCTGACCGTATAGCCCTAAAGTTTGCCCTCGGCTGGACCTAACCCTGACCTTGGCCTTATAACTCTAAAGTTAACCCTGACTGGCCCTAACCCTGACCTTATAACTCTAAAGTTTACCCTCGGCTGGCCCTAAACCCGACCCATAGAGACAAGAAAACCAACAGGGACAAATGTCCCTATCGAAGGTCTGCAAAACAAGATCTGGCTGGGAATGGAATGTGAGTCTGCAACATTCATGCGTGAATACCAGCGACACACGCCGTTCAACATACGATGTTGAAAAGTGTGCACTTTCAAATAGACAGAGTGGGTTTGAGACATAATAAGATGTAAGCGTGTGGCCTATAAAGGGATATACTACTGTGCCTATTTGATAAAAAAAAAAAGTCTTTAGTCCGACGACTAATCTGCCCCACGTCTAAGATCATCAAGTAGATTTTGCACTGTAATTGTAACAAAGTTTTGATCCTTCAAGCAACGGCTGTCCCCGGCGTTAATCTCAACAATAATACTAAAGGACACACGAGCGTGCTGACAGATTGGTTAAGTACTGAATCAATTTAATCGTTTGTCTGGCAGACAGGTTGGGAAGTGTCCGTGTGTGGGTGTGTGGGGGGGGGGGGTGGAGGGGAGCTAAAATGTTAATCTGCTAGCCGTACCTGACGCTGGTTGTATTGATTAGGATCAGTTAGACCACCATTGTATCCTTTTCACGCTAGCTATACCCTTCTAGAACTTCCAGGTTTTGCTCGGAGTAATTTCTTGTCAAGTTAAAGTTGCATGTTTGACATCAAAACAGATGTCCTCACCTACCTGCACTGATTTCTATTGATGGTTGTCTTGTTTCCATTGATCTCCAGGGAAAATTTCCTGCAGCTTGACGTTTTCTATAAAGAGAAAAGCTACGAGCAGATCACGCAGCAAAGAGGATATGACGTTTTCGCCCTCCTGTGTAAGTAATTCTCAACACCATTTTGATCGTTATAAACTATCATATTCTTAGATCTCTCGTTTATGCTTCGCACTTGGCACTTAGTAATTCGCACCAACTTATTTAACTGATCTTTTGACTCCCTATTTACCATCGCGGCATCTCAGATCATCTGCTGACACTAAAAAGTATAACATTCCGAAGATGTCCCTCAAGGCCATTAGTGAAAAATCGTTTTCTTTTCAAAGGCCTCAGATTTATACTCCTCTGCGTCTGTCTTTGAGAGAGACTGAAATTTTATGACTTTTAAACATCAGCTGAAGAGTCATCTTTTTCACACTCTGATTATCCTTTTGTTTTTTTTCCTGATTACGCCTGTGTATTGTGCGTGTGATGAAATGATCTAAATGTTGTAAAGCGCTTACAGCCTAGTTGTTAACGGCAAGAAAGGCTATATAAATGCTGTTTTTATTTTTATTATTATTATCTATTATTATCATTATTATTATCATTACTTCATTGGAGGGGGGGGGGGCATGCTGTGAAATACAGTCGGATCCACAGACTAATAAATAACCAGACTGGAAACACAAGCTTCGGGCTGTGTCGTTTTTTACGGAAGTTAATGAGATGCGGCCGCATAACCAACGTGGCCGCCCCTCGGGAAATTCCGATTTTAGTTCTATCTGCATTAGAAATTTCTTTTTATTTGTCAAGATTGGTTGTACATGTATTGATAATGCATTGTCTTGCCTATCCTTTCATTTTATGGTCTACAGCTGCCTTTTTTTTATTGTTATAAATTATGACCGTCTGGACTTTTAACGACCGCTGCATTGTAACTGTGCTGAAGCGTCGGTCGCAACCGTAAATCTAATGTGGCGAATGGTTCATGACCTTTCGCTGTTTTGTGACGTCACACAATGGGATCATCCAGTCTGTTTAATTTATTAGTCTGTGGTCGGATCCAAGTCTTAAGTATTCTGGAGAACAATACATTTCTTCGGGGCAAAAAAAACCCCACAAAAATGTGAATTTTTAAAAAATCATTCCTTTGAATGCGACAACAGTAGACGGCCATTGCCCTGTATGCTCATGACTCTGCAAATCTCAACTTGGACTACGAAGCCATTCCCGTGTACACAGATAACTATGCAGATACGCCCTCGTCAAGATACCAGGGGACATCGTGATGATGCTATCTTTGACACCTAGATCTGGATAACAAACTTCAATTATGTACAGTTAAAGCAATCTATAAATCTTGAAAAAAATCGAAAAAAAAAAAAGCTGAATAATGCACAGCACGTTTCATATTAGGAACAACAACAGCAACAACAACAACAACCACAACAAATTAATACGTATAAAATAAATCTCAAAAACGTTTGCAAAATAACGTTTTTTGGTTGCTTTTTAAGTGTGTGCCCAGCCTGCTTTCATCCCATAGTTTTTGTTTGTTTCTTTCTTTTGTTCTGTTTTTGCTTTCATGAATTACAAAAAAACAAAAACAAACATGAATGGACGCCCTAGATATGACTTAGCTAAGATATCGCTTTTAGACTTTTGCATTTCTGATCACAGACATCGTTATTCTGCCATTCTGCATTTGCTGGTAATCACGTGGTTATTGGTATAATATAGACACCTAAGAACATTACATGGTGCACGACAGTGCCATACAATTCAGAATCTATACACCGTGACACTCCAATGCCCAGCATTTAGAGCATGTTTCCTGTTACTTAAAATGCTCTCTCTGTCTTTGAAGCAATTTCCAATTTGTCAAAAAAAACACAAATTAAAATAATCTATAATACGTCTATCTATCTATACTTTTTAGCGTTTTATTTTATTATTTCAAATCAGTCTTGCATGTTTCAGATGTTTTTGGACAAGGAATTCTATGTCTGGGAACGAGAGAGATAACGTTGGTTTTCCTCCATCTTGCAGGTGACGTCGGCGGTTCCATGGGACTGTTCGTAGGCGCCAGTGTCATGACAGTTTATGAACTGTTTGACTTTGGTCTTCGTCAATCTGTCTACCGCATCACGTACGGGATCAAACATCTTAGCAGGGGCTACAGTAGTAGATCTTAGCATTAGATGCCCTCTTATATTAATAAGACATCGGTCATGCCCCGGCAACGTTCTAGAAGCAAATGCCTATGGCAGAGGCCCTCCAAAAAAAACGATGATCTTCAGCACCCCGGCTGCGTATTGTACAGACAGAAACATTGGGAAAGACTACGAATCTCTGTTCATAAGATCAAGAGAAAGAATACCCTGAAATATTCTGTTTTAAGATAAAATGATTTGCCTGCACAGGCTGTATTGAATTGGGGAAACGTGACGTCTTAAATAATAACCAGACTGATTACCGTGTCCACTTAGGAGATCCAGAGTAGATTAGTTACTTCCTGCCCTGATAACAGATGACTGTTGTTAGCGGGCCGTGCCTAATTACAAAGCCAAAAATTAGTAAAGAAATCAATACTGGGTTCTGTCTACTATTTAGCTGTAACTTATAAGGTACAATTCAACGTTCCCCTAATAACAGCCAGCTTAAACAATAGCCAATCTGATTACACCGTCCAGTCAGGAAGACCAGAGTAGATTGGTTACTTTCTTGACTGATAACAAGTGGTCAGTCATGACATTTTGAGAGACTGAAATTTTTATATCAGCTGAAGAGTCATCTGTTTACATTCTGAGTGTCCATTTTTTGTTTTCTCCTGAGTATGCTTGTGTATTTCGTGTGTGATTATAATTATTACCTAAATGTTGTGAAGCACTTAGAGCCTGGTGCTTAACTAGCTGAAGAGCTATGTAAATGTTATGTATTAGTATTACTATTTTTATTATTTTACGAGTTGTAGAAAAGAAGATCAGTTAAAAGTCCCCTTTTATCCCTCATGCAGTGCGACGCTGTGTACATACGTAAACAGGTAGTCCAAACCACAGACTTTATATTTATTCTGTGGTCCAAACTATCCCGCTAAATTGTTAACTGACTGAGCTTTGTGTATAATCTGTCGTGACTGGTGTGTGTAAATGTTTGCATGGGTCGGGCAAGATCGTTTCGTGTGAGGGATGGGAGGCGGTAGGGGTGGTGGAAGGGCAGATAGTCCAGTTGACCAGGTGCGACCTTAATTCCTGTTTCTTTCAACTCCACTGT
The DNA here is from genome assembly GCA_963931925.1 of Onchidella celtica. Taxonomy (NCBI): domain Eukaryota; kingdom Metazoa; phylum Mollusca; class Gastropoda; order Systellommatophora; family Onchidiidae; genus Onchidella; species Onchidella celtica. Next base: position 37,747,894 of record OZ007578.1, read on the forward strand.
TTGCACAACTGAAAAACTCGACGTCACACATTTACCAGTTTAGAATTATGATAAGGAATTAGAATAAAATCGGAACTGCGAAACAGCTTGATAAGCGCCACAACGCAATGTAAGCATAATTATGTCAAAGTGCGCATTTGTTCTATTTTTCCTGCACACTACAAGATTTCATTTTTTTTTTTCAGATAATGGAGATGGAACAAAGGAGAATTAAGGTCGAGATGGGGGGGGGGGGGGGGGTTCGAGAGTGACCCAAAAAAAGAATGGGTTGGGGGGGGGGTGGTAAAGAATATTGCCGTTGTAATAAGAGACTCAGTGTACCTTTCAGCAGCACAAGTAGTTATAATAGTTAAAAGAAGATTCCTAACAAATTAAAAGCAAAAAATACATAATGAGAAGTTTGAAATGGGACTGCGTTTCCCATCTAGTATGGGCATATTGCCATCCTTGCACAGACATGACGAGCGTGTTCTCTGTCACCCAAAAATGGATAAGCAATGATGCTTTTTGTTCCTGTGACATGTGGTTGCTTCCTTATCCTTTTGTTTATTCCGCAAGAAGCAAACAAATAAAAGCACCTTTCTAGTATACATTTCTCGCCTTGTGACGAGGTTCGGGATTTCAAGAAATGTGTGCAATTTTTATTTCGTTTATATTTCTATGCAATCCTACTGTTTTGGTTACCATTATATCAATAGAAAATAATCAAAAACGTTCTTGTTGTCTTTTTTTTCTGCACGGTGTCCGTTGACGTAATTGTGAAAACTGGGCAGCATTGGTACACATACTGTAGTGTTATGGGTCTTGTTGCGTTATTTGTCTTATATATTTTGTCTTGCAACGTAATAAATAATTATATTAGCATTAAAAATAGTTTCCCATTAACGGTTAGCAAAACATGAGTCAGAGGTGTATAAAACTCTCAATCATATCTCCCCGCCCCCTACACCTTTTCAGTACAGAAACTAGCGTCAGTACTGTAAACCTCGCCCGACCCCTCCCCTGGGCTCGGGATGACTATCATGGGCTGCCACAGCGGCAGCCTCCCCCAAAACGTTAAAATAAAGAGGCTGACGTCAGGTTATCTAATGAGGCGGTCAGAAGCGTAGTATTATATGCCTAGTTGGTGTTTAGAAAAGGGAAGCGGGTGTGAAAGAAAAAAAAAAAAGAGAAAGAAAAACTAATGATCAAGATGGGGCTTGAACCCGCTCTGCTATGGCACCAACGGCCTTGCCAGGAAGGAGAAAATAACTCGCTTAACCGTTGGGCCACTACATCTCTAAAAAAACAACAACAACCCACCCCAAAGCTTTTACTGACTTGAGTATTCGTTCGCTGGGCCCAAGACTTAGTGCTTCTTGGTGCTCTGTTTCCCCCAAGCGGGTGCTCACCTTTATGGACTACCATTAATTAAACAGCGTTTTATTTACCCGTCATCGAACTGACTCATTCGGATTTCTTGTTCTGTGATTGGAATTGTAATGTAGGAACAAAGATCGTGAACAGGAAACCGACACGTCTCATTCATTGAGCTTCAAATTACAAGCAAGAACAAAAATGTCGCCGTGCCTCTCATGTACTGAACTGCGGCATCACTTTGTGTTGTTGTTCTTTGCCGTTTCACAGCTGAGCGTGTCAGAATCACTTGGTCACGTTTGTTTTTCTTGGATATGGCAGCAACGTGACTGCAAACAGCTTCAAAACAATTAAAGATGTCGATATGTCACCTTCTGAAGAATATAGATCTCACTGCGCGCAATGATATTAATAGTTTGAGTTTGGAGAAAGCACGACGACACGATATCGGTCACACTGTGCTGGGGAAAAAGATAGACGATAGACAGTATAATTATTATAACAGATCTATAGGACAGAAGGAGACCCCACCAAAAGTGGCCACCAAACACCCGCGATAAGGGGTAGTGTTAGCTCAAAATTACGCAAACTGTCAGTATTCGAGGATGTAACATGAATGGTGAAGTAATACCAATGGAAATGCATTATTTGTTTGAAATTTAGTGGAGGGTAAAGAGCAGTAACTATGTAGAGATACAAAGTCACGATGTGGGTGTTAAGTAGAACATTTTCATTGACCTGTTCTTCGTGGCAAGCATGAGGGCATCGGGTTTTTCTTCTTGGTAAGTGGATTAGACTTTATTTGTAGCTAGCTAGTAATAATATCAAGTAAATCAGGTCTTTTGCAAACCCTTTTTGGGGATCCTCACCGGAGGTGACGTCGTCACTCTAGGGTTGAAGGGGCAGGATGCACTCAGCGTACGAAAACGTACATGGGGGAAAGGAGAGGGGGGGGGGGGCGTGGGGCCGTTGTGAAGAATACGTGCACATTTTAATTGTGGTTTTCATTATGTAAGAACACAATTGTTTTATTTCTATTTGTACACAACAAAACAGAAAAAAAAAAACTTTACGAAACTATTTTGCATACTTCTTTTAATCCCATTTTGATAAATTTTCCTTAGTGTCATGGCAGCCCAGTTACAACTGGAGCAGACACGTCGTCGTCACAATGCAGCGCCGGTCGTTTTTTTTGGGTTTTTTTGGAGGGGGGGGGGAGGTGGGGGTGGATGGTAGTTGTCGCGATGTGGGTTACATGGGGATATTTCGACTGACACTCTTTCGAGGTCCGCTCCCACAATCGACGAACACACAAAAATAAATACTTGCACTCTAAAAACTAAATAAATCAATTACTTTCAATTTTAGCAGAACTGTAGGGCAGTTTAATTACAGGAATTAATGTAACAAATATAATTATAAGTATAAATATCAATTCAAAGGCAACTGAATCTAACTAATGGAACTACAACTTTTATAAAGACTAACGAATTCAATCTAACTACTTGCAGGTCATATGAGTTATATGGCAAATAGAATCCGCGCACGTGGCGACGGATCTAACAGTTTAAATTCTATTAATTCAATGAGACATGTTAGGATATGGACATTTCCTCTAGACACGCCATGGAGAATGCTTGTACAACCATGCGTTGTCTGGCGGTAGCTCTGAAACTGTCTTCAAAAGTAAGTAGAACGGTTCACTTTCATCATTACAAATTAGTATGGACTCTCACCATGCGGCCCTCACTAGGAGTGAGAGCGCTGGATGTAAACGCTGTGGGTTTATATCAAACCAAGTAGCTTAGGCTCTGGAGCTTTAAATCAGGCTCCTCACAATGGACTGCTCAACTGCGTCTCTATGTCTCTCATCTGGCTGAGGACTATCGCCGACCACCTCGTAAATGGATTGTCTACATGTGGCCCAGAACTAAGTTCTGTATGGCCTTAAATACTGGACTGCATCTGCAGCTTACCGTCTAATTCCTGGATTGTGATTGGTGCAACCACTTCTAGCTCAGCTGCCGAACTGAGTTATTTTAAGTAACAGCCCTACGCAACGACCTTGGGTCGACATCAAAGGTCGAATTACTTCAATACAATATAATGTAAATTTTATAGCAATAAATTCTTAACATGTTCAAAACCCCGAGCTTTTACTCTGGATCACGGTATTTTCTGTACGTCAACAGAAGTCTCAATAACATTTAATTCCTACTCACCCCCTTCCCTCTCTACTAAACCTAGTTCAAAACACGAGATATAAAAAGTGCTCTGTCATGCACACCTACGCTGTCCGTCTATCCTTCCCCACATCTTCTGTCTATCTATTATAAAAAAAACTGTTCAAAACAACTTGTTTACGAGACCAAGTTATGCTGGCTCGCACAATAATTACGTTTGTAAAAATTACTCACTGCTCTCTCACAAAAATTTAGTCAGTGGAAACATTTAAGAATTAAATCTATTCTTGACACATCCCCCACCCCAGTGAAAACTTAGGGTTTGAACGACATAACTGTCTACTAACGTTGCTATGTAATAGTACTTTGGAAAGGGCTATATAGTAAAAAATATATCGTTACTGAAAGTCAAAAAAAAATTCTAAGAACGTGCATTATCGATGGACAATAGCATATGTATGTTTATATGCGACGTTCTGTGATAATATATAATTATTGTAGCACTTAAGAATTAAAGTGATAAACTTATCTCACACAGACATACTGTAAAGACTGAAATATTGAGCAACTAGCTCATCGCTTCACTGAGCGTAATTAATACATTCATAGAACATGAACGAACAATAGTTAATTAAAGTAATGGTATCCTGGCAGCAGTAGGTCTGGTCGCTCGGTTTGCCATTTTCTCATCTCATTGACCCGCAGACAAAGGCGTCAAGGTTGTCTGAAACTCAGGTCATGGTCAGGATGGACGCTAGTGGAAAAAGGAATCACATGGAAATTTTGAGAAAGAATGTCCATAATTGGTAGGACAATATAATGTGAAACCATCCACGGTCTCCGAAAAAGGTGAAAAATGCTCAACCTCAGTGTTTAACAGTCTGTATATAAAATAGGAACATATTCTGGTCTATCAATTATAAATTTCGCCATAGTGAAGCTGAAATAACAAACGTCGACAAGATAATTAGCCTGACGTACTCTTTCAAAATCTGCGTAGCGCTCGTCTTGATTTAAGAATTATATAGCGCTTCTCGCATTCAACAATAATCTAAATCTCAATTAAATAACATTACACTTTAATCTATTTCTAATTATATCCAATCCGGGATAGTTGAGGTGCCACCAGGCGATAGCAGTTAATTTAAGGCGCCGTTTCCGTACGCAAGCCATGCACACGTCAAGTGTCACAGTCATCTCGGTATATAGTCATAATCGGTTCAATTCAATATCTATATCGGGAATGTTCTTAGATAACTCATCCACTGACCTTATGGAGAGTCACAATCATAATCAGTATTCTTACTTGTCATATCTAGTATTACGTTAGATGGTCCACGAAACGCGGAAAACCATAGACATAATCGGTTGTATAAAAAAAACAACTCCACTCTACTTCACAACTTCTTAAAACGCGACCACGCAGTGTCCTCTGTTACCACTGCAAAAAACTCTCAAAAACGCGAACACGCAGTGTCCTCTGTTACCACTGCAAAATATCTCAAAACGCGAATACTCCCTTCCTTACATAACTAGTCGGTCTTACACTGCCCGTCGGTCTTACACTGCCTGCGGCCTTACACTGCCCAGAGGTCTTACACTGCATCTCGGCGTCTTACACTGCCTGTGGCCTTACACTGCCCTGAGGCCTTACACTGCCCTGTGGGGCTTACAATGCCTGTAAGAAGGTTCAACAATAACACGCGAATACGCGGATACGCAGTGTACTACGTTAGCACTGCCAACATCTCTCAAATAATCGAAAAATACCAATATCATCCATCCCATGAGGCAATCTCATTATTGCTCTCCTCGGGTCGACGTCATACGGAGACGACTAAAAAAAAGTATACTCAATATATATAATTCACATAGCTCTTATATCGACATCATCTCGATACTGATACAGACTCTTCCCATGAGACAAATTCATTGCTCTTCGGGCGGCGGCACCAGCCGACAATAACACCAATATTCACCACATATCCCTACTAAAAAAAAAAGTCACCTCCCTAAACAGTCTAATACTGCCCTCTCGGGAGCTCGTCAATATAAAGACGAGATCGGTTATACATAACGCTTAATAAGCTCCATAGAACTGGCAGTGTGCTAACTGCACGGGTTCCAACAATTCAATAAAATCGTTACTCTCAATAACCAGATCAAATTACTCAATCAATGTGTCAATGTAGACACATGAGTTACGTAGGTAAAATAAGAAACAAAGGAATGTACCAACACGATAATGATAAAGGTGTAATAAAAAAAACAACAACAGGAAACTAGACGCCAGACCAACAAAAAAAGACGGACAATAACAAACTCTACAGTCTGAACATATTTACAGATAGGATTAAGAAGAGGACAAGAGAGACGTCTTCCTAAAACAACGAGGAAGATGGAAACGCTACAATCTAAACAAAGTGTACAGATCCCTATCAAAGTCCGTTCTCGCGAATGCGACTTCCCACAGTTTCAATAACCACTGGTGTTGCGAGACCGCACAATCTGTCGTCGAGACGGCAGAGTCTGCGACCAAGCCACCACTTTGGCAGGGGGGACCCGCAAACGTAAGAACGCCCTCGCCACCGCCCGTGAGTTCCTAAACACAGAAGAAAAGTATAAAAAGCCTGTAAAACACGAGGAGGAACACTCAACTCCCCAGACGCAGACAAAATTTTAGGATGGAATCACTTAACTTAAGGAACTGGTGGAGATTCCTTTAGCCTTTGCGTACACCACAGTCAGTCTTTTTTGTCTTTCACCGTTCAGTTATGTTGAAGTCTCCTTGGCCTCGATCCTCGGGTCAATGGGAGAGCCGGAAATATGTGGAACAAATAATGAAGAAAGCAGTATACAAACTAAATAATAAATAATTTTAAACTAGTTCAACGTGCGAGACCACGTGAGCACTGAAACTGAAAAGAAACTAAAGTTAATCAAAGAGAAAAAAGAAATACTCTAATCTAAATAAACTATAAACTAAACAATGGTGTGTAGTGTCCCCTCCAGTGTCGCGATGTGGGTTACATGGGGATATTTCGACTGACACTCTTTCGAGGTCCGCTCCCACAATCGACGAACACACAAAAATAAATACTTGCACTCTAAAAACTAAATAAATCAATTGCTTTCAATTTTAGCAGAACTGTGTCACGAGTGGAGTGAGTGCAATTAAGGGGATTGCTACAGAGCGGGTGTAGAGTAAGAAGGGCTCACGGCAGACAAGTGGGGAAAGACGGGGAAGGAGGAGAGTAAAATTAACGCACGTAGACAAGTAAGTTAAGCGTGCATGTTGTGAGTGGTGGGGGGTCTGAATGAGGCGAAAGCGCTGTATTACTATCACTGCAAGTTAGAAGGTCCTACTGAACGGACGCTAGTAAGAGCCCAGCGGGCGGACATAAGGGGAGCAGTCGAGAGACCAGTGAGAGAGTTTTTCCAGTGATGACTGGTAGGTAGAACGTTGATTGATAATTATGATTGATGTATTATATTATATTCGTCTATTACCATGATGTAAATAAGTATATGTGAGGAATGTGGAAGTCCTTGATATTGGATATAGCAATGTGCGCCATGAGCGATAGATGAAAGTTGAGTTCATGGATTTGTAGCACGAGTGAGTATTGTGTACTCCGATGGAGGTGTGTTACCGTAAGATGTGTGGTGAGTGAAAGGTGAACTAGTGTGTGTACGCGTCAAGGGTTGTAAGGAGAGGTGGAGTGAATAGAAATGGTAGGGTATTATACCAATGTAATGATATTCTTGTAGGTGCCGAGGTCGGGCGAAAGAGCGCCGCCTACGGTGATAGGCCAGCATAGGGCCGGAGGCCACACATAGGCCAGAAGTGAGGCTGTCAGTGCAGGACAGTAGAGGCACATAAAGTCGTGGCAGTCAGGCCACGGACAGGGACGTAGATATGAGCGTGAATGTGATAATGTCCTATTGCCATGTTGATGGGCTAGGAACTAATAATGTACTATTGCCATGTTGAGGGGCTATTGAAATGATAATGTGTTATTGCCCTGCTGAGGCGCTAGGGGAGTGCTAAGGTGTATGACAATAGGAAGGTGATATGGAGAGACTGCGGTGCCAGTGAATTATTAATGTGCTATTAAGACCCTGAGGGGAGAGGCTGAGGCCGAAGTGCCTTTAGGAGTAACTACCGGGTTGTGGATCCGAGGGAGAGTGTGTGTGAGAATAAGGCCGTTGTACGGCAGGTAATTTCAATAATATAATGTATGTAATTGCGCTATTATCTGTATAATTATGTTTAATAAATGTGTGAGTCTGATGGATTGTTCTGTTAAGTGATAAACTTGTTTGTTCGTGATTGTTGTCCTGTCATAACTTATTACATCTCCCAGTCTGGGATTTGTGACAAACTGTAGGGCAGTTTAATTACAGGAATTAATGTAACAAATATAATTATAAGTATAAATATCAATTCAAAGGCAACTGAATCTAACTAATGGAACTACAGCTTTTATAAAGACTAACGAATTCAATCTAACTACTTGCAGGTCATATGAGTTATATGGCAAATAGAATCCGCGCACGTGGCGACGGATCTAACAGTTTAAATTCTATTAATTCAATGAGACATGTTAGGATATGGACATTTCCTCTAGACACGCCATGGAGAATGCTTGTACAACCATGCGTTGTCTGGCGGTAGCTCTGAAACTGTCTTCAAAAGTAAGTAGAATGGTTCACTTTCATCATTACAAATTAGTATGGACTCTCACCATGCGGCCCTCACTAGGAGTGAGAGCGCTGGATGTAAACGCTGTGGGTTTATATCAAACCAAGTAGCTTAGGCTCTGGAGCTTTAAATCAGGCTCCTCACAATGGACTGCTCAACTGCGTCTCTATGTCTCTCATCTGGCTGAGGACTATCGCCGACCACCTCGTAAATGGATTGTCTACATGTGGCCCAGAACTAAGTTCTGTATGGCCTTAAATACTGGACTGCATCTGCAGCTTACCGTCTAATTCCTGGATTGTGATTGGTGCAACCACTTCTAGCTCAGCTGCCGAACTGAGTTATTTTAAGTAACAGCCCTACGCAACGACCTTGGGTCGACATCAAAGGTCGAATTACTTCAATACAATATAATGTAAATTTTATAGCAATAAATTCTTAACATGTTCAAAACCCCGAGCTTTTACTCTGGACCACGGTATTTTCTGTACGTCAACAGAAGTCTCAATAACATTTAATTCCTACTCACCCCCTTCCCTCTCTACTAAACCTAGTTCAAAACACGAGATATAAAAAGTGCTCTGTCATGCACACCTACGCTGTCCGTCTATCCTTCCCCACATCTTCTGTCTATCTATTATAAAAAAAACTGTTCAAAACAACTTGTTTACGAGACCAAGTTATGCTGGCTCGCACAATAATTACGTTTGTAAAAATTACTCACTGCTCTCTCACAAAAATTTAGTCAGTGGAAACATTTAAGAATTAAATCTATTCTTGACAGTAGTGATTAGTTGTTGTTGTACGGCCTGTTCTTCCATTTTCCTTCTGCCAATGTGTCTTTAATGTGAGCAACGTGCACACGGGCGACCCAAGTTTTTCTTCCTTATCCGATAAGACTAGGTTATCGATTCTACCTTCCAGAGGATCAGGTACAGGAAAATATGAGAAAAAATACCAAAATTCCAACATCCCAGCACCGACCAGCAATCGAACTCGGTACCTTCGGCATGACCTGCCTCTAGATCACGTTGTCCCCTCTGTGGCAGTCACCTTCAAGTACATAAAGAAATCAGAGTTTATACCACAATATAAAACACTTTTCATGCATCCAGTTCTATAACTGCACAAAACAAGTACAACTGGGGAATTCTAGCCTGTCTGGATCAGGAATCAAATCATCCACGTTTTCTAGTTAAAAGTAGATTGTCAGCTTTGTCTCATGCCGGGTCATTCCCAACCCAAAAATAATGTGAACGTGCGTTCAGACCTGAATATTTCATTTTGGAAGCTCATAAGAATTCTGAAACGGAGATCTGCACGCCTGGAAGTGTTAATTTTATTTAATAATTCGAGTATCAGTCGAAGTTTTAATGCTATAGGGAACGGAATTTAATGATGTCACGAGCGAGTGAGCGAGGATCAGTAGTTACGAGAAGAGGGGAAAGCGTGCATGTTGTGAGTGGGAGGGGGGGGGTCTGAATGAGGCGAGAGCGCTGTATTACTATCACTGCACACTGAGACGTCTAAGAAAGCGGACGCAGGAGAAATCCCCAGAGGGCGAACATAAGGAGAGCAGTCGGAAGACTTGGGAGTAGTGTTTTTCCAGTGATGACTGGTAGGTGAAACGATGATTGATAATAGTTATGATTGATGTATAATATTCGTCTATGACCATGATGTAAGTAAGTATATGTGAGGAATATGGAAGTCCTTGATACTGTATATAGCAATGTGCGCCATGAGCGATAGATGAAAGTTGAGTTCATGGATTTGTAGCGAGAGTTAGTATTGTGTACTACAGTGGAGGTGTGTTACCGTAAGATGTTTGGTGAGTGAAAGGTGGACTATGTGTGTACGCTTCATGAGTCGTAAGGAGGGGTGAAGTGAATAGAAGTGGTATGGTATTATACCAATGTAATGTTATTCTTGTAGGTGCCGGGGACGGGCTGAAGAGCCGCCTACGGTGAGCACAGGGGATAGGCCAGCATAGGGCCGGAGGCCACACATAGGCCAGGAAGGAAGCTGTCGTGCAGGACAGTAGAGGCACATGAGTCGTGGCAGTCTGGCCAACGACAGGGACGTATATGTGATCGTGAATGTGCTATTGAAATGCTAATGTGCTATTGCCATGTTGATGTGCTATTGGAATGCTAATGTGCTATTGCCATGTTGATGTGCTATTGGAATGCTAATGTGTTATGGCAATAGGAAGGGGCTATTGGGAGACTGCGGTGCCAGTGAAATATTAATGTGCTATTAAGACATGGAGAGGAGAAGCTGAGACCGAAGTGTCTTTAGAAAGTAACTACCGGGTTGTGGGCCCGAGGAAGAGTGCATGTGGGAATAAGGCCGTTGTACGGCAGTTGAATTGAATAATATAATGTATGTAGTTGCGCTATTATCTTTATGTTTATGTATAATAAATGTGTGAGTCTGATGGGTTGTTCTGTTAAGTGTTATACTTGTTCGTTCGTGATTGTTGTCTTGTTATAATTATTACATCTCCCAGTCTGGGATTTGTGACAAATGACACAGTTACCATATTTAAATTTACCGACGTCGTCGTTGGACATTCGAACTGTTCAAGGCGGTGGTAAAGCACAGTTGTTATGGACTTTGTAAGGGCGATTCGAGGCACAAAGATCAACTGCTCATGAAAAGTGCGTACAACGTCCGTAACTGTGCTTAACCGCCTCGTTGAACAGTTCCATTGTCCCATGACGTAAATCTAAATATAGTAACTGTGCCATTCAATCCCGTTCCCCATTCACCACTTGGATATAAAAGTCGATAGCCTCACGGGATTTTAGAAGGTCTGATAATGTTTTTGTAGTTTTGTTTCTCCAACACTCACACAGTGAATTAAGAGGTGTATCAAATTCTGCAGTTTGTTGCACAGGTAATAAGTTCTTCTCGAAAACAACTTCTCAGACTCAATTTACGTTCTAATATGCATGGATCGAGAAAAGATTCCTCTGCTCCCGGAAATACATAAGACTCGATAGTTTGTGACATTTTGTACGTGCCAATAGGTGGATTGATCCGTGGGATCTCGTGTGGCACTGGGTCTTCACCGGCAGTGCAGGTGAAGGTGTGTGTGTCTTGATACACAAAGCCACTTGACAAAATTCTGCCACATATCTGTGTCATCATCATACTATAATGGAGCTAAGGGCGAAAATTCTGCCCTCAAAGACCTTTTCTGGGAGGGCTCCAAAACCCTGGAAGCATTCTCATCGCTTATAACTCGACTTATTGTGATGTAATGGGATAATATAAAAATGCTGCAAACTCTGGGTCATTTGTTCATTTTGCATAATTCACACGTAAAATTCGCAACAAACACTTCTGACTCCATGCTTTTAGTACAGGGACACGCTATTATGATCTATTTTTAGTACCGTGACGCAGTTTCCCTTATCGTTCATTCGCTGAAGGAAGCAAATTGTGATTAACGAAAACATGGATCGCCTGTAAACTTTGGTGAAAAAAGGTAAACAAACTCCAGAGTTGACACGGAATCGGAGACGATACTGATTCTGTCATTGTATTTCTTTGTCTATGGAAGGAACTGTACTTTGTGTCCTAGATCTAGATCATTATAAGTAATAAAGATATTTCTCCCGGGCAGGACCGGGTAATTCAGCTAGTTTCAACACCGTCGAACGAAATCTCACTGCCTCTTTCTGCTTGACCTTTGATTTCCAAAATAGCACATCAGCTGTGATCAGCAATTTGGCCCGTTGCCTGACATCGTTTCTGTTTCATGTATCGCGCATGTATTTATCACACTCGTGTGCCTCGAGAACGTTTACTCTTGGTTTCCTCAAACTCATTTTTTTCCAGCTTTGTTACTTTTTAGGACATGCTGTTCGTGATAGTTTAAAAACGAATGCTTGTTACATTACGTATCACGGAAAAATGAGTCGAAAAACGCCCGACACACGAGTCCCATTCATGGTCCCATAATGACTAGGTCCAGATAATGGCAAGGTCTTGAGTCGGGGAGGAAGAGATGACCCAAGCGACGCGTGTATTAAAGATTACTGTGCTCACCGGCTCGCTGTCTTGGCTTACAGATCTTGTTGTAGTTGGGACAACTCCTGTCTTTGAATCTTCCAGCCATGGCACGGCTTCAGAGTTGTTACCCCCAATATAAGAGGGTCTGTTGCAATACTAACATCTTCATATCATGACACAAGTTACGAAACTGAAGAAAAAAACTAATTTTAATGACCTACCGAACATTATGAGCAGTGTTCCCTCTAGGCTATGGACACATGCACACGCGTACAGTTTTTGTAACCAGAGCACCAAGAAATGACTGAAAGGTTAGTTACCTAAAACAATGTAGTAATCAATAGTTACAATTCTGAAAATGATACCTAAGCTCATGGCTTAAGTTAATACTTAAGACATGCTAAAAACGAGATATAGCCTGCGCCAAAATGTTCTTGAAACAATTCAAAGTGTACATTGTCACAGGAAAAACATGTGCCCAGACGACTTTTTTGCGCAAAGACTGCTAAAATTTAAACGGCACATTGCATAATGGGGAATGTGCGGCAGGGAACAATCGTGGTTTCCACTAACAATATGTTATATTCTTATTGTGTTTTGTGTACCTCTCTCCAATTTCTTGTTAGTTCGATTGTTTGTTAAATAAAACAATAATACAATCTTTAACAAAATATTATAATATGATGAATGTTTGACCTGTGCCTTGTTCGATTCGACACACCTGATCCATGTTATTGTTTGTGTTCGTAATCTGAATTCTTCACTTCAGTTCAAATGCCAATAATGTATTCTTTAAAAGGGAGGTCCTGTCTGTTTGATTGTTGCTTTTTGTGTATATGTATGTGTGCGTATGTATTACATAAATATTTTATTACTTGTACTGGATTCCTGACTAAAGCTATGTTCTTATCTTTTCGGAAACGGAAACGGCAACGGAAACATCAAAATTCCATCAATCAGTAAAAAAGAGAGTTCCATGTGTACCAAGTGCCGTGAAAATATTCTTTCTATTTCACTACTTGAAAGTGTTTTGACACTTCCGTTGACGTTTCCGCTTGCGCACACATGAAAACACAGCTTTAGAATTCCATGGATATTAGGTTATTTTCCTGTTATTTTGGTTATACCTTACTGTTTTGTACAACTTCTGAGATAACTAAAAACAGAATAATTATTTATGGCGCTTGACATGTAGAGTTTGCAACTTTCGTCAGTGTGAGAGTTGAGTGCTCTGCTTTGTTGTTTTTCTGTTGCATTCCCGTGTTGGGTGAACCGTGGAGATCTTTCCCCCAAGGGTCAATCCATGAAACACGAAATGAATGTAAAGAAGTGCTTCGCTAAGAACAGTTTTGAAATCCAAGTGATGACGGACTGAGAAACTACTGAGTATTGTTCAATGAAATTTTCTCTATTCACTTCATTTGGAAGCTATCCTAATCGAGGGTCTTCCAGTTATAAACGCTGGGTGCCTGCGCAAACACAATAATTCGAAAATATTCGATTTTTTTTTCTTGTTGTGTTTTGCCTTGGTAAGTATTACATTTGAAATGATGCGAATTCCATTATCGAATGAATTAACCTAATATCGGGTGAGGATTTAAGGTCCCAACAGCCATGTGATACTTCATGTCAAACTTTTTTATCGCTGTCCTGTACAATTTACAAAACTGGCGATACGGTCTTTGCGCAGACACCCCTCGAAATATGATCGTACATACCCTCGTTATGTGGCAGTGCAGATGATGAGGTACAGCGGTATCAGAATGGGTCGATAAGTAAGCCAGGAGATGAACTGTACAAATATAATTTTGATGGACTTTTTGTAACAGACAAGAGATGAATATTAAATCTAAAATCAAATACAACATAAAGTAGAGATGATACATTTAGTGAATTTATTGAATGAAAGACATCCTTGTGAAATACATATACACCAGTACATAAAATAAATTACAATTTTATCATGCTGTATTCAAAAATGGAAATGCGTACGAGCCCATTAACGTTTTGCCAAATGCAGAATGCTAGTCACGACTAGCTGGTGACTTGATGACATTCGCGACAAAATGGTGGTCATTGCTGGATGGCATTGCCAACATCCGTTGCAGGTTTAAGTGGAACAATAAATGTCAAGAACAGATTTAATTCATAAATTTAATTCTATTTATAATAGATAGACAGAAGGTGTGGGGAGGGATAGACGGACAGCGTAGGTGTGCATGACAGAGCACTTTTTATATCTCGTGTTTTGAACTAGGTTTAGTAGAGAGGGAAGGGGTGAGTAGGAATTAAATGTTATTGAGACGTCTGTTGACGTACAGAAAATACCGTGATCCAGAGTAAAAGCTCGGGGTTTTGAACATGTTAAGAATTTATTGCTATAAAATTACATTTTATTGTCGTGGGTGATACGACCTTTGATGTCGACCCAAGGTCGTTGCGTAGGGCTGTTACTTAAAATAACTCAGTTCGGCAGCTGAGCTAGAAGTGGTTGCACCAATCACAATCCAGGAATTAGACGGTAAGCTGCAGATGCAGACCAGTATTTAAGGCCATACAGAACTTAGTTCTGGGCCACATGTAGACAATCCATTTACGAGGTGGTCGGCGATAGTCCTCAGCCAGATGAGAGACATAGAGACGCAGTTGAGCAGTCCATTGTGAGGAGCCTGATTTAAAGCTCCAGAGCCTAAGCTACTTGGTTTGATATAAACCCACAGCGTTTACATCCAGCGCTCTCACTCCCAGTGAGGGCCGCATGGTGAGAGTCCATACTAACTTGTAATGATGAAAGTGAACCGTTCTATTTACTTTTGAAGACAGTTTCAGAGCTACCGCCAGACAACGCATGGTTGTACAAGCATTCTCCATGGCGTGTCTAGAGAAAATGTCCATATCATAACATGTCTCATTGAATTAATAGAATTTAAACTGTTAGATCCGTCGCCACGTGCGCGGATTCTATTTGCCATATAACTCATATGACCTGCAAGTAGTTAGATTGAATTCGTTAGTCTTTATAAAAGCTGTAGTTCCATTAGTTAGATTCAGTTGCCTTTGAATTGATATTTATATTTATAATTATATTTGTTACATTAATTCCTGTAATTAAACTGCCCTACAGTTCTGCTAAAATTGAAAGCAATTGATTTATTTAGTTTTTAGAGTGCAAGTATTTATTTTTGTGTGTTCGTCGATTGTGGGAGCGGACCTCGAAAGAGTGTCAGTCGAAATATCCCCATGTAACCCACATTGCGACAATAAACATCTGCACTCCACATTGTCTTCAATACAGCACGTTTACCGGACACAAATTATGGACACTTGCGCCACTTGTCATGATCAGTATTACATCAGACCAGTAGTATTTTCCAACCTCATTTGTGCAGGTGTTCTGCCTATTCCAAGTAATGCACTCTTAAAGTGTACTAAATTGGTGAAAAAATAACAATACTTGTAATACAGCACTGTGAAATACCAAATTTATTTAAAGAAATATACTATTCATGGAAGTAGAAGAAGTTTTACATTCTGTTTACTGAGCATTCTCTGAAGTTCTGATGCAGTCTGCACCACAGACTAATAAATTAACCAGACTAGATGATCCCATTGTATGACGTCACAAAACAGCGAAAGGTCATGAACCATCCGCCATATTAGGTTTAAGGTAACGACCGACGCTTCAGCATAGCTACAATTTTGAATGACACCATTTTGACGCGCCTACTGAACGCAGAAGTTTGGTTCCGCACCAAGAAATTAATACATGTACAACCAATCTTGACAAATGAAAGAAATTTCTACTGCAGATAGAACTAGAATCGGAATTTCCCGAGCGGCGGCCATGTTGGTTATACAATCGTCGCTCGGGAAATTCCGTAAAAAACGACACAGCCCGAAGCTCGTGTTTCCGGTCTGGTTAATTTATTAGTCTGTCGTCTGCACTCATACATGGCGTTGTTTAGTGATGGCCTAATTGGGGTGTTCCTTATAAAGTGAAAAAAAAAATTATTGACTGATGTTGAGAGTCATAATAATGGTGTCCATGCACTGGGCACTTTGGCGCCCATTACCCATAGCTATCAACTTCTGATGTTCAGGAAAACGTCTTCAATCAGCTTTAGGTTTCTTTGACTGCCTAATGTAGGCATAAAGACGCTTAGACCCAAACCAAATTCCCAATCCTATAACATTTACAATGATATTAAGCAAAATGAAAACATCGACGGCTAAGAATTGATAAAGAGGCATATGTTGTCCTGGAGATCTCATGTAAGATCCGCCGTATTTCATCACATGATCCAGCCAGTAGGCAGCTTCCTTCACTGGAAGTTTGTAGTGCATTCGGAAAAGCTCAGAACCCCGACCAATAGAAGCCCGATATGTTTCGTTTGTAGCAACCTCTGACATTAAGTTTGCCAAGCTTTCAGCCGAGATTTCCCGTACATCCGCTTGCTTACCAAAATATCTTGCAGTTGCACGGTTTGCGTTGTAAAACTGATCCACACAAAGTGGAAGGCAAAAAATAGGGACACCATGGTACAAGGATTCGTACTGACTCCAAGACCCACAATGGGAGACAAACAGCTTTGTTTTGTTATGGCCTAGTATATCATTCTGCGGTACCCAGGAAGTTGCCAGAATTGTACCACTATCTGGACTGCTGACATTTGCACGCCAGATGACGTTCAGAGATACCCGACGAAATGCTTCTATCATTTTCGCTACGATATGGGGTGGAATGTTCTCTCCCTGTGTCCCAAATGCTACGTAAACCACACCCTTTTTAGAATTTTCCACAAACTGCTTTAGTTTCCCCACTAGAGGTTTGGCAGGGATCGGTGACAGTCCACCTATCATCTTTGTGTTGGGCAAGACGGGTCTGGCAAAGTCCAGAATGTGGTCAGTCTCGAAGAGGAACATTTCTGCCTTGACGGCTAAGTCCCATGGTGAGATGTCTGGTTTTTCTGGCGCAACGAGGGACAGGATTTGTGGATCCCAGAATGGATCGTGGATGTAGCCTAGAAAATGGAATATCGTTAATTTCAGACGCTTTAGAAATGGCATATTATTACCGAATGCCTCCTGGAAAAGGATCATTGGTGTAGACGGAAGGCTGATGGGAATGCGAGAGCTGATATGGTCAAAATGTGGTCCCATGAGAACAAAAGGAATATCAAATTTATATGGAATGGTCAGCAAACTCCTGCAGAATGGCAGAGAGTCGAGAACAAAAAGATCAAACTGCATGTGTTCTATTGTTCCCATTAATGTGTTGTTCAGCAAAGCTTGCCGATTAATGTCACGTGTCAGCTGGGCGCCTTTCATGAATGCAACAAAGTCAAATCGATTCATGTTCTCGTGCCAGAAATTGTAGTGAGTTTTTGTATAGTTCTGAAACAATACGTCTACGTGGCTCAATTCTTCGCCGTAAGTGAGAATTTTGACGCCAGCAGGGGCTTTGGCAAAGCGTGCAGTAAATACAGGGTCGGGCATACACACAGTGACGTCATGACCCAGGTCTGCTAGAGCGTCGGCGGCTTTCATATATTGTAGGACGTGGCTTGTCTGAAAGTAGGGGAAAAACAGGACTCGTTTGGACTGGACTTGCGAGACCCAGCAGATTGATGAGAAAACTGTTATGACCAACAGTGAGTTTAAATATGTCCGGATATCCATGCTTGAAAAAGACGGTGATTTGGTGTGACCTGGAAGCTGAAAATACAACAGATGAAAAGCCATGATCAAGTGAGGACCTGCGAACAATACAAAGATCAAGTCACAATTTTCTAAAAGAAACAAAAATAAAAAACACAATAACAACAACGAGACGATAGTTCTTGGTAAGACAGGAGACCTGGTGGGAAGCCCCACCGATTAATACACAATAACACTGTCGAAATTATTGGAGGCCTTGGAATCGAGCTATGTGTGGATACAGCTTATTATTCCCAATACAACACAATGGTCCCAGTCTCTGTCTATCCAGTCTTTCAGACGCGCAATCAACAAGAAGGTTATGAAAAACGAATCCATTTACAATAACCAACTGATAATCCCTAAACAGAAAAGCATGATCATTTATTTTAGCAATACTAAACTAGATCTACTATATGGATTGTCTGAAAACAGCAAAGTACTAATCAATATTGTGGCGCCATCGTCCAGATTTTGTTTCCATTTCTCAAACTCACCTATTTGTTGCTTAGGTCTAGGGTGCTCCAGCCGATTTTGTTCGGCTAGCTAGTTGGATGATGACGTCACACCACTTAGGTTCAATGATATATAATTAGTTGGATGGTGAGCGAGATCTCATTGAAACTCGGTGTCATAACGCCACTGCGCTACGATCGAAATCGGCTAGTATTCGCCTGGGCTTAACCATGGCGTTAGGCCGCCTTTAGATAGGGCTTCATTTTTCACTCTTCAGTTTCCACTTTTCACTCTTCATTTTCTTGATCGTTTACATTGATGATTCACTTTTCACTCTTCATTTTCTTGATCGTTTACATTGATGATTCACTTTTCACTCTTCATTTTCTTGATCGTTTACATTGATGATTCACTTTTCACTCTTCATTTTCTTGATCGTTTACATTGATGATTCACTTTTCACTCTTCATTTTCTTGATCGATGGTGTTTTCTTAAACACATAATACACATGGTCTTTAAACTTAAAACTTAATAATCATGCAGTATTTAGTATCAAACCACACTAGAATTTAATGAGAAATTCGATTCTGAACTCAGATTTTGACTTTGTGACAAAAAATGTGTTTGAAATGAAAGGAACCACGCCTCCGCCTCTCTTCATTCTACACTAGAAATGAGCAAGTTCATTCTTGTTGTCAGGAGGGCTATTCACTCATTCACCGATGGAGAGTGAAGAATGAATCTCTATCTAAAGGTCCCTCTCGTTTTCTATATTGCCATTTTCGTTTCCTACGTGAAAAATGAAGAATGAAAAGTGCAAAAATGAAGCCCTATCTAAAGGCGGTCTTATGTTCAGGTCTTCAGTTAACAAACCTGAGTGGCAAAATAAGGAAGGGGTGTGTGAAGTTTTGGGGGGGGGGGGGTGGGGTTAAAAATAGTGGTCGGTTGGCCCTCACTAAGAAGGCCTCAGATAAACAGCAATAATAAAAAATAAATAAATACAGGCCTATACTGAATTGCACACACGGCAACGTTTGGCTACTATTTCCTACTCACCGGGAGTTTAAAAAATCCTTGAAAGTAAATCGCCAGTAACCAAACTCTTAGACACCACTCTTTGGGAATGATGACCCGTTCCAGTTACGTTTTCACCAGAATAACCTTCTTAATCATCACACAGGTTCAGAGGTCAAGCGAGGTAACACTTGGCCGGAAACACGTCACTAGTATGTTGTTACGCGTGACAAACGATGCAATACCTGTATCATAAACTGTGATGAGTTGAGACGGTCAGTTAATGATCTAACGATATAGATAGAGGAAATAAAATAATAATAATATTCGGAGTGAAGGTGAAAATATGAGCAAAGAGCCATCTATGCAACACGGACAGCACAAGTCGATCTTGACGCATGAATAGCGTTTATGGGAGGAGGATTTCCGAAAAACGCACGTACGCTCTTCAATTCGAGGGCCGCATGATAAACGTATCGCAACTCGATTTTTTTTTTTTTAATTAAAATATTTGGCAAACTTGTGTTTCTTGGTAGCTTGCAAGTTGCGATATAAGTTGGGGGTTAAATTTTGAAAACAAGAACGAAAGTTTTTTTGTTTTTTTTTTAAATATTGTAACTACTAAGTTTGATGAAGAAAGTCAGCTTCTCCTGAACAAATTGTAAAAACTGACTTACGATACTTTGCTCTGAGGGCACTTCAATTATTTTAATAAAATTAATTTTTTTGAGGCTGTGTTTTCTTTTTTCGTGGTTGCCTTTCCAGAACAATTGTTAAAGATCGGTTTAAGGCAGTTGCCATGGGACTTTGGAAATTATTATGCCCTGAAAAAAAGTACCTTGACTAGTCTGCGTGCCATTTGTTTGTCATTCATTCGTTTGTCAGTTATATCTTAATGAATAAAGTATTATTTTGTATTACACTGATAAGAGTGGCTGAACCAAAATAAACTGTGGTAAATGTACGTTGATGACTGTCTTAAGTTGTTTGTTGTAATGAGTAGATTTGTAAGTCGATAAACAGGACGGTAGGCAAGATAATATTTGCTGGTGGTGGGTGTGGGTAAATTCGGATAAACATGTGGATTAATTTGTAAGTAGGCAAGAAAAATCGGCCTATAGACACAGTAGAGTCAAAAATTGGCAAAAAGAGATAAAGGTGTATGTAGCAAAGCCTAGCTTAAGAATAAGAAATAATACCCAAACGATACAATGGAATGCCAACTAGAAAAGGGAAGACAGAAAATGACCGATACTTCGGCAACAGCCTTCTTCAAGGAAAAAAAAGCAAGAACAACAAAAGAAGGAGAAAAAAAGGAAAACTGAACAGATAAAACAATGGAACAATAAAAAAAGTGACAGAGTAGGCAGAGGAAATCAATTTGTAGGTAGGTTTGGTGCCTGGGGTATAGGTAAGTGAACCAGGGCTGGGCGTGTAGATGTTTGGCAATCAAGTTGATAGGCTGGCAGAAGGAACGTCTGAGCTAAAAACCGGTATAATATGTCTCTCATCTGCCCTCCCTAGAAAGAGACAAAGAAGGAATGAAAGAGAGAGACAGAGAGAGAGAGAGAGAGAGAGATCTGGGGCAGGAGAGAAAGACAGAAAGAAGAGAACAGGAAAGCAAGGGCACGAGTAAGAGGAGTGGAGAATAATATGTGATGACAGTTCTGTCTCGTTCTGAATTCTCCTGAACTTAAGCCTAGGCATCCAATACGTCGAAGGATGGCGTCATGACATTGACTTTCAATGGCACCCAAATAGTTGGCTGGCGCGTGAGGTCTCATTGAAAAAGTCATTGTCAACAATCCAACTGGACGACCGTTCAAAATCGATTAGTGCGAACCCCCCCCCCCCCCTTTTACATCTAGGAGGAAAGGACGAGGACCTGAAATGTGAGGTGTGACGTCAAGCAATGGGTGGGAAGGGGGCATAAACACACCAATGTGTACGAACTGGACGGAGGTGGGGGTCCCAGCACGGCTGGGGTCTCATGCTGGGTGCAAGGCTGGGGTCCCATGCTGGAAGCATTGCTGATCTCGGAGACAATTGAAGCATAATTATCGGATGATTGCACGAGGCATGTGTTGTTTTTGTTGGTTTACAAAAAAAAAATGCTAAACACAGTTAATCTAAACTGTACTGGAAGTTCCATGATAACCGTGTTCGTCATCAGCTGATGCATGTTGTGGGACAATGTATTATGTGAGGAGTGTTAATTGAGTGACAGTGGTAATTGCCATATTGTTGAATATGAACATAAAACCTCTAAATGATTTTTTTTTTTTACCCCCGTTGCTGCCAGGTCTGAAACTTGAGCTCTGCCGTTGGTTTTTCAGTTGCCAACGTTAAATGCCTAAATATAACATGTTTAGATCTCGCACTGAATTGGAAACTCTCAAACATTTTTTCTGAAAAGTCGATCCCATTAGTCCAGGCACCATAGCTTGGGAAAAGGACAGATTTGATTAACTAAATGCAGAAACAGGAAGAACAAGTTCCAGTTCAGTTTATTGTAGGCCTGACTGCCAACTCAAAATACACAGAAGAATCGTGCAAACAATCGTTGAAAACATTAAAAGCAAACAAACAGACAAAACGCACGGTCATTCAGTCTCTCCGCTCCTTGCTGCCTGCTACAATGTATACATATACTTACATTACAATAGTATACAATAAAATACAGTCATCATTTCCCACGCCTCCCCCCCCCCCCCCCCCCACCGATCTTTTCTCACCTTTATCTGTTGTGAATTTACTATAATTGAAGATATCACTAAGATTTTTTTTTTTCACACAAAGAAGAATTCAGTTTTCAGACTTCTCCATCAGAAGTCACAAAGCGACATTATTGTATTCGCTTAGAACTTTATGGCAAAACAGTCCAAGAGAATGTAGTTCTCTATCGTACATTGTTTGAATTTGATTTGCGTTTTGGTCATGACAGCATGGGTGTTTATAGCTCTCCTATATTATTATGGTGATCAATGGATCACAGATACACTCTGACCTGAAGCTGGGCGATGGGGAAAACACAATTATACACTTTTCTTTTAATAATATAAAAATAATAATAATAATGAGTAACATTTACATAGCGCTCCATCCCAAAATACAAGCTCTGAGCTCTTCAGAGTTATTCTACCTCGCACAATCAATTCACAATACAAGAACACACAAAAACATTATTTTAAAAAGATGTGTTTTCAGGTGGGTTTTTTAAAATTTTTCAGTATTTTGTAAATCCCATAATAAGTTTCGAGGCAGCGAACAGAATAGCAAAAGAATCTTGATGGTCGTGTTCAAGACTTCATGTATTAACTGGTGTAGATAAGATGAGACTCGTAGCAACAACTTAGCTGAGTCACGTAATAAGCAAACGGTGTTGGTAAAATTGAATTATGAATTAAAAATTAACAAAGAATGCAAAGTGAACCTGGAAGACACAATGGTTTGTGAAATTCTTGTCCTGGCACTCTTTGATTTGATTTTCACAGTAATACCCTCATTGAGTAGTGCGAGACACATAGGACGTCACTCGGTAAACTTAGGAAATTCGATAGTTCATAGTCATCTATAAAGGTTTTTTCGAATGTTGTCATTTTATATTCAAAGTAAGTCATTATTGGAGGATCAGATATTTCATTGATATATTATGTCAGTAAAAGCCAGGAATGAATAATGAACAGCTATTCTCCTGTTTTCCCATGACAAAGTCCCTCATTTATTCATTCCCCCGTGGCATTGTTCAGGCACTAATGTCATGTCCATAAATGGAATCTCAGAGGTCGGGCTCATGCGCAATAGAGGAAATTCATTCGCTTTTACACAATTGTGTCCAAGGAATACAAGAATGTCCAAAGTCTACTTTTGTTTTCTTTATTTCGAGGATGCTGAGTTCCAACTATTTCTCTCTTGATTTTAATAGTACTCATAGATGGGGGGTTCGTGGTAAACTATCGTAAATCGATGTTAACAAATTTTTCAGGCGAATCAAAAAACCTGAAAAACTTCATTAGATTTAACAGTCATCATATTTCAAAAAAGAATGTTATTTAACCCCTAGTTTTCAGGATTTCCCCCCACCACCTACTACTTTTAACGCAGCCGGCTGGCGGCCAAAGGCTAAACGCATGAGAAATATCTCAATTAAAAAAAAAAAAAAAAGGTCGAGTTAAGATATTTTACCATGCCGTCCTCGGGATGAAAGACATGAAATGACTTAAGGGCTTATTTCCATACCGTGCTTAAGTCACACAGAATTGAAACCAGGGTATAAAGTAAAATCGTGTTTTATTCGTGCACTCGCTGACTCTGAACACTTCAGCTCTTTCATTGTACGTCACTCTAAACAAAAACAGTCCTTGCTTGGCGTTGTTGGTTTTTTGTTGTTGTTTTTTTTAACAAAAGATAGTCTACTCATTGATCTTTGTGCATAACCATCCTGATTGTGTTGGGGTCTACGTGGATTTAGATAATTATGGTATAGGACTAATCTCTTCACTTGGTTTATTTCGTCTCGGGGGAGAAAGACCCTTTATTCCACTGATTAATTGGAAAGTTCTGCCCACAATACACCTCACAGATACAATAAAGTGAGACACTGCCTTCTCCTCCCCTCTAAAAAAAAAGTCCGCGCACTTTTTGCGCTCTGATCGGGGGTGGGACCCATGTCGCATTTCATGAAAAGAATGCTTGATATCGTGATGAATTAATGGTGTGGATTTATTACCGTGCGACTGCCACTATCGTCAGTTTTCCAAGAGCGATTGAAGTTATGATCACAAAATAAATGACTTCTCCCAAGTCCAGGGGCGATGGCTGAACAGTAAACAAAATTCAGTATTTTCTCTACATTGGCTTTGTAAAATACGGCATTGTTAATAATTTCCGAGCATTCGCGGCTTGGTGTCGGTGCGAAATATTTGCACGCTAAACGCGCTAGCTGTCTCATCTCATTGTTTCTAATATGTTTGGTTTATCTCAGCTTCCAGCAATGATGGAGTTAAGTCACTCTTTTATTTATGGTTGGTAATTATATAGCATGCATACTGTTATTGATTTCAAAGTGACATCAGATACCTCAAGATACACGCTATTTGGGGACAAGGTGGTCTAGAGGCAAGGTGCTCGCCTCTCATGCCAAGGGTCCCGGGTTCTAAACCCGGGCAGTGCAGGCATGTTGGAAATTGGATTTTTCTCATATTTTCAAGTCCCTGGTCCTACTGGGGGGTAGGATCGAGTACCTAGTCTTCTCGGATAAGGACGAAAAAATTCGGAGGGCCCGTGTGCACGTTGCGCACGTTAAAGATACCTTGGCAGTTGGAAATCGTAAAGAGCAGGCCGAAAGGCCGCTGCCCGGGCAAAATTGAAAATTGAAATTAATAGATTAAAAGTTATCCATATCACCCCCCTCCCCCCCCCCCCCCCCCGCCAGAATTTATTATTCATTATTAAATATATATTGTTATTAATAAATATTCAAATATTATTTGAGTTGTGTGTTGTGTGAACTGATGTGAGTTGTGAACTGCTGTGAGTTGTGAACTGTTGTGAGTTGTGAACTGCGCCTAACAGGCTGCGTTACAATTTGCTCTGAGATAGAGAGAGAGAGAGTGAGCGAGACAGGGAAAGAGAAAGAAGCAGTGCAGTGTGTTGAGCGCTTCGCCGGCAGCTCCATTCTGCTCTGTGGTTGACATGTTGTTTCTGTAAAGCGCATAGAGCATTTTAAATGGATATGCGCTATATAAATGCTATACATTATTATTATTATTATTATTATTATTCTTGTGACACTTATTACTAACTGAAACACTGCAAACAACAACAAAATACAACACAGCAACATTAATACAAACAAGAAGAAAATGAATATAAGTAGTCTTACGGTAATGTCAACGGAAACAGCAATAACATCAACAACAATAAAAATCGACAACACCTGTGTGACCTGTGTTTCTCCTTTCAAACATCTCTCTCCCCTGTCTCTCCATCTCTCCCCCTCTCTCTTCCTACACCTTTGGTGGCCCTCGGGCAACTGCCCAATACGCCCATGCGTTAGGACGGCTCTGACAACAACGACAACAAACACACATACACACCCACACACGGCCACACATACACACACAACGAAAACTGTAACAACTGTTTCAGAATCCTCCGCATGAATCAGCAGTACGTAGGTCAACAACAGAAACGACCCAGCAATGATTAACAAGACAGAACAAAGAGAAGTAAACAAAAAAAACCCACACGGGCTCTGTGGGTAATGTCGTCCAGTTCAGCTCACCAAAGTCCATTAAGCTTATTCTGAAATCAATAAAGAATGGATAACGACCACACCAAACCTGTATTCATATAGCGTGTTAATGGTATGAATTATTCATTAACAGAGACGATAATCGCTGGCTTAATCAAGACAATTGAATGCAGTAAGTGACCACTGGATTGGTTCTGAGTTTTAGCCCGGTGGTTTTTCCAAGGCCTCTAGTGACCTGTGGCTGTTTTACTATTCACTAATGATTCCCTCATGTGCACAGATCTGTGTGCTGTTTTCTGTAATTTTGCCTACTTACCAAAAGAGGGTAACCACGTGGAATATTAAAGTAACAGAAAATAATCTGCGTAACGGGTGTTGTGGTACTGTAGTCCGTATTTTGACATTGTAGCTTAATATTGTGAGATTCTATATTTTCTGTATGTGACTGTACGTGCCAGTACGCCATTACGTAGGCTAAATATTTGTACACCAGCTTGAATGGCGCATTTGTTTTAAACTGTTTAATTTAACCCTGTAGAGCCAAAAATGGCACATTACGAATCAGTATGCCGACACAGAGACGTCTCACTTTTTTTATAACAAAACACCATCTAGTTAAGCCACTCATTTTACTTAACAAGTTAGACGAAATTCTCTACAAACATTTCCCGACGTCAAAGGAAGACGGTGACACGAAATTACTCAGATATTTTACAAAATTGACCTTTTTTTTCCATCGTTGGCCACAGAGGGTTAAATGATTTGGGACTTTCGGGAGATGGACGTCGCATACAAGAGCAGGAATAATCAAGATAGATTCATTGAACGAAATAACTAATGATACATTTAATTAAATCTTAACTCTTACCACAGTAAACTGCCAGCAAAGAGAGCACTCGGGACAGATCGCAAAGAATATCATTTTGTTACTTACTGTTTCTCTTCCCTGTGACCTTCCCCTCCTCTCTGTAGCTTTCCTTAGTTAATTTATATATAATGTGTATTTTATTTATTTGTTTACTTTTTTTCATTTTTTGTAACTTGACTAACTAATTATTACTAGAAGAAGCAACAAGAAGAACAAAAGAGAAGAATTAGCTGGACTGAAACTAGATGATCTAAAGACAGAAGATCTAACGACAGCTAGGGATTAGAACATGATGCAAGACAGAACCTTGGCGAGCTGTGCTTTGGAGATAATGATATTGTAGTCAAACTATTATCATTAGGGGCTCGTTTGCCGCTAGAAAATTGGTCACCTTGTTCATTTTCAGTTGGGAGTATGTTTTGAAGGTGGGACAGCTCCTCACTCTAGATAACATAATTATTTCGTGTTTTGGGTCTGGGTTAGGAGAAAGCACGTTAACGCGATAATGGTCACGCTGTGCTAGGAAAAAGATAACTTTAAACAGAATACTATCACAACGATAAGACAAAAGGAAACCCTACCACAAGCGCCCACCAACCACCCGCTAAATATTTCCTTCTAAGATGTTTCTCATTATGATTTTCGTGCATTTGAAAATGATTACTGAAATCAGCTATCAATTTCACGATACCAGGACGGTTCGGAAAGTTTGCAAATTGTGTAATAATTTTTAAAAGTTTTAATCGTATAAACCAGAAATGTTGAAAGTCCCTCAAAATATTCCCTTTTTGCCTTATATGCAACGATCCAGTCTCGTCAGCCACTTCTGCAGGCCACAGCGGTGGCCAGACTTTGGTATGGTGTGCAGCTCTCAATTGACAGATTTTGAGACACATTATTTACGTTCCAATTTCCTTCCTTCGAGCTTAAATACAAAATTTCAGCGTGGGAAGTAATCAAAAGTCACAGGGTCCTATGTCTGGACTGTAGGCTGGTTGAAGCAAAACTTGGACTCCCTGCTCTTCAAGGCACAGAATTGTTACTCTTGCTTCAATGAGGGGGGGGGGGGGGTCATTATCATGAAGTAGTAAGATGCGTGAGGTTACTGTCTTTTATCTTTGCTCATCAACAGCTGTTTTCGCCCGGGGCAATCAATACCTTCTGCATATAGTAACCAGAAATCATTTGTAATATCATTTGACATAATATTGACCATTAGGGAACCACTATTGTTGAAAGAGATGGTGAAAAGTCTCTTCCTACTTTGAAATCCTTGGCACAACAGGGTTAGCGTGTCTCCTTTTTCGTTGTTCTATTTACGATTCATTCGTTTTTAATGAACTGAATACAGGTTTCATCACCCGTGATTCAGTGGCTCAACTCATCTGCTCTTCGATGTTCGAGTGCTCATCCCTGGCCGATCGAGTTTTCACTCGTGACGGCAATGGCGAATATGGCAGTTTTCTTTAATTGTTTAACGTCCCCATAAAGGCAATTGGAGACTGTCGGGGTATCTGGGAGGTGGCGGGATCTTAGTTGTTTCAGTCCTTGGCACTCCGCAAGTATGTGCTCGACAGTCTCCTGCGGGGACCCGCAGTGCCGGCATACTGGCTCACGGAGTGGGTTGAAACGATTTAGATGTGCGTTCAACTGGACATGTCCCGTCCTCATACGCTGTATGATAGTCGCGTATTTGCGCTCTAGTGTCAAAATCGGGTCTTTGATGTCTGGTTTGGTTTGATTATGATACACCCTACGTCCTTTATCCGAGTTTGCCCATTGATATAGCCATTTCCTGCGTCCGTGAGCGCGGATTCTGGCTCGGGCTGCTGGGTAAGACGTTGGGTGCTTTGGCTGTTCGCCTCTGGTACCCTGTTTCGCTAGGCTATCAGCAACCTCGTTGCCCCGGATACCTATGTGCGCGGGGATCCACTGGAGGTGGACCTCGACACCGTATCCACTTATGATCTGGTGGCAGATATGTCTGATTTTATCTGCGCCATGTGCCTCGAGCTTATGGTTGAGCGATTGGACGGCCATCAGTGTGGCCCTTGAGTCTGAGAACACAACAATATCTTCTGGCGATACTGTTCCGTTTTCAAAGCCGTTGAAAACCGTAGTCAGTGTTCTCCAAATCGCTGTCGCCTCAGCGTCGAAGTTGGAGCCATTCGCCCCGCATGGCCCATAGATCTTATCGGTGTCGGTGCCGTCAGGGTAGTAGATTATTGCTCCGTACCCCGCATTCGTAGTCGCCTGTACTGCCGAACCGTCAGTATAAGCCTTAATCATGTGTGCTGGGTACGAGTCAATAGTTTCGCCTGCTGCCGTTTTCAGGATCGTGGGATTGACCTCCTTAGTCAGGTTTGTGTCTAGAAGCGTGGTTTTGACCACTGGGGGTTTCAGGGAGGCGTGAGGTGGCTCTTTCGTCCATAACCGAAGGGGCATTCTGTCTTGCTCTAGCCCATACTCCTCAGTTAGCCGTTTGGCCTCGCCCAGGAACGACTTCTTCTGGAGTATTTTCGGTGGCGGGTCGGTTTCGATCGCCTCCCGCGCCGGGTTGTCCGGCTCGAGCCTTTTTAACCTCTCGTACTGCTGTAGTACGCTTCCCTCCCTTCTGTTTGCCAGTGGTTCCACATTGGTCATGATTTCGAGAGCATTCGTAGGAGTGGTTTTGAGGCAGCCTGATATGAGTCTCAAGGCGCTGTTCTGAACTCGGTCCAGTGCCGACAGCGTTCGGTCGCTGGCCATTGGTTGCAGTGGTAGGCTATATTCTAGTCCTGCTCGGACGTAGGCTAGATATAGCTGTCTGAGAACCTTCCCAGTGGCACCCCAGTTGGTACTGGCGAGCGTTTTTAACAGTGTCAATCGCCTCCTAGCCTCAGTCTCGAGCTTGCTGACGTGCGTCTGCAAGTTGAGCCTGCTGTCAAGTTCAACTCCCAGGTATCGTGGTGCGCTTTCCCTTTTGAGTGTCTGGCCATTGATCTTAAGATTGATGGTGGCTTTCTGGACGTGTTTTCCGTTGGTGAAGAGTTGATAAACGGTCTTATCGACGTTTATCTCCATCTTCCACAATCGGCAGTAGCAGGCAAGCGTCGCGAGGTCCCGGTTAAGGTCTCGCTGTAACCATTGGACATGCTTTCCTGTCCTCCAGATTACCATATCGTCGGCATACATCGCTTTTTCGCATCTCAGGTGTTGGGTAAGGTCGCTGGTGTAAGCCGCAAAGAGCGTGCAGCTTAACGCTGAACCTTGCGGTAGGCCATTCTCCATGGTGAGTTGGCTTGAGGTCTGTCCGTTCACTCTGGTGCGGACTGTTCGATTGTGGAGGAAATCTTTTACCCATCCATATAAGTTTCCTTTGACCTCCGCCTTGAGTAATTTAAGGAGTAGCCCACCTTTACACACCTTATCGTACGCTTGTTTGAGATCGACGAATACGGCGATAGTATGCTCCCGCCTATGGAAACCATTATTGACCGCTTGGGTCAATCGGATAAGCTGGTCCATCGTCTGCCTGCCACTACGGAAGCCCGCCTGGTGTCTGTCTAGAAGACCGCGCTCTTCTAGATACCAGGTCAGCCGGTAGTTAACCATCCTCTCCCCTACTTTGCAGATGCAAGAGGTAAGGGATATTGGCCTATAATGTGATGGTTCGGTACCATCTTTGCCTGATTTCGGGATAGCTGACACCACTGCCTTTTTCCAGTCAATAGGGAGTTTTCCTTCATGCCACGTTCTATTTATTAAGGCTTGGAGCCATTTCTTTGCCGTGTGGCCCATCTGGAGCAACATCTCGTTGGAGATTTTGTCCGGGCCTGGCGCTTTACGATTTTTACACTTGCCAAGTGCTCTCTCCAGTTCCTCTAGGGTAAACTCACTGTTAAAGCCATCGTAATCGCTGTCTACCTGCGACTTTTCGAGCTGACGCCTGACCTTACGGAGCCCCTTGTCCGTATTCGTAGCTTTGCCACTCTTATTTGTACTGGCAAAGTGTCGATTAAGCATGGTTGCACGCTTATGGTCTGTCACCGCGACCGTCCCGTTTGCCCGTATCGGAGCGACATTCTTCACTCTTTGCCCCCGATTAAGGCGATTCAGGACGGTCCACGCTCGGCCACCACTCGGGTCCACGTTCAGAGACTCGCACAGGTTTAACCACTTTGCCCTTTTGGTGTTTCTAGACAGCAGTTTGACTTTAGCGGTCAATCTATTGTACTCGATCCTGGCCGCCGTGCTCGTTTTTGCTTTTCTTCTCGCCCTCTTACGCTGTCGGACCGCCTGTTCAAGTTCCTTTGACCAGGGCAAGCGATTTAGGGGCTGCAGTCCTCGCGGAATACTCCGCTTAGCAGCTGCGAGCACGGCCGTAGTCAGTACGGCGTTGGCTTCGTCAATAGAACCCTGGTTTGGGTCCACCTCGTTCAGAGTTAAACCTAAAGTCTCTCTGAACTCTTCCCATCTACCTCGCTTGTAATTCCAGTTTAAACGTTTCTCCTTCTTCTTAGCTGTTTTGGTCTGGATTTGTACGAGGAGAGGAAGGTGGTCGCTACCTACGTCCTCGAGGACTGTGTAGCTGTGTCTGGTAACGAGGTCAGCAGATAGAAGCGTAATGTCGGGCCGACTCTCCACGCCGTTTGCACGATGCAGGCAAGTAGGCGCGGAGGCGCTTGATTGTATCCGGACCAGGTTCGAACTTAGGAGGAGATCTTCGACGTTTCTCCCTGCGATGTTCGTGGATTCTGGGGTGTATCCCATTTCAGGGCTTCGTGCGTTGAAGTCTCCTCCTATGATGGTTTTTCTAAAGGTAGCCTCTGTCAGCCCTAGGTCGCAGGGTACCTGAGGGGGATTATACACATTCGTGATGGTAAAGGACACGCCGTCCTTCCATACTGTAAGGGTGAGGGTATCAGTTTCACCGTTACTCGTCGGGGCGTTCTGCCTCACCGCCGTAATGTCATTTCGAACCAGTGTGGCAATGCCTCGGCATTTGGTACACGAGCAGGTGTACATGGTATACCCTGTGACGTGCGCGCCTCTCCCATTCAGTAGAGTCTCCTGGATGAGAGCTACATGTATGTGTTTTGCCTTCAGGAGCTTAGTAAGCTCCAAGACCTTCGGGCGAAGGCCGCAGACGTTGAGCTGCAACATGTTAAGTGTCGCAGGGGGATCCCTCGCCGCTAGGGTCCCCTTCTTGGTTTTCGCACACTCATTCACACTCGCATTTAGACACAGGTCACCAGTAGCATACTTGCGCAGGGGGACCTGGTAACTGCCATCCTCCCTACGGAGAATATGTTTGGGTTTCTCAGCCCCACGTTTCTTTTTGCCATATTGTACCATCATGTAAAGTGGGAATTTGTCGCTGCTTAGACCCCTTTCAGACAAAAGGAGGCTGGTGACAGCCTGAACCGACTGATTCGTATCACGTCGTGATCAGAATCTCTCTTTCTCATCCGCCAGCGTGCGGTCATTGTCTTGTTTAGTCGTTGTCACGTAGTGCTTGCTGCACGACTTTTCGAAAGATCGATCTGGTCAGTCCCCGGCCCTCAATCGGGGACTGCCACCACTGCGTTCTGCTAGGCAATTTGCCCCCATCTGCCTACAGCAACGGAAAGCTCCCAGTGTTTAACGGCTTCGGGAAGGTCAGCCGTCAGCCCGTCCCCGTTAGCTAGCCCCCAGCTTGAGCTACCCCGCTGCTACCACGTGGCGGTCGAGAAGAAATTCTCCCCGGGTCTCTCCAGACCTGGGATCGGGCTTATCCGGAGCCCGGAGGCTGCGGAATGGTCATAGGCGAAACGGTGATCATCTGCTAGTACCACTCGTTCGCATACACTGTACGAGGGACCCACCGAGACAGGACCAGTATTCGAGCTCAGTAGCCGGTTTCCCGAAAACACTGCAACAGCAGGACCCTCGGAGCAGCGGCTC
Source organism: Onchidella celtica (assembly GCA_963931925.1). Taxonomy (NCBI): domain Eukaryota; kingdom Metazoa; phylum Mollusca; class Gastropoda; order Systellommatophora; family Onchidiidae; genus Onchidella; species Onchidella celtica. The sequence continues at coordinate 37,780,378 of OZ007578.1, forward strand.
TTCGATGTTGGTACCCACTGAATTGGGTATCCATCGGGCCAATACTTTGTTCATATAAAGTCCTTTATGCATAATTTTTGTACTGACCCAGATGAAAGTCCACACATTTTGCTTAGTTCCTGTGTAGCTGACTGTGAATCTTGTTCAATAAGGCAGTGGATAATATCTACTGTTTGCTCGTTGACAGCAGAATTTGGACGACCCCAACGGGAGTCATCGGAAACGCTTTCTCTTCATTCATTAAATTCTCTTATCCAACGACAGACAGTGTCATGGGAACATACAGATCTATGGTCCACAAACAGTTTGCAAATTGTCATGAATGGACTCGTTCTAAATCTAACAGCGGTCACGCGATGCAGGAAGCACTTCCGTTGTTTACATCGCTCAACGCATTGTTCTGTAAACTAAACAGACAGCATGGGTCGCTATTGTGCGGCTAATGGGTGTAATAACAGTGACACAACGGGCAAAAAGAAAGCTGGAATAACACTTCATGCATTTCCATTGAAAAGGCCCGAAATTTTAACAACAATGTCTCAGTTTGTATTGAAACCTACGCCGGCTCCGCCATTGCTTACAATGTTATTCCTTGATCACGCGACTAAGCCTTGCGCGAAAGAGAGATTTAGGACGAGTCCATTATCTTGCGCGATTGCTCGAGTTTACACACATGAACATATTAATATAATATAGGCACGAATGTTTTCCTTTGAAAACTTCATCTTGTTTGCGTCACATCTCACCTTATGGCATTTTTATGACATCATCACTGTGACGCGCTATTTTTTTTTTTTGTTGAAAAATAATGATTTCGCTCTAGAGTAATACTTGTTTTAAGTTTGATTCCACATTTGCCTTGCATGTCTAAATTCGTTAAATTCATTGCTAGATGGCAAATTGCAAAACTTTTTGAACCGCCTTTGATCAACTGTGTGGCTATAATGTACATGCCTCACGTCATGGTAGGGACAGTGCTTTGAATACTTCTTGAAGCGGTCACCCATCTCTATATAAAAGCATGGCATATCGATGGAACAGATTTTTAAAAATAATTTTGCTGCTGGACTGACTTAAAATTGCTCTCAAAATGTTTGATATCAACAAACGTTGTCATAGCAACGGTGAACAGAACCTGAGTTCAGGACTTCCAAGAAGACCCAATAAAATTTTATAATTAAAACAAACACAATGTAGCCAAAATCATACATTAATTATGTATGTTAAAGATAATTGTATATTTTCCAAGGAACGAGCCCTTCAGCTTTGACACGGCAATATCATCATCTCAATAACCACCATACACACAATCTTCAGCTACACCACACACACATAGGCACACAGACACTTTTAATCAGGACTTGCACTGCAATCATATACTTACACACACGCACACACACACATACACACACACACACACACGCTCATCTGCATGCACGCACGCACAAGGCAGCAAGAAGAAGAAAGACTTAACTACCACTTTTGAAAATAAAGTAAGTTGTTTATTCAAGTTTTGACGTAACATATTGGTGCTGAACACAAATAATTAACTTTTGACTTCACATTGCACACATTCTTCAACATGTTATATGCCGGGGCATCATTTATTATTATTTAATTGAATCATTTTTACACCAGTCAAACTTCTCCTGCTAAATCTTGGAGCAGCATGTTCACTCCCAGTGTACCACTAAAGCTGAGTTCTCATGTGTACGAAAACGGAAACGCCTGCAGAAACGGCAAAAATTATTCAGGTAGTGAAATAGAGTTTGAGTTTGAATTTGGGTTTTACGGCGCGCTGGCACGATAACGCCCACTTTGCGCCCTTCACGGTCTATTTGGGTAAACTTTCCTTATTTATATTTTGTATTCAGAGCTGCCAAGTTTAACATGGAATTAAACACATTCATATAATTTTCACACATTGGTAAAATTCTCAAAAAAAGTTGTTTTGTACTGATGTGGAAACAGTCTTATAAACGAGTATAAACGTTATTAAATCAAGTTGCAGATCTTAAGCTGGGTTCTCATGTATACGGAAACGGAAACGGCAAAAAATCCATCATGTAGAAAAAAGAAAGAGTGTTTCCATGTCTACGGAAACGACGTGCGGAAACATCCTTTCTATTTCACTACTTGAAGGGTTTTTGACGTTTCCTTTGTCGTATACATGAGAACCCACCTTTAGCCTCTCTCAGAAAAGACAGGATGCGTTTGCGGACCCATGTCAAAAAACAATTCTTTCATGGATCCGCAGGCACAGTGCTTTCTTCAGATATGCATGAAGTCTACACATTGAGTTAAAATATGTTTTATTTATAGTTTGTGAAATAGAATGTTTTCATGTGTTGGGAAACGTCGTTTCCGCACAAAACATGGAAACACTTTTTTTTTTTCACTACTTGACGGATTTTTTGACATTTCCGTTGACGTTTGCGTTTCGTACAGATGGAAACACAGCTTAGTTTAAGATAAAATGAACTATTTTTCAGCTAATGGGGAAAAAGAGGAAGGTGTACGTTGCAAAACCACGCGTAGCAAAAAAAAACGTACAACAACCATTAACTAATTGTCTTGTGGCCAGTTGTAATGAGTCATATGTCGCTGGACTGGAACCAAAGAAATCAAGAGTTGAATGCGATCAGGGGTTTAGATATTGACTTTTTTTTTATTGCGGGAATGAAAAGTTCATTTATTTCTGCACTAGAGAACATTAATTATATGAATAGCTTAATTTTTGTTTACGTAGTGAACGTGCATACATTAAGCTTTAACGTGACACCATTAACTTCATTGTAGTAATAAAATCGACATACGACTCATTTTGACTGGGTGTTAGACAATTTACGTTAAAATTTACGGTGTATTACCAAAGAATTGGTGATGGAAGAAAAAATAAACGAACAAACAAACAAGAATTTGGACCTTTGATCCTTCGTAATGAAAAAAAAAAAGGCAACAAGCAATAACACTCCTGAACATGAATGAAGAAAATATTTAATGCAAAACGACTATTTAACTGTCGCTGCTGCAGTCCTGGGTCCGCCAGTGTCGGCAGTCTGGTTGGTACTTTTTCATTGTTCCAGTCCCTACCGAGACCCCTCATATTTTCTGTAGTCTTTACTCCCTGTTGTCCGAATCAAGGCAAAAAAAACAACAACCAACAGCTCTGTTCTCTAGGAAATGATTATCTGAACCCAAAGCTCTTGTACTAATATTAATTGTCCAAATAAACAAAAAATATTTTACTTTCACAACAATTCCCATCTCCAGGCTCCTGGCGTCTTGTGGTTACTTGGCAACAGTGTAACTGATAAGGCTGTTGTTCCTTGTGCGTACGTAGCCCAAGCGTTTTGCATTAAAGGCACATACGTATACGTACCTATCCCTAACCAAGTCCTTATCCTCAACCCTAAATCTTATCGAATCCCTAACCCTGCCTTTCAACCAAGAAAAGCAGGAGGAAAACAAACAGAAAATCTGAAAGAATAATTAAGTTGTGAAGGCTTTTTCGAGGGGAGCTTTCTAGCTCTGGAGTCAGAAAATGCTTTAAAATGCGTGCCCCTAGCGCAAAACACATGGGGTACGTACGTACAAGTAACAATAATCAACTGATTAAACGAAAAACCACCGCAGATCATCTGGAACTGTGGGAGTGTCTAATACATAATTGTAATCATTCAAATGAATATGTTGTTTTTTGTGTGTCTTCTTTCTAGAGCAGGGTGTTGAAATGTTGGTCCTAAAGAGGAGTGTCAGACAGGGAAGTGTGGACGTTTGTATAGCTCTGGGTGACCTGAGAACAATATTTGTACTGGGTCATGAAGAGGCAGACATTTATGCACATGAAACTGTATTTAATCTGGATGAGCTACAGTTTCAACTCAGACTCCCCCAGAATGGCTTATATTCAAAGCTTTATGTCAGCCAGTGCACAGGGGAAAATCATACAATAAAATCCTCTTTAAAAGTATGATGCGTGTCTTTGGGACCCCAGGACCTACGGGTAAAACTAGTAAATATGCGTGTGCCTTCGTGAGCAGGCACGTGATAAAATTTTAAACCAATGGAAAGATGGACAATGGCACCCTTGAGGAATACCTAGAATTTTAATAAATAATTCCCAGAAATATGATAATTACGAAGGTTTTAAATTGCTCCTAGGTCCATTAGACCCTTGACATATTATTATCCAAAGGGGACAAGGTGGCCTAGAGGCAAGGCGTTCGCCTCTCATGCCAAAGGTACCGGGTTCAAAACCCAACCGGTGCAGGCATGTTGGAAGTTTGGGATTTTTCTCAAATTTTCGTGTCCCTGATCCTATTGAGGGGTAGGATCGAGTACCTAGTCTTCTCGGATAAGGACTAACAAATTTGGAGCGCCCGTGTGCAAGTTGCGCGTTGGAAATCGAAAAGAGCAGGCCGAACAGGCCGCTGCCCGGGCAAAACAACAAAAACAAATCCTCCCTCCCACTGCCCCCCCCCCTCGTCTCCACCCCCCCTTAAAAAAAAGGCCGACCGGCGCTGCACTGTGGCGACGACGTACCTGCTCCGGTTGTAACTGGGCGCAGTGACACAAAGGCAAATTTCCCAAATGGGATTAAAGTAGTATACAAATACAAATACCAATATAGTCCTGAGGTCTCAGAGACACCAGACTCCTAAAGAAGATTTAATTGATATCCCTACCCGTACGTTGTCGGCTCTGATAAACACCACACTTTTAAAGAGGGTGTCCTTATAAATTGTTTTTTAGAAGTTTATGATGTCGATTAGACACCACGACGTACGACGTACGAATTGTACACCCGTCCCAGTCTCTCAGCGTGTCACACGAAGGCTTCATACCATCCAACCCTGCAGCGATTGATGAAGAAATAGATCTACCAGCTCATAGATAGTCATGGCGCTTGCTCCAACAAACAGACCCATCGATCCTCCAATGTCACCTGGGACAAGACATGAAAAACAATTTCTGTTTCATGGGTAAGAAGGCTGAGTATTATATGAGCCAGCTCCATTGCTGTCAGCTCTAGGCCAGAGAATCTATGGCCGTGTCTTTTCAAACAAATGTTTTGTCCCTCCCTCTCCCATTCATTTAGCATCTAAGATACACCGGCTGAAACTTAGGTTTAATACAAGAAAACATCATTGCAAAGAATCTTATTTCAAGTTTCAGGTTCCTGAGTTTGCCAGAAGGTTAAGGTAAATAAAACAAGAGCAACAATAAAATCTGTTTACTTACAGAACAAGGCAAATATATCATAGGCCGTTTGCTGCGTAATTTGTTCGTAGCTTTTCTCCTTGTAAAATATGTCCAGCTGCAGAAAGTTCTCTCTGTGAATAGAAAATAACGCATGGGAATTTAACATTCTAGTCAATACTGTCTACTTGTGTATCTGTAAAAACGGGTATCTGTGTGCCCGCGATAGATGACATTTGAAAAGTAACATTAGGTAAGATTCATGGGTGTAGTGGACAAGAGTTACTGCAGCCCACTAGGCTATGGCAACAGCAGAATCCTGCTTATAGTGATCGCAGTTTTAAGGCATGTTGGTGTTTTTTTTTGGGGGGGGGGGGGGAGGAATTCCTGTCCCTGATCCTATGGTAGGTAGGATCGAGCACCTAGTCTTCTCGGGAAAAGTGTGAAAACCTCGGAGGGCCCGTGTGAACATTAAAGTTACCGTCCAGAAGAGCAGGCCGAAGAAGGCCGCTGCCAGGAAAAAAATTCTAGAAAAAAACAACAAAACAATTCCCTACCACAAAACCACACAGAAACAAGAAAAAGAAAAAGGAAAACAAGGAAAAGTGAGGTGCAAATGCCAAGAGCAGCGAAACCTCCTCAAATAAAGAGCTAAACACAAAAGTACAGACAAAGGATGCCGCTGAGCTACTGCAGACATAGCAACTACTTGTTTACTGATACGTACCACAGTATCCTACACTCACCTGATGAAGTCCGTGTTCAGCTGACTATTCTCTATATACAGCGCCATATCCGCCATCAGCAAATCCAGACGGTTCAAAAAGACGCTGTCCACATTTCCCAGCGAAAATCTGAAGTCGTTGGCATCTCGAACTGTAGAAAAGTTGCGCTCGACTTCCTGAGCGACGTCGGTATAGTTCTGTAGATATTCGGTCATATTTTTGTAGCTGTAAAACTCCTCCAGATTTTCATCATTAAGAACAACTGCCCAGATTTGTTTAACCGAGTACAGTAAAGGAGTCCAGCCGCTGAAAATGTCTTCACCTCTGGATCTTAATTCTTGGAAAAAGTTTTTCAGGTCAAGGATTCCGTTGAATATCTGTTTGGACGTGAGAGACTCTGCAACCTCTAGTTTTGTGATACTGCCATTGTAAATGTATATTTGTGCAATATCCAGGGTGTTCTCTAGATACTGTAATATGGAGTGTTCGAGGACGTCAAGGCGCGACAACAACTGATTGATTCGATCAGACATCCAATTAAACTCACTTTCAAATTCTCTCCACCTTCTTCTGAAATCAGCTAACTTCTCTTCCAGAACACGTAGCGGATACTCCACAGAATCTTTGTAGAAAATGCTGCGACTGTTATAGAAACGCCTGCCAGCGGTTAAGAAATGAACATTGGCTTCATAGTGCTCTATGGGGTCAAGCGTATGATTAACGTAACTGGTATTGGCCAGACCACTGTACACCTGAAGTTTTCTCTTGATCGACAAAATGTCTCGCCCCATCTTAGCGCTGTATTTTCTCACGTAGCTATTTCTGAACAGAGCTTCCTTCAACAACGGTTTTGGTGTGATGAAAATATTGTTGTCTCTGTGCTCATTTCTGAATTTGTATCTAAAAATTGGCGTTCCATTCTGGTAGGCTTCGTACAACTGGGTGTAATTGCTAAAACCTCTGTCCGCTAAATCCAAACGCCCGTTTAGCATGTTCATAATCTCTATGTAAATTGTGGTTCTGACGTCAGGGGTCAAGGTTATGTTATCCGGCGGGTTAGCCAGCTGCTGAATCCGAGCCTCAACCTGGTAAGAATATTCTTGAAAACCGAGCATGAAATAGTTGAGTGTTCGCTCTTCCATGGCATCCCGAGGCCTGATAAAATTTTTGGTCATGTGGTAAATCTGCCACTCTAGGAGATACTCCTTTTCAGTCCAAACATGACGCATGTTGCTGTAAATGGACATCAGCTCCTCCTTCTGACGTCTGATTTTGGCCAGGACATCATGGACGATGATTTTGTTGAGTTCATCATAAGTATTACTCACGTCCGTCTCCAATTTGACGAAGGTTTGGAATTTCAGGCCGTCCATGCGAGATGTGACTTCCCTGGCAAACGACAAGGACATGATTAATTCTAGGTCAGTGTTCAGAGCAATCATATCTATCATGCAGAAATATGAAAATAAGGTGATCAGTGATAGGAAACAGAAATATATATAATAATAAAAATAAAAATAATAATGTATAGCATATTGTAGTAAAATGTCAATTGGTAGAATATATGATACTAGCTAAGAAACCCGGCATTGCTCGGAATAAGCTTCCTCCTGACCTCCCCTTCTCCCCATCTCTTGCTGTCCCTACCGTCCTCCCCATCCCCCACCCCTTCACCCCCAACCCCCACCTTCTGCCGTTTTATTTTTTTTCTGTCTCTCTCAGCAGTAATAAAGGCAGGTAAACCTCACAGACAAAACTGAAAGATACCGCGTTATTATGCTATAGATACCCGAGGGTGGGGTGGAGGGGTGGGGGGGGGGGGTTGAGTGCAGAGGCCAGAGTGAAAGATACGTGGTTATTTTGCAATAGATAATGGTGGGGTTTGAGGGTAAGGGGACATGACAAGAACACAATAACATTCCCAACATTGTCAAGTTTGACTTTTTTTTTTTTTTTTACATTTACAAAAAGTAGGTTGTGTTGTCACCTGGCGTGGAGGAATTTCTGGCGTAGTCGCGAGGTGGCTGTGGCTGTCAGGAGACGGTCAGTGCCGTACAAGGAGGAACTGGCGTAGGAAATGGTTGGGTCGTAGATCAGGAAGTCACAAGGCACAGGACACTCGCATGTGGCCTGAACCTCATCTTTTACAGTATCTGGGAGTGGAGTAAACTCTTTTTTACTGATGAGTGCACGATATCTCTGGGCGCCAAAGTAGTCTTGTTTCATGATAGTGTCCTAATTTGTATGTTATGAATTCCGTTACAAAGGCACTTCTAATATGTGGTGGTCTCAATCACCTGTTGTGATAGTGTAGGCCTATGCCGAAATTTGTGAGTGTGCATGAGAAAACCCACAATAAGTCGACAAACATGACATTTTTGGTCCTGTACATATAATAAAAGACAAGACATTTCTGATCAATTGAAGTCAGTGACCCCCCTAAAACAAGATTTTGAGAAAACAGCATTTAATTTAATCCTATAAGTGGCAATAGCTAATTGACCAAGTAATATTGGAATGATTGCTGTTAGGAGACTGTTATAGATGTCATAGTGAGTAGTGTTCACTGCTCATCTACAGTTTACCCTGTAACATGCCACGGTCCCATAGAAACAGCTAAGTCGGAAGTTTTTTGATCTTGTTATGGGACCGTAGTCTAATAACTAAGCCGTTATAAAGATCATAGTAAGTAGTGCACTGCTCATCTACAGTTTACCCTGTAATATGCCACGGTCCCCTAAACAACAGCCAAGTTGGAAGTTTGTGTCGGACCCATATTTTCACTTCAAAGCCGTTTTCCTCAAAATCAGCTCTGCCGACTTATTGTGGGTTTTCTCATGCACACTCACAAGCTGAATTAATACATTGTCGCTTTTGGGCAGTTGCCCGGGGGCCTCAAGGTTTTACTGAGCCCCATCCATCCAATTTACATTGGTTTTTGAAACTGGGAGCGGCAACCTCTTGCTTTGCCCAGAGGCCCATAATTATGTTACGGCGGCCCCGGTTCACACGTCTATACTTTGAATACTATATTATTACTATCGGTAACATTATTGTTTTTGTAAAACAATCAATCTCTATCCCCAACACGAGTATTAAAACAAGTGTTACAAGTTCAATATTGTTATAATTATAAATTTGCTGACTTTTAAAGCTAGCCAGATGAAAAAGCTAGATCTAGCTGTAACAAAAGGGAATGGTGTAATATTCTGTTTCTTGTGTTGTTTGCCTTCCATGAATTCATACTCTGAGCTGTCTCAGTATAGTATGTAATTCAATCTTCTCTTTTAGCAGTTAAGAAATCCTGAAAAGGATTTACCAAAATTCGTAGCTCGCCTGTGCGTATCTCCTACACTCATAGTTTCCTAACATGACGAAACGACTTATAGCAGGGTTTGCCATAATCTCAAAACTAGGGTTTGGGCGATACGCCGGTTCGTCATGCAAACAACCAGACAGAGTCGACTTAACAGCATTATAGGCCCCTGGGACAAAGCAATAGGATTATCTTCCCTGTTTCAAAAACCAGTGTATTTTTGCATACATGGGGCCCCTTGACAACTGCCCGATGTGCCCATGCGTTAATACTTCTCTGCAACGAGATGGTCAAGCTTAAAAGAAATAAAAAAGAAACTTTCGATTCATGAATGAATCCACCAGCCAACTGAACTCACCGTCAATCTGGACCAAGATCGTAAACTACTTTTTCATTTTCATTTTACTTAATAAGAAAAATGACGTATATCCATTGGCCTCATGACTTGAAACTGTTTACCTACGTGAACAGAGCTTCTATGCTGCTTCTAGACCTTTGGTTCCTCGTCAGTAAAGATATCAAACTTTTTTTCTACGGTTTTTTGTTTTGGTGACAAATTGAAATATTTGTGTTTACGACAGCATTTCAAGAGTGGTTAGAAAAATAGAAACTTGCTCTACTTACCGGCCATGTCTGTGTAACAAGTAATATATTGTTGGATAGTGCAGATGGGCGGGGAACCTGTGGAAATACAGAGTCCATTTTGTTGACCTTTTTTAAAAAGCCCCTACAAGAATTAACTCTTATATTTGTCTCCTCGATCTGTCTGCACATTACTTCCCATGCCGATTTTTGCAAACTCATAAGACGTTCATTTTAATCTACTCTGTTGTCGATTACTTTCATTCCCTTCTAGGTGCCATCCCGATTCTTTTGTTTATTGTGGCAGTGCGAGAATCGTTGCTAAATCAAAACCTTTCCACTGCAGAGAAACTGAAATAGTAACCCGCAAGGAAATACAAGTTACGGCCGCTATAAAGCACTTACGACTGCCTTAGTGGAAGTGCCAAGATGCTTGTATTTTATTCTCTGCATGTGATAGACCTTACTGTCTTGTTATGGCAAAACACGGTATAAGCCAGAACCAAAATTGTACAGGGAAGGAAAAATACTTGTCATGTTGCGCACCGCTATCTTAGTGTCTGCCCTGACAGGGCTCATCCATAAAGTAACTGTAACAGTTGATGCAAATTTCAGCACGTTATGATGGGGAGAGTCAGATGAACTGATCGTCTACCCCTTAAAAACGAAACTGTCTCGAACTGTTGTAGAAATAAATAACAGGATCCGATGAACAATTAACACTAACTTTAATAACTGTAAACACGAGCTGATATCCACAAGTTACTTACACCTATCAGGGAAGGCACTACACTTCTACTACAACTGGATGTACACACCTACGATTTGCACCTTACGATTTTCACCCACGATTTGCACACCTACTGCTCGCCTGGCCCTCCTTATATATATTCTGTCCAGGAACGTTCAGGAAGCGGCTTTACCGCCCCATAAGCACGAGACAGACCTAGATCGTTCGGGACACATACAGGCCACCCAATCGTACACAGACACGTCACAGCATTACATCACTCAAGGTCGACCTAGCGTAATCTCGGACACCGCAGAATCTTCCAGACGCTCTAGATTTTCTACAGTGAGACAAACAAGCCACACAGCGACATCAAAGGGAAATACCGGCCTTGCTGGCGAGAGGGGGGGGGGGGGAAGTCGCCGAGTGAGACGCGTCATGCAGGGGGAAGAAAAATATCGATCGTTCAACTAGTGGGACGCTACAGTAACTATTCTCGATTGTGTGTGCATGTGTGTATGTGTGTGTGGTGTGGGGGGAGGGTGGTATGTGCTTGTGTTTAATCGCTAATCTACATGACTTGTGATGATCATACGAAAAAAGAGACTGTCCCTACCATTGACATGAGGCATATACATATGTCTGCAGCCACACAGTTGATTAAGAAGTTCTGTCATACAGGTGAGTTGACATGCATCAGGTGAGTACCTGTCGTAGTAAGGTGATTTCTCACTTCTACAGGCGCCGTGAGGTTTAGGTAGGTTCCGGATCTGAGAAACCGTAAAAAAAAGGTGAGCACGAGGACACAATAATTATTCGTGAGAAGAACAATGAATCGATGACGACAGCGATGAGGGAATGGTGAGCTATGTAATCTTCATGACCACCCCACATGGGTAACCATTATGTGTGTGAAGTTACAAATTAATATACTTTATGTGATGAAAAGTAAGAAATCATTATCATAATTAAAAAACTTGCGTATACTTCCCAGAATTGTCTTCCCTCGATAGACGTCTATCGTACGCTGGGGACACTCTGCCTCCCGTTCCCTCCCTATTCGAATGTACATACTCTATGTACACATCTTGTTGTTGCTAATGTTGGTGATTATGTTAATCTTGGAGTCTCACAGCACTGATTCGCGTTAATGTAGCTTAACTATGGTCTCATAACGTTGAAAAATCTAGGGCCGCAGCTTAAAAACTGTGTTATCTCGACTCACTCAAAAAATTGAGGTATTTGGCTTGCTTGTGGTCCTTGAGAGCCGGCACATTGTGTTATACATTGAATTGTGTTACAAGTACGTAGGTCCCCTAAATTTTTTGGGCTAGGGATACGTTTTTTTAAAGTGTTTTTTTGTGTGTGATTCCACAGCCAGAGAGTTCCTCGAGCCTCCCGAAATGCTGCTTAACAACAGCCTTAAGTAATAATGATCAATTATCCATTCAGGTTTTCTTTTTGTTTTCTTCCTGTTTTGTTTTTTTTTTGGCTGATAGAGTAGAGGGGCAAGGACGGGGTAAGGGATAGTTACCTGTACGTACACACCCCTAAAGCAAAACGCTTGGGGTGCGTACGAACTTATAACAAGAGCCATTTACAGTTGGGATCAAATTCTGAAAAGCGGGGTTCAAGTAATGGTTTTTGTTTTTTTTTCTTGTTAATATCGTACCTGAACTTCTGATAAATAAAGTCATTCAGTTTTTTGCTTCTTCCTGAAAAGAATTGTAAAACCCGAGTATCGACAATTTATCACACGGCTCTCGAGATGGTCAACGTGAGAACAAAAATAGTTTTGAAAGGCAACAAGAATCTTGCTCATTGTATTATCAAGGCGCTCTTCCATCTTACCCAAGACAACTGTATGCCCACAAATGCGTGAGTGCCGGTGGACACCGCCAGACCCAGCTCACCGACCATCGGGAATTCTTTCTTGTTGTGTAGCAATATCTTGACTCCAGCTGCATTGTGCGGTCCTGGCATGTATTCATACTGCTCCACATTCAAGGTCAACTTCAAGCCGTAATGTGATCCTGCAAAGTCGAAAAAAAGAAAAAAAACGTTCAGGTTTCCATATAGATCTCTGAACATTCAACTCATGTGTATTTGGATCTGATGGCCCTCTGGGTCAAGTCTGTTTCGATTCAGATTAAGGGGTGAACCAGACGAAGGCTGATGTAGTCGCCAACCCGGTGAGACGCCATCCACAAAGTTTGCTTGTTACTACCCTGGCACAATGGGCATTGCCCTCTGCATCCCCTGGGTCGAGGTGTGGGCAGTGCCTAATGTGCTAATGTGAAGCAAAATTTATGGGCGGTGGACCAACGGTCTAGCATCTACCCCAGCCGGTGTTTAGGTCTTTATTTAAGGAGATTTCGCTGCCATGCCATTGTCATTTACACCTCATTTTTCTTGTTTTAATTTCTTGTTGTGGTAGGAATTCGTTTTTAGAATTTTGCCAGTTCAGCAGCCTGTTCGGCCTGCTCTTTTCGATGTCACAATTGTTTTTTAACGGGCACAACGTACACACGGAAACTCCGAATTTTTCATCCTTATCCGAGAAGACTAGGTGCTCGATCCTACCTACCATAGGATCAGGGACAGGTAAATATGAGAAAAATCCCAAAATTCCAACATGCCTGCACCGACCGGGATTTGAACCCGATACCTTCGGCATGAGAGGCGGGCACCTTGCCTCTAGGCCACCGTGTTCCTGCCCCAGCCTTGTTCTGTTTCACCTTTTGTTGTGAGATGTGAAGTGAGAAGTTAAGACGAGAACTCCGGCCATGGCGAAACAGAAACCAGTCTGTCTTTCTCAGATTGCAATGCGATTTGGAATGAATCCATTTAGTGCATGGCACAATGATTAGAGATCACTAAATATAGAAATAGTAGGTACCTAATTGAGTGAACAGAGATGAAAACCAATCTGTCTTATTATTTCGAAGCCCGTCAAGACAAAACTGTTCTGAGGCAGTTGGCAGAAAGAGTGACCTCGCGCACTGAGTCAGAACAGACTCAGAACAGATTTGAATCAGAGTGCGAACAGCCTAACAGAGATTAGAAACTACCTGAACCAAGCTGGTTCACAATCGACGCAGAACGTGTAAGTAGAAATGGCGGGGCTATATATTTGAGAGATTTGCAACACTTTGTGAACTATTCCAGAAGAAACGCAGTCAAGACTCGTTTAGTCAGTCTTTCTCTTCACGCCTCTTTGCTCCCCTCGCCGCATCCTTTCCTCCATTCTTGCCATTCTGCACATAACGTCAGTGGAGAATGCCAACAGCTAACAAAGGCAATGCAGCACAGGATTTCTGAGAAATTCAAATAGTTTCTTTTTTTCTTTCGATAGGGCCTATTGTTTTTATGGGTTGGAATTAAGGTAAAAAGTCATGATCAGAGTTAGGGTTAGTGTAGTATTGTCTAGGTTGAAACTGGAAATGCCTTTTTCACAGGGGTGGAGGTGGGGGTGGGGGAGTGGGGTCAGTTGTCCCCACTGATCCATGCGCACCTCAGTTTGGCTGTTTTTCCGCTACAACAAACCAGACAACACTACCTTAATCCTAATCCTAGGCCCACTGTGACAAATCTCTCTCTACCGATGTAGGAAATCAAAAAGAGCGCATCGTGATTCCCAGCAACATTGAATTATAAAAATTCTGGCATGGTATGGTTAAAAAAACATGATAAACTTAACAATGAATGAAATGAACCAGTGTCGAGAGCACTGACCTGCTGATGTGACGAGCAACTGTGTATCTATGTCCTGGTTGAATGTGTAACATAAACCATGGTCGGTGAGAACTTCGGTGAAGTTATCCGGGCTGCATGGGCCATCTAACCATTCACACCTGTAGAATGACGTATTGTTCGTGTCTTTACACCATCATAGACAAATGAAAATGATGGTGATGTAGATGGTGCAATTTGCCGTTGTGTTGATGAAGATGATGTGGGTGGGGTGAAAATAAGAAAAGGGGGCGGGGGCGAGGGCTGTCCAGATAATAGTTATAGGCCTAACTGTGGTGATATTAGGGTTGATGGTGTTATCAACAGGCATGTGGTGAAGATGGCCGTGTACATTCGAGAAGGTATAGAAATAATATCGAGATTAGCAATTGTTGTGTCACGGGTGCTGCTGCTAGTGCATGTGATGAAAGTGCTGGTGGACGTATGATGACGAATAACGTTAAGGAGAATGCAGTTGCTAAGCTGATGTAGTGTTGTACATCAAAGATTCCAGATACAATAAAATGAGACACTCCCTTCTTCGCAGGTCCAAAAAAAAAAATAATAAGAATTCGTGCACACAGTTGCCGGGCTGATGGGGGGAGGAGCTCATGGCGCATTGCATGAAAAGAATGCTGGATATAATAGTAAATTAATAATGCCAATCTGTTGCAATGCTACTGTGACAAAAACAAAGAAAGAATGTGAGGTGCGAAATCTGTGCACGCTAAACGCGCTAGCTGTCTTATTGTATCTAGTATCTTTGGTACACTACAGCGTTGTATTATGCCATACCCAATGATCAGATCCTCCTTCCGATGGGCCGTCAGTCTAAAGATACGGTCCAGCGTCTCATTGCTGATGTTTGACTGGTTAGCTATAAGATCTAACCCTCCATTGTGTGAGTACATCTTCTCCAGAACACGGTACAAATTGTGCTCAGCTGCAGCTGACGCTCTGGGCGGGGACCAAAAAGAAAGGAAAAAAAAAGGCGAATGAATGAACAAACGGATGGGCCAAAGAATGAAAACAGCAGCAAAGACAAAAGGAAAACAGCCTGACACTCTGAAATAAATACACAAAGCAAACGAAGAAAGAAAGAAGAAAGAGAGAAAGAAAGAAAGAAAGAAAGAAAAAAAGAAGAGCCAGATTAGAATCCGATTTGGAGCTGATTCAGACACCGAAAATTAACATGATATTGCTTGTGTTTAAGCGTTTTGTTCATGTGTTTGTTCATTAAATTAAATATCTTACTTTAAAGTTGGGCACAAATTAAGAAGCAGGTGTTGTAGCTCTCAGTGATGGCGCGTACAAGCTGAAGCTACCATAACACTGATGATGTGAGTTTTCAATGAAGGACAGAATAAGGGGCCATCCATGACGAATGTAGGCTCGATCCTGGTGATTCTCCCGTCCACATCACTATGTCCACTTTTCAATAAAAACTCGTCGATCAGCTCAACCAGCAACCCTAAGTCAGCCCCCCACGAAGATATTCCTTGGACTGGTAGGGTTTCGTTAGGGGTGGGTTTCCTACATCAAACCAACATTGGCGCGATGTCCTAACCAAGGGATCTACATAAGAACAAGATTACTATTGTGTGCAAACTTGAGGTCAGTACGACGCCTGGGGTTTCCGTAGAGTTGTTGAGCAGCCCCTCTTCGGTCCTGTACAAATGTACGACCATCACAATGGTGGATGTCTGGTCTGGCTATTGGAAAACTGGCACTTGGTGTGAGACTGTTTTCTTGGACACGTGATTTGTATATACCTCAACAGCTCAGTTTGCTGGTAAACAAAACGTAAATAAACAAACTTTTTAAATTTTATAACCATATCTGAAAAAAAATCTCCTTCTAGCTAAGGAGGGGGGGGGGGGGGTAATATAAGTACCTATCCCTAACTCCGCCATTGTCCTCAAGCTTAAGTCTTACCGAATCCCTGAAAACCTGAAAGGGTAATTAATTAATTAATTAAGGCTGTTGTTAGGAGTATTTCTGGATGAACCCTCTGGTTCTGGAGCCACAAAAGGCTTTAACATACATAAGGCTAGCTTTGAAAAAACTCGGGGTACGCACGTACAGGTTACAACAATATACTTTTCAAATAGTCTCCGTGTGTGATCTGGATGAAACTGACGTGAGGCGTAGACGAAATAATGATAGTATCACATACCTAAAGGCATTCTGATTACACAGTGTGAGAGCTGGAAATGCCAAAGTCTTGTTAAAGTTGACGTGTACATTGACAGTAACCGGGTAATCGTAGTAGTAGACAATTCTCTCTATGATCTGGACACTCATCAGTACAGAACATGTCAGGAACAGAATCATCCATAGAAGTCTGGGGAAGTTCGGGGAGTTGTTAAAAGGTTATAGACGTGCTGCAGTAAGTCAAACAAATGCATGTCCTTATAGAAATGAAGTAGGTCGCTACGGATACCCAATTGTAATGAAATACGGTGATAGAGGAAAAGTGTAGGAATCACTTGTGCTACAAAGTTCTACTTTTTAAATGTATTTATTTGTCAGTTTTCTTTTGTGTTTTCTTTAAAGCTGGGTTTCCATGTGGACGGAAAAGGAAACGGTAAAGGAAAAGGCAAAAATCCATCAAGTGGTAAAAAAGAAGGAGTGTTTCCATGTCTACATGTAAACGTGAAAACATTATTTCCGTTTCACTACTTGGAGAGTTTTTGACACTTCCGTCTCCGTTGCCACTTCCTTAGACATGAAAACCCAGCATTGCTTACACCTTGACGCGCACAGTAAAAATGCTTTAGTGATACCTTACGTTGCTTACCAGGTCGAATAATAGTCTTTCGTTTCTCAAATCAGCTCAACATTTTTTTTAATGGATAGCGGCAACTGTACCCCACCGATGCTCTTCCTCAAAGAAAAGGTTCTGAGTATTAAAATTTACGTGAAGAAATGCTAAAAATAAAGTTCTGATGAGGTAAAATTGTTCACAACGTACAAATACCGATACACAGTAGAGTGTTATCTCATGTAAATACAGAATGTTTTGACCAAAAGAAACAAACGAAAAAAAAAAAACCTGATTCATTATTAATAGTGCACTTTTTCAGGCATCCTGGCATGCTCTGTCCTTCGTCCTGTCCTGCACGATACAACAATTTTATCGGATGGTCACAGTTAAACCAACGTGTGGATTTTGTAATTTATAAGCCACAACTAGATCTGGGTCATTGTAGCCTGGCTAACACAGGTAAATCCATCACGTTTGGCCAGATTAAACTTTAACTAGAGTGCTAGGCCAAATCTGTAATGTACGAACGGGCGAATGGATTTCGCGACCCGAGGAAGACATAATTTTTGACGTTTCGTTCTGAGGTTGTTTCCAAGACAAAAAGTATCGCGTTGGAAAAAAGGGGATGAAATCGTGGAAAAGGAGAGGTCGGAGTTACAACAAAGAGGGAATCAAAGGACCTGAGTAAAAGAAGGACAATAACGTGAAGAGGAACAAGAACAGGGGGAACAAGTAGGAGAACAGGGAGAAGAAGAAGAAAGAGGAAGAAGAACCAAGAAAAAAGAACAGGAGCGAAAGAAGAAGAATGAGACGAAGACGAAGAAAAAAAAAGGACAAGGACAATAAAGAAAAGAAGATGATTAAGAAATAACAACAACAAGAAGGAAAAGAAAGAAGGAGAAGAAAGAAGGAAAAGAAAGAAGGAGAAGAAAGAAGGAAAAGAAAGAAGGAGAAGAAAGAAGGAGATGAAAAAGGAAAAGAAAGAAGGAGAAGAAAGAAGGAGATGAAAGAAGGAAAAGAAAGAAGGAGAAGAAAGAAGGAGATGAAAGAAGGAAAAGAAAGAAGGAAAAGAAAGAAGGAGATGAAAGAAGGAAAAGAAAGAAGGAGATGAAAGAAGGAAAAGAAAGAAGGAGATGAAAGAAGGAAAAGAAAGAAGGAGATGAAAGAAGGAAAAGAAAGAAGGAGATGAAAGAAGGAAAAGAAAGAAAGAGATGAAAGAAGGAAAAGAAAGAAAGAGATGAAAGAAGGAAAAGAAAGAAGGAGAAGAAAGAAGGAGATGAAAGAAGGAAAAGAAAGAAGGAAAAGAAAGAAAGAGATGAAAGAAGGAAAAGAAAGAAGGAGAAGAAAGAAAGAGATGAAAGAAGGAAAAGAAAGAAGGAGAAGAAAGAAGGAAAAGAAAGAAGGAAAAGAAAGAAAGAGATGAAAGAAGGAAAAGAAAGAAGGAGAAGAAAGAAGGAGATGAAAGAAGGAAAAGAAAGAAGGAAAAGAAAGAAAGAGATGAAAGAAGGAGATGAAAGAAGGAGAAGAAAGAAGGAGATGAAAGAAGGAAAAGAAAGAAGGAGATGAAAGAAAAAGAACAAGAAAAAGAAAAAAAATAATAAGAAGTAAAAAAAAAAAGTAGAACAACAACAACAACAACAACAACAACAAAAATGATGAAGAGGGAGAACACACACACACACACAAAAAAAGGAGGGAGAAAATGTCTGAGTCAATGACAAGAAGAAAGAGCTGACCTTCTCGGGAACCACATCTTCTCCAGAAAAATGAAACGTACGCCATGGAATGTCGTACGTTTGGCGAAGTGTCGGAGTTCCTCTTTCCATGACTGCCTGTTCTTTCTGTGGGGTCCGACATCCGGTTTGTGGCCAGCGTCTTCCGTGAACAAGTTTTTGTTCATTTCTTTACTGGTGTTCAGTTCGTCCATCAGTCCGTTCGTGAGAAAGTGGTTTGGGCTTTTGTCGTAGGCGTCTTTGTTCACCATGTCTTGCCTCTCTGAAGGTTGGATCATCGGTCTCATGGCGGCTGGAATGAAAGGACAGTTTTATTTAATCTTTATAGATGTGTGACTGTGTGGGTGTTTATGTTGGATCATAGGTCTCGTGAGGACTGGAGTGAAGGAACAGTTCTATTTAATCTTTATAGATATGTGACTCCGTCTGTGTGTTTATATTAAATCATAGGGCCCAAGCTAGCTGGAAGAAAGGACAGTTCTATTTAAAAATTGTAGATGTGTAACTGTGTGGGTGTTTATGTTGGATCATAGGTTTCATGATGTCTGGAGTGAAGGGACAGTTCTATTTAATATTTATAGATAATTATTTGACTCTCTGTGTGTTTTTGTATTGTGTCATATGTCCCATGATGGCTGCAGTGAAAGGACAGTTCTATTTAAACTTTATAGATGCATGACTGTGTGGGTGTTTATGTTGGATCACAGGTCTCATGATGGCTGGAGTGAAAGGACAGTTCTATTCAAACTTTTTAGAGATGTGACTGTGTGGCTATTTATAATGGATCATCTGTCTCATGCTGGCTGGAGTGAAGAAACAGGTTTATTTGATCTTTATAGATATGTGCCTCTGTGTGTGTGTTTTTGTATTGGATCATAGGTCCCATGCTGGCTGAAGTGAAGGGACAGTTCTATTTAATATTTATAGATATGTGACTGTGTGTGCGTATTTATGGTAGATCATAGGTCTCGCGATAACTGGAAGAAAGCGACTGTTCTCTTTCATCTATATAGATATGTGATCGCGTGTGTTTTTATGTTGGATTATAGGTCTCATGATGGCAGTGGCATGCAAAAAAGGAGGGGGGGGGACACAGGGGGCGACGGTCCCAGGCATTCATTTCAGCAGGTCTGTAACCAAAGAGTGTCTAGACCCTAATGCTTGAGTCTTGAGGCATAAAATCAAAGAGTGAGCTGGCTCCGGATATGACTGATCATCACCAAACCTCCGTACGCCACTGCATGTCGGCTGGGGTGAAGGACAGATCGATTTCAATCTATATTATGCCTATGTGACTATGTGTATGTGTGTGTGTGTGGGGGGGGGGGTGTTTATGTATACTGCCATGCTATGGAAAAAGACCGTAAAGCCAAAAATTAAACTTTACAAGAGACTCGTAGAAATAGTTCGCTTTGCGTTCTGCTTTATTGTTTACAGACTTTCCATTTTATGACGAGTGAACGAAAACATTCGTCGTAAAAAGGTGTGTTTGAGTTTCATTTTCAGGTTTACGGCGCTTCGGCAAGATGACGGCCCTTTGCACCTTTCATGGTCTATTTGTGTACTTTATTTATGTTTCCTCTTTACAGATTTTAAATTTCACACATAGAATGTAATAGTTCCCCACGAATTTTATTTTATCACCGGTAAAATTCTCAAAAGTTATTTTTCAACTAATTCAAAAAGGTAGAGCACATTTCATTCTATGAAATAATGTTAAAAGGGTACATTTGACCTAGATTGGGCTATACGCCCTTTTTTTTCCGTGGCACGGTAGTATACGTACGTGTGTTAGTGCATGTGTTTGTGTCGGCTTATGTTTGTGTACGTGTGGTGTGTATGTTGTGTGTGTATAGGGAGGGGGGTGATAGAATGAGACGAGCGTGAGCAGACTGATGTTTATAACAGCATGATAGCTGATGTGATGATCGTGGTGGTGGCAGTGATAGCGGTAGTAGCAAAGATACTAGAAACAATAAGATGGAACAGCTAGCGCTTTTATCGTGCACACATTTCGCACTGCCACCTAGCGGGGAATGCGCGGAAGGAATGAACAGTGCCGTATTTTACAAAGTCAAGTAGGGAAAATATTGAATTTTGATCATTGTTCCATCGTCCCTCTGGGCCTTGACTGACGTCACTTATTTTGTAATTTTAACTTCAGGAGCTATGGGAAAACGTTGGCTATTATTTCCTTTTTTTTTTTTTTCGTTTTTAGTTACACCAGCACTGTAGCAAATCAGCGCCATTGTCTATCAATCATTATACCACGCATTCTTTCCATGCTATGCGCCATGGGCCCCGTACCCAACCAGCTCGCAAACTGTGTGCACAATTTTGTTAGAGGTGCGAAAAGGGAGTGTCTCAAAATGATCGTTTCTATTATCTTTGGTAGCAGTATGGTGATAGTGAAGAATTGCAAAGATAATGCAGGTAAACGCACCTTTAGCTATGTAGTTACCAGCCCTGTCCGGGTTTAGTGTGGTAACTCAACACGTCGCACTTCTAGAAGTGCAACACCTAATAAGGCAATGACTGTGTAGGGGATTCGTGTTACAGCAGAGTCGATACTTAGGCTATCGAATTCGCGGCGGCGGCTAGCTATTCCTCCAGGGCTGTTGTTACTTGTATGTGCTTACAACAAGCGTTTTGTGCCAGGGGGGTGTACGTATACCAACCTATCCCTAACCCTGTCGTTATCCTCAACCCTAAACCTTATCGAGTAACTAACTTGCCCCCCCCCCCCAAATACACACCCTTTCCACCCAAAAAACAGGAGCAAAATAAAAGAAAAATTTGAAAACAATATAATTAATCATAATTAATTAAGGCTGTTCTTAGGAGCATTTCGGGAGGAGCTCGCTAGCTCTGGAATTACAAAAGACTTTAAAATACTTACCCCTTGCAAAAAAAAAACACACACACACATACTAAAAAAAAACAACTTGGTAGACGTACGTACTTGTAGTAACTGCAGTCATTGTGCAGGGTTTTCAGTTCATTGCATGTTCGATGCCTAAGCTATCGAATTCAAAACGTCTAGGTTTTCCTCTAAGAATGCGGAACTAACAAAAGACGCCTTGCTCCCAGTAGGCGTTATTATTATATATATCTAGTGGCTATCAATACATCTATAATTAATATAACTAGCCAACCCCTTGTGTCACATCTAGCTGTATATCTAGATCTAGGTCGCATTCATAGCGGCACCTAGATTTGATGCAAAGACTCATAGATCGTTTTGTTACACCACAATTCTTGCAGAATACACAGATGTGATAAGTTGACTTCGGCCGGCAATGAGTAAATGGTGACGTAGAGCGCAATTTCCTCAATGAAACCTTAAAATAGCGAACCATGACTCGAAATGGATCTAAATGAGGCCGAAACAATGAAAAATGAAACGCAGAAGCCTGAACTTTCATAGTTTCTAATATAGCCCATGTTAATTTTGTCACAAATCCCAGACTGGAAGATGTAATAAGTATGACAGGACAACAATCACGAACAAACAAGTTTAACACTTAACAGAACAATCCATCAGACTCACACATTTATTAAACATAATTATACATATAATAGCGCAATTACATACATTATATTATTGAAATGCACTGCCGTACAACGGCCTTATTCTCACACACACTCTCCCTCGGATCCACAATCCGGTAGTTACTCCTAAAGGCACTTCGGCCTCAGCCTCTCCCTCAGGGTCTTAATAGCACATTAATAATTTACTGGCACCGCAGTCTCTCAATATCACCTTCCTATTGTCATACACCTTAGCACTCCCCTAGCACCTCAGCAGGGCAATAACACATTATTATTTCCATAGCCATCAACATGGCAACAACATAATATCAGTTCACTAGCCTATCAACATGGCAACAATATAGTATCTCATTCACTCTCATATCTACGTCCCTGTCCGTGGCCTGACTGCCACGACTTTATGTGCCTCCACTGTCCTACACTGACAGCCTCACTTCTGGCCTATGTGTGGCCTCCGGCCCTATGCTGGCCTATCCCCTGTGCTCATCGAGGTGGCTCTGCGGCCCGTCCCCGACACCTACAAGAATAACATTACATTGGTATAATACCCTACCATTTCTATTCACTCCCCCTCTCCTTACAACCCATGAAACGTACACACACTAGTTCACCTTTCACTCACCACACATCTTACGGTAACACACCTCCATCGGAGTACACACTACTCACTCGCGCTACAAATCCATGAACTCACTTTCATCTATCGCTCGTGGCGCACATTGCTATATCCAATATCAAGGACTTCCACATTCCTCACATATACTTATTTACATCATGGTAATAGACGAATATAATATACTACATCAATCATAATAATCAATCAACGTTCTACATACCAGTCATTACTGGAAAGACTCTCACTAGTCTTCTCGACTGCTTCCCTTTATGTCCGCCCGATGGGCTCTTATTCCCAGGTCCGCTCCGTCGGACCTTCTAACTTGCAGTGATAGTAATCCAGCGCTTTCGCCTCATTCAGACTTCCACACCACTCATACACGCACGCTTTTCCCACTTGTCTGCATGAGTTATTTTTACTCTTCCCCTTTCACGTCTTTTCCTATCCGTCTGTCGTGAGCTCTTCTTATTCTACACCCGCTCTGTAGCAATCCCCTTAATTGCACTCACTCCACTCGTGACATCATCCCCCACCCCAAAAAAATTAATGCAATTAATTTCAAATCGCATCAAGATGACTGTCAACGAGTGAGCGTGAGCAATACCTACACTAGAAAAAATGACCTAGCAGTTCCCCTAGTATATAGAATACCGAAATCAGGGGAAAATATGGGGATCAATATGGCCTGCAATATGCATATATGTGTCACATCATGAATAGCTAACTAAACACAATATCTAATACAGAATCAAAAACCACTCAACCTATCAACCATTCTTCATATCATATTTATAATGTCAATATTTTAAAGTCGACTCATTCACACAGATCCCGTCAATGTTCCTGTCCTCCGATGTATAAGCTCCTGAAATCTTCCCCTAGGCTCGACTAAGGTAGTCGGCGATATGATTGCTGGTTCCTGGAATTGGTTGAATAACGAAGGTGTACGGCTGTAAAGCCAATGCCCATCTAGACAAGCGTGGGCTGGACGAACGATTCTTCGACAAAAATGTCAGTGGCTTGTGGTCTGTCTGGATACAAAATTCTCGTCCCATGAGATAACGTCCCAATTTCTGGACGGACCAGACAATGGCAAGACACTCACGCTCTATCACAGAATACTTTCTTTCTCTCTGCAATAACTTCCTACTGACATAACATACAGGATGGAGACATTCGTTCTTCTCCTGTAGAAGACAAGCGCCGACACCAGAGTCCGACGCATCCGTTCTGAGGATAAAATTAGATCGAAAATCGGGTAATATCAGAATGGGTGACGATGATAATGCTGTCACCAAATTATCAAATGATGTCTGACATTCAGACGTCCACTGGACCTTATCGGGTTGTCCCTTCTTAGTAAGGTCAGTAAGAGAAGATGACAAGGAGGAAAAATTTGGAATGAACTTTCTATAATAATTTAAAATTCCCACTAAGCTTCTGACTTGTTTCTTTGTTTTAGGGATTTGCAACCCTACTAACTTGTCAATTTTTGTTTCTTCAGGTCTCTGAACACCTCTACCCACAATATGTCCTAAGAATACTATCTCTGGACATGCCAAATCCATCTTTGCGGGTTTAGCCGTTAACCCAAAATGACGTAATCGTTGAAAAATTACTGTTAGTGTCTGAATATGATCAGACCATGTCGACGTATGGCATGCTATATCGTCAAAGAATGACACGACATTAGGTATGTCCTTCAACACCAATCTCATTAATCGTGCAAACGTCGCTGGTGCGTTTACCAACCCAAATGGCATGACCTTAAATTGGAATAATCCAATGGGCGTTTGGAACGCCGTGTATTGTTTAGACTCCTCAGTAAGCGGGATTTCCCAATAACCTTTCGTTAAATCAATCTTGGAAAACCACGTGGACCCGGCCAATGAAGCTATTAATTCCTCCTGGAACGGGATAGGCTCCATATCGCCTACCGTAATAGTGTTCAATCTTCGAAAATCAATACAGAACCGCACCGATCCATCAAGTTTTTTCACGAGGACGATGGGTGATGAATACGGCGATGTTGATGGTTCTATCACATCTAACTTCAACATTGACTCAACTTCCTTTATGACTCTATCTCTCGAAGAAAACGGCAACGGATACGGTCTAAGAAATACTGGCTTATCCGAAGTCAACTTTATTTGGTGCTCGATCACTGTAGTGCGACCCGGCAAATCCGTAACAACATCCGGAAATGACGCTAACAGGGTCTCAAGTTCCCTACTCCTTGAACTCGTAAGGTCAGGGTTAATTTTTACGTCCCTGTAACCTTGTGTCGGAGTTAACTCCGGCAATTGAATTTGTAACTCCTCCTGCGCCTCGGTGTCGCTTACGTCACAGTCCAACTGGTCTACGACCCCCGTACAAGCAGTAGAGAAGACAGTCTCCTCTGGTCTTGTCTGTGCACACAGATACTGTGGTCTCTCATAAAATCTCTGTAGCATATTAACATGGAAAACCTTACTCGCTCCATCAATGTGGATAGCGTAATCTACCTTTGAAACAACTCGCTCAATAACATAAGGGCCTTTCCATGTCATCAATAACTTATTATGGTCCGTAGGTAACAACAGCAGAACCTTGTCTCCTGGCTTAAAAATTCTCAGTTTGGACCCTCTATCTTTATAGTCTTTTGCTCTTTTCGAAGCGATACCAGAAGCTTCTTGTGCTATAGTGCGCGCTGAAGATAGTCTTTCTCTTAAATCAACAAGGTACTGAAACACCGAAATCTGCTCATCGTCTCCCGATGATGGCGACGTCATCATGTCCCGAAGAACATCAGTTGGGCCCCTAGGACTACGACCGTACATCATTTCGAACGGCGAGAATCCCGTTGACTCCTGCCGTACCTCTCTGTACGCGAATAACACTGCCGGGATATATCTATCCCAATCTTTAGGGCGGTCAGCAGCTACCTTACGCAGCATCGACTTTAACGTCGAGTTCAATCTCTCGCACATGCCATTAGCCTGCGGATGATAAGGGGTGGTAGTGATGGGTTGTATACTGAATAAGCGGAACAATTCCTTCATCATCTGCGACGTAAATTGCGCGCCCCTATCAGACAGAATTTGCTCTGGTATTCCTACCCTAGCGAAAATTGCAAACAACGCTTCCGCGACTGCCTCAGACGTTATGGTCCGCAGAGGAACCGCCTCTGGCCATCTCGTAGCATTACATATGACCGTTAAGAAAAATCGATTCCCCCTATCGGTCGCTGGGTGAATGGGGCCAACAAGGTCTATCGAGACCTTTTTAAACGGTTCCGAGACCGTGGGGATCTTCTGAAGAGGAGCCTGGGGTGTACGACCCTTATGCGTCGTCTTTTGGCACACACTGCACGTCTTACAATAGACCTGCACATCTCTGTGGATCGATGGCCAGTAAAAAATTTTAAGAACCCTTTCTTTGGTTCTAGCTATCCCCATATGACCCGCTAATGGGACATCATGTGCCAAATGCAATACTGTTGCGATCAGCAACGCTGGCACAACGACCTGCTTTGAAATGGAGGACACCGTTACATACTTACGGAACACAATGCCCGCCTGAACAATAAAGGAGGACGACCCGTTCTTATATCTCCTCGTTTTCTCGGTTCGCGCTTCCCCAAAACATGGGTTTAATGATGGGTCCTCCCTTTGTAATCTCGCCAAGCGCTCTGGCGTGATATCTAGGTTGACCGCTGGCGTAGCCAAAGGTCTAATCTTATCTTTATCAGCTACCCGTCGACGTGTTTCGACCGCGGCGCAAAAGTCAATACCTTTTGATTGCGACCATGCTTGCACGTTCTCATCGGAAGGGGAAACTACCCGTGATACATTCCCAATGATGAGCTGGGCGCCTGGAAAGCAACCAACGACTGCTTCGACTTCCCCGCTAAGGAAAGGTGTATCTATCATTATTCTTGCCATGGGTAATTTCTCAATGGCCCCCGAAAATTGGATGCACGGGACAGTCTCACCTGTAAGCTGTGAATCCCGAATGCAGTCTCTATGCACTCCCACAACGGTAGATCCTGTATCTCGTAAAACCGAGACCGGTTCGTCCCCAACAAACCCCGGATAAACCCTAAGACCACCTCCTGTATGACATGAATTTATAACGGGGATCTTTCTCCCACAAGGTAAAACACCGGAAGATAATAACTTCTCACAACTGGGACACTTAGAATACTGTCCGCCTCCGTTGTCCGATGTAACACACGCAGCCGCATGATGAAATTTATTTGGGGAACATGGACTGGAGCTACTGTCCACGTTCGCCGCTATCCTACCTGCAGGGCAGTTCACGCTGATGTGATCTGCTCTTCCGCAGTTCCAACACTTCGCGGCCCTACACTCGCGCGAAAAGTGACCCACGCGTCCGCAAGTCCAACACTCCGCTCCCTGTGCTGCTCTAGGCCTGGGTCCCCGTGACCCCTCGCGACCGGAACTAGAGTCCCTATGCCGTCGGTCATCGGCAAAGGTCACAAATCGCCCCCGGCCATTACCGCGACCTAGCCCTCCTGCTCGGTCAAACTTACCGGATCCATATGCCGGTGATTGGTGATAGCCCCTACGCTGCCCCTGGGCTTGCCCGCTATAGGCACCGCGCTGACGCGTCCTGTCCTTAAGTCCTGCCGGCGACCCCTCGACAACGGCGACGTACCCAGCATCTTGGACGTACGCCCTGGCGACTGGTTTGGACGGGTGCGCCGTACGGTATGCCTCCGCCAACTTAGACGCCTCCTGCACCGTCGCGGGTTCGTTCTCTTTCAGGAAAGCCACCAGATCCTTGTGGCACGACGCGTACAGCTGGTCACGGATCATTAGGTCTTTCAGTTTAGCGAAATCCGTGCCCACATGCGCCAAGTCTACCCAGTTCGCGAAATACTCCGTTAGTCTCGCGACGAAGGCAGCAAAGTCCTCCCTGGTATCTGCACGTGCCCGCCTAAACTGCTCCCGGAAATATTCCTCGGTACGCGCAAATCGGCGAAGCAGCAAAGCCTTCAGCTTATCGTAGTCTTGCATGTCTTCGCGCTGTAGCTCTTTAAAGTAGGTTAACGCTCGCCCCTGCAATAGCGATGCCAGGTACGTGGCCCATAATTCCTTATTTTCCCCCCATTGCAATTGTGCGTTCAGTTCGAACCTGTAAAGGAAGGCGTCTATGTCGTCCTTCCGGTCGTCGAACGTAGGGAGCTTAATCCTAACGCCACCTTTATTGGGTACCTGCCGCTCAACCGTTTCCGTTGGCGTATTCCTCTTGAGTTCTAACTCCGCAATCTTTACTTGCGCCTCTATCTCCTTTAACTTCAACTCCCTCTCCTGAGCCTGTCTCTCCTGTTGCTGATGCAACTCCTTTAACTTAAACTCCCTTTCCTCTTCCCTATCCTTAGCCTCTCTTTCCTGTTGCTTAAACTCCCTTTCCTGCTGCTGAGCCTTAGCCTCTCTTTCCTCTTCTCTCTGTCGCTCTTGAGCCTCTTTTTCTCGCTCTCTATCCTTAGCACGCTCATCGCGCAAATCCGCTTGCTGTTCTTTAATCCAGCCGCGTAGCTCTTCTCCCTCAAGGCCAAGTTCCTTACCCAACTTCATTAGTTGTTGGAGTTCCGCCATTTCACAGATTTATGGTTATGGTATCTATTATAAGACGACCAACCTGTCGGTATGATCACTAACGATACGACCAGAGACCTGAGATCACACCAGATATAACCACACCTACTTGTATCAAATACAATTCAGAAATTTACCTTTACAGCACAACTAATTCTATATTCATAAAATGTACTGCACTATTAATAATAAAAAAGAGTAGAAAAGACAAGAATAAGGAAATTCAGTAGAAATACCACAAGTACGTCAAGGACAACGAACCAGACTAGGACAAAGCTTCTACAAAAGAAAATATAATGGGAAAAAAATGCAACCTAATTACGCCGATTACACTACAAGGTACGAACAAGAACAGAGTCTGAAAAAAAAGAACGTATCTACAGAAAGGTAGGAGAGGGACAAGAGAGACGTCTTCCTAAAACAACGAGGAAGATGGAACGGTACAATCTAAACAAAAATACAGGTCCCTACAGAACTGTTCACTGTGATGAACGCGGTTCCTAGATTAGCCCACCTCCCGAAGAGGACAAACTACGCTCACCACAGCAAACCCGCGCCACCGCCCGTATAATCAATTACAACGAAAACAGAAAAACAGCGGAAAAAGACAGAAGAAAAGACAGCCCTCAATCCAGGGTACAAAATTTTCACTTAACTTTCACCCTTGATTTCAATTTCTCCCCTTCCTCGGAGCTCTGGCCGCTTGACTCCTCAGGCTGGCACACACACTCTGCAGAAATTTAAGTACCCATTAATACATATTCATCAAAATACATAAATCATATCATCATGAAATTTCCATTCATTCAACGAACAAAGACAGCACAAATTCCTACCACAAGATAAGTACCACGTGGACAAAGACTAAAGTAACAAATGCCCACTAACTACTAACTAAATATTACGAAATTGGCCGAGCCCCCAGTGTCACAACGGACGAGCCCCCAGTGTCACAAATCCCAGACTGGGAGATGTAATAAGTATGACAGGACAACAATCACGAACAAACAAGTTTAACACTTAACAGAACAATCCATCAGACTCACACATTTATTAAACATAATTATACATATAATAGCGCAATTACATACATTATATTATTGAAATGCACTGCCGTACAACGGCCTTATTCTCACACACACTCTCCCTCGGATCCACAATCCGGTAGTTACTCCTAAAGGCACTTCGGCCTCAGCCTCTCCCTCAGGGTCTTAATAGCACATTAATAATTTACTGGCACCGCAGTCTCTCAATATCACCTTCCTATTGTCATACACCTTAGCACTCCCCTAGCACCTCAGCAGGGCAATAACACATTATTATTTCCATAGCCATCAACATGGCAACAACATAATATCAGTTCACTAGCCTATCAACATGGCAACAATATAGTATCTCATTCACTCTCATATCTACGTCCCTGTCCGTGGCCTGACTGCCACGACTTTATGTGCCTCCACTGTCCTACACTGACAGCCTCACTTCTGGCCTATGTGTGGCCTCCGGCCCTATGCTGGCCTATCCCCTGTGCTCATCGAGGTGGCTCTGCGGCCCGTCCCCGACACCTACAAGAATAACATTACATTGGTATAATACCCTACCATTTCTATTCACTCCCCCTCTCCTTACAACCCATGAAACGTACACACACTAGTTCACCTTTCACTCACCACACATCTTACGGTAACACACCTCCATCGGAGTACACACTACTCACTCGCGCTACAAATCCATGAACTCACTTTCATCTATCGCTCGTGGCGCACATTGCTATATCCAATATCAAGGACTTCCACATTCCTCACATATACTTATTTACATCATGGTAATAGACGAATATAATATACTACATCAATCATAATAATCAATCAACGTTCTACATACCAGTCATTACTGGAAAGACTCTCACTAGTCTTCTCGACTGCTCCCCTTTATGTCCGCCCGATGGGCTCTTATTCCCAGGTCCGCTCCGTCGGACCTTCTAACTTGCAGTGATAGTAATCCAGCGCTTTCGCCTCATTCAGACTTCCACACCACTCATACACGCACGCTTTTCCCACTTGTCTGCATGAGTTATTTTTACTCTTCCCCTTTCACGTCTTTTCCTATCCGTCTGTCGTGAGCTCTTCTTATTCTACACCCGCTCTGTAGCAATCCCCTTAATTGCACTCACTCCACTCGTGACAAATTTCGCATTGATAATATTATTATGCTGTTGTACAAAGTTTTGAAGCCTGAGTGTGATGCGGTTCCTGAGCCTTAGGTGACCAAAGTTTTGAGTTACCAAAATAAATAAATAGATTAACCATTTTGTTGGGGATAGACTAGACAACAGCCGAGTGGATCTTTGTGAAAGTTGTCATGAAAAGGTGGAATCAAAGAGTTTATAATAACCCTAGAGGTAAGACTCAGTCACGTCACATAGCCGCAAATAGAAAGCCCGGCAGCCATCTTTGCTTACGGCAAGCGATTGCAAACACGGTGTCAAGGCCAGTCCTAACGAAAGTAGTTTTTGTCGGAAGGCATCCGTATTTTATTCTTGTTCTTTCCTCCTTAGAGATGGAGGTTCAAATTCATCCGTACATTTTGTATTTTGTCATAATTCATAATGCTTGTTTTTTTTCTTTTGGTGGGATTACATTTTTTACATTTTCGCGGTTCACCCAATCCAAAAATTAAGTCTGCTCATTACTACTGTAATCCCCGTTCAAACAATCTGAAAGACCGTATTATTTTAGGCTTGGATTTGTTTACTTTAGCCGTACTGTCTAGGTCGAAGCAGGCTTGCCGTAAGTTGGCTTTACTTTAGCCGTACTGTCTAGGTCGAGGCAGGCTTGCCGTAAGTTGGCCGCCATCTTTACTTCACCTACCGACGACGCCACGCGGAGACTTGCGTAGCGCTAGTCTGACCTCTAGCTATATATAACCACTTTGGGTGGAAGATATGTTATGGGCGACTGTGACTGTATAAAAGCAAGTATACAATTAGATGCCGTCAGGGAATAATCCGTAAAATAAGCAAATAACTGAATATATCAATTTTAATCTGTTTCCAACTGGAATGAACCCTGCTAATAATGTATGCTTCATTTTACTTCATTTTACCACTATTTCGACGACGTCTTATATTTCGATATCCCCAAATATCAAAGTTTTAAATTTACATGCACTGGCTTTTGCTAAATATGCTTTTATTTCCACACTATGCCATTTTATGTACAGACCTAAAGTAAATAAAAATCCCCGAAATTGAGTTGTTAACTCACGAGGGGATTTATGCAACGTGTCGAGACCGTCACACTCGCGTGCGGATGGACATAAAACCTCTGTTTTGGGGCTGGAAATTGTGGTTGTAAACTTGGGAGAAGTGAAGATTGGAATGATTGTGTGACTTAGTATCAGTGGCATCTATTCAGTCTCACTGTCATGTTGCCTGTAAAAGTGGGGGTTTCATACTAGCAGGGATAAAGACAAAACTGAATCAGGCTATTGGTATGTCCGGACCTTTCTCCAGGCTGTGGAGTTGGAAGTCAAAACAATTCTCTCCTGCCCCGCCCTGAGCTCAGGAAAGTCACCGTGCTGGTCGTTTCCTATCTATCTTCCTAGTTCCTTTCATATCTTTTTTAGTTTCCTCTGCTGGGTCTGATAAATTGTCTAAAACAACCAACAGATTACTATTGACAAAGACAATCAGTAGCAAACTTTCTAACTCCATGTCGATGGTATCTAGCAGCAAATTTTACAGGGGGAATAAAAAAACTGCTGATAATTTTCTTTTTAAAAAAAAGGGGGGGGGGGAGGTGAAGGAGGGATGGACCTAGCTGGTCTGATCAGATTTTTATTTTGAGTATTTCTATTGATTAATGGTAAGATCTATGTTTACACATGGTGAGAGATTTCAAGCTACACGAATTGGTACTATAAAAAGAAAAATGAAAGTTTCGGACTTAGCTGGTTTGCGCTCGACACTATCGATGTATTATTTTTGTACCTTCATTTGAATATGAACCAATGTCCAGCATGCACTAGCAGATTGTGATCGGGCAACTATTTCGTTGGTAATGTCACAACATTGAGTTTCAGTGAGAAATGTGTAGCTGGCCAGTTCCCCGGATCTCATTTAAACTATAGTTCGTCACGGCCATTTGATCCAGCTAGTCGGCAGACCAAATTCGGCTGGTCTGCACCTAGGCTGACTACAGATTTGAAAAAATAGTGATTTCCCGGCTGGCTGTGCGGCAAGTGGTGGACACAGTGAGTTGACGACATCGCGTCAAGGATTAGCTAGTGCGAAAAATGATATTTTATGGATCTTCAGGCCCAATCCCTTTCTGTCATGGCTATCCTTCTTCCAGAGCTCACTATAATTACTTGCTACTAGCTGGGGGACACAGTGTTGCCTGAGATAAACTTGTTTCCGCCGTCCCATATCTCTCTCTCTCTCTCTCTCTCTCTCTCTCTCTTTCTCTTCTCTCTCTCTCTCTCTCTCTCTCTCTCTCTCTCTCTCTCTCTCTCTCTCTCTCTCTCTCTCTCTCTCTCTCTCTCTCTCTCTCTCTCTCTCTCTCTCTCAGGAAGACTGTTATCTATTTTGAAGCAGATCCAAATGAATTAGTCGAAAGCAATCTTATTACAAAAAAAAATAGTGGTGGGAGTAATTCTTTGTAGTGCAATTTTGACCATTTGTTTTGCTCGATGCTAGAGCCTAAATGATAGTTTCAACAATTATAAAGTTAATTTTCCTAAGTGTCAACGAATCCAGTCCAATCGCTTTTGTGTCGACCGACTATGTTGATTCAAGTGGGTTCACAGGTTTATCCCGGTAATGCCGGGAACGTCATCTAGTATTTAAAAAATACCTTCACACCATGTGCAAACCGGAAGTCTATAAAGCGACTATGTTCAGGAATGTCTCACAGTTGCAGAGAATCTGCAATCTTGCCTGCAGATCTCGTGTGAATCAGGACACTGCGCAATCATTTCTTGCACTGCCGGGGAATCGGTTGTCAAATAAAACCGACCGTGCGCATTAGTGCACTATGCACATTGTTGTTGCTATACAAAAGTGCTTAGAACTGACCGTTCTCGACAATCAAAAACAAGCCATAGAAGGCGAAATAGGACACCGCGCGAGAGCCAGTGAATCGAAAAGAAAATAATTTTATTTTAAATTAAATTTTAAATTTTAAATATAATTATAATTATATATAAGATAAGATGATTTTGACGTCGGAGATAGCGATGTTGACTGAAAAGACAAAGTGGAGAACGTCGACAACGACCAAGTGTACATATCCCGAGTGCACGTAACATACCAGATCACTGGCATTAAAAAACAATACCAACGAGAATAACAACAACAAATGCACAAGGAAGTCGACAGTTACCAAGTACACATATCCGACATTACTTGACATATCAGACCACTGACATCTAAAAAAAAATGAGGAAGGAATCCAACAATGTGACCACAAGCATACGATATCCGGACATTACTTGGTATCTCAAATCACTGACATTAAAAAGCAGAAACTGCCTAAAAGAAATCGTCAGTCAATGAGTCTACATAGGTATCATGACATTTCTTGGCATCTCAGATCTCTGACATTAAAATCAAAATAACAGAAAGAAGCAGTCAATCACCAAGTATACATTCATCCTGACATAATTTGACACTGACAAGTTTACATACGCTGAATTACAAGACACGTATAATAATTATGCAGTATACACTGACTTTACTTGACAAGTTAGTATACATATCATGACAGTAATTGACAAGTATAATAGAAATCTTGACATTACTTGACATATATAATAGATGCACTGACATTACTTCAACGTATTATAGATACCTTGACATTACATGACTTACTTGACATGTATAGTAGACACACCGATATTACTTGACAAGTATACATACCCTAAAATTACATACTGACATTACCATACATACCATGACACTATTTGACATCTCCCATCTCTGGCATTAACATCCAAACATGTGGAGTTTCATGGCACCATCGGCAAGTTCTGTCTGTGCCAGTGGTCCATTCGATGGCTTAATGAGGGGTTACTGTAGCTAAATGGAGGTGATATAGATTGTACCGCGCAGCGTGTTGGGGTAGGAGTCTCTGCTCATTGATTGGCTGTGTGAGGTGGCTCAGTTACCGTCAGCAGCAGAGGGCAGCTGAGAATTCAAAGCCGTTTGGTGGTGATGGTAGTGATAGTAGTGGTGGTGGTGGTGGTGGTAGTAGTAGTGGTATTGGTGGTGGTGGTGGTGGTGGTGGTGGTGGTGGTGGTAGTGGTAGTGGTGGTGGTGGTGGTAGTAGTGGTGGTGGTGGTGACAGCAATAATAGTAGTGATGGTGGTAGTAACGGTGTTTTGATGGTGCTAGTGAAAATGATGTTGGTGGTAGTAACAGAAATAGTGGTGGTGGTAGTAGTGGTAGTGGTAGTAGTGATGTGGTGTGGTGGACAGGGGGGGGGGGCAGTAAATAGTAGTTGCTGCGGTTGTGGTGATAGTGGTGGCAGTAGTGATGGTGACGGTGTTGGTAGTTTGTAGCAGAAATGGTGGTGGTGTGGTGGTGATGTCAGTGGTGGTGGTGAGGGTGCTGGTAATTGTAGCAGAAATGGTGGTGGTGTGGTGGTGATGTCAGTGGTGGTGGTGATGGTGCTGGTAATTGTAGCAGAAATGCTGGTGGTGTGGTGGTGATGTCAGTGGTGGTGGTGATGGTGCTGGTAATTGTAGCAGAAATGGTGGTGGTGTGGTGGTGATGTCAGTGGTAGTGGTGATGGTGCTGGTAATTGTAGCAGAAATGGTGGTGGTGATGTCAGTGGTGGTGGTGATGGTGCTGGTAATTGTGACAGATATGGTAGTAGTAGTGGTGGTGGTGGTAACAGCGATAGTGCCATTCGTATGGTGATGGCTATGATGATAGTAGTAGTGATAGGGATGGTGTTGACAGTAGTATCATAAATGGTGTTGGTAATGGTGGTAGTCGCTAGTGTACGTAATGGTGGTGATGACTGTGGTAGTAGTAGTAGTAGTAGTTGGAGTGGAGGAAGTGCCAATGCCAGTGACCGTGGTATTGGTTGTAGCTATTGTATTGATGGAGACAGTAGACTTGGTGGCTATAGGGTGGTTAGAGCAGTGGTAGTGATAGTGTTAGAGAAGGTATAATGGTGCTAACAGTGATAGCGGCGGCGTGATGATGGAGATATTGCGGGCGCCGAGGGAAATGGTGGTTGTGGTAGTGGTCGTGGTAACAGTGAAGTCTTAGAAAGAAAACAAGCTCATATTATAGTTACATTCAACCATTGGACTTTAAGCAAACTTCACGACCTCTGCCCCTCTCCTTCTACTCATCCGCCCCCCCCCCACACACACATACACACACGCGCCCACACACTATTATACAATGTTCTAAGAAGATTTGGAATAGGTTTTTGGCTTGCTCTTTCCGCCCGTTAATTCTGTATACATAACATAATAATAAAGGGACAATCTCTCTTTATTGCTGCAGTTTCGGACATGGATATTGTTCATTCATCTATTATACTAATGTTCTATAGCTGACCGGTCTCTTGTGAGTAGTTTGTCACAGAACAGAATAGCTTAATGCTGAATGCTTAATCACAGCTTTCAGAGCCTACTGCTTTGTGAAAGAACAGAATAGGTTAATGCTTAATCCTAGCTTTTGGAGCCAAATGCGAATGATGGTGTTTTTTATATTTATGCACCCACTTTGTTGTTTGCAATAATAGCTTTTGTGTTTAGGTCTTTATTTTAGGAGGTTCGCTGCTATTGGCATTTTCACTTCACTTTTGCGATAGAGTTTCGTTTTTTAGCATTTTGCCCTGACAGCGGTCTTCTTCGGTCTGCTCTTCTCAACCTTTAACTGCCAAGGCATCTTTAACATGCACAACTTGCACACGGGCCCTCCCAGTTTTTCATCCTTATCCGAGAAGACTAGGTGCTCGATCCTAAATAATATGTTTTGTTATTGTTGTTGTTGTTTTTTTTTTTGTAGTCTTCCATACGTGATTTTTGGTGCTGCAGTTGTAGTCGTTTTTGATGGCGTTGTGGCTGCTGTTATTTGTTTTATTTTTTGGTTCAACCCTGACTGTTGCATACATATTTCGTTACAAAAGTTTTAATGAATATTGAAAAATACATTCAGCAATATTTACTCATGTATGCCGTTTTTTAATTGTTAATTTGTATTAGTTTCAGTAATCACAGAGCACACATATTATACTGAATGTTCTTAAAATCATGACTGATGATTGTTTAACTGTACTGGATGTATTAAATACGATACTGAACTACGGGAACATCTAAGAAAATATGAAAAACATCATGAGATAAAATATGAAACGAAGTGTTAAAATGTTTACAAGCAAGGGCTAAACGGTAACGTGTTGGGACGGGTTTAGTGGTCAATAAGTTAAGTGCGAGCGATAGAATTAAAAGAGGCCTGAGTGCCATTTGACTGCTTTTGAGCAAAAACCCAAAAAAAAAAGAACATTTCAATATTAACCAGTCGAATCCAGTAAACATTCATTTTACAATACTGACATCGCCTTCTTCGAGTAAATCATTAAAACATTAATTTCGACTGGTTTATACTGACATGATGCTTTTCTGCTTTTTTTCTTAAAAGCAGTCAAATAGCACTTAGAGCATTTCAAATTCTAATCCCCTCGTGGTACCACAATAGTTGGCACCATATTTAGTGGTACCAACGCGCACTAAGTGCGCAATCTGCCATATTTGGGAGACAGCGCCTGCATTGAAAGACCTAGCAGCGCTCGCAAACATGTCAGACTGCACACCAATTATTAGAACTAGTGTGCAATCTGGGTGTGCAGTTTGCCACGTCTGGGAGATCCGGCACGACTGGGAGACTCGGCACACAGACTAATAAATTAAGCAGACTGGATGATCCCATTGTGTGACGTCACAAAACCGCGAAAGGTCATGAACCATCCGCCATATTAGGTTTAAGGTAGTGTGATGTTTCCACTTTCTCTCACTAACTTTCTTCTGACACCAGCCGTGATGGGCACGGCACAAACACACTAAATAATCGACTATCTCTCTTCTATAAGTTATAACAAACGATATCTGTATTGCTTACATATATACAATAATTATTAATTCATTCAATAATAATAGGAACATAGGTCATACAATTTCATGTGAATTTCGATGGAATGAAGTTGATGCAAATCAGTACATGCTAATTAAATGGCTTCGTAATATTAAATTTCTAGCACATTTTATAAAACACATGGGAACATTCAGCATAAGGAAACCTCTCCTTTAGGGGTGTATGGCGCTATCTGGGCACTGGTTCTTCCTCTCTACCCTGGCTTGACTGCGCAGTTAGATCAACAGGTATCGGCAGGTACCAATAGGTCGGGAAGCCAAGAAGCCACGATGTCGTTAATCAAAGTACAAGAAGTTGAGAAGCCAAGAAGGTGTTGTTCTTCCTCCTCTGTAGAAAAACAATCGCAAAGTCCTAATCTACTGCTGGAAGGCATGACTTCCATACTTACTCCATGACGGATATTCATCATTAACACTTTTAACCGCTGACACTGTTATAAGTCAGGCTGCAGCTCCCATACTCCATAGGCTCCCATATAGGCAATAGAATAAACGATCAATACAGTTTTAATGATATTTACACGTTCCCCACGAAGAATAACGCTCTCTCTAACGGACCCCATCCTATAAGGTTTCGTAACATATATATAACGGCGTTTCCGTGACTCTCTCAGAGGCAGTAGTTATACCAAAGTAAACCCACTAGATTTAGGTTCTACAATCATGAACATTAAGTAAAATACACATACATCGTACAATTAACTTACCACTCAGCAACAGCCCAAATGCCGACAAGATACCAAAGATACCACGCTCTGACAAAGGATGTTTGCGGGTTCCCTGACCTTCCCCACTCACAAGACTAGTACAAAGTTACAGTTGCAGTTGTGGTCTCCTCTTCGGCACGAAGCTGGTGAGTGCTCTCAGCGGTCTGAAGTTGGAAGGAGCGTTCGGGGATTTATACCCAGTCAGGTAGCGTCCCAAGACGCCCACCGAGTGTACATTAGTTATCCTAATAGCCACCCCCGTCGACTCCACGTCAAATACTATTGAAACAGCTCTACCCCCCAAGCAATTCCCAGGTGATCTGATCGACAAGTACGGCGGTCAAGTAAACACTACCCTTTTCGGGTGTCAAAGCGCTTCAGTTGCATCGGCTACTTTCCCCCTCTGGCCTACAATAACTCTGTCTCCCCGCCGTTAGCTATCTTCCCACGCTAGCTATACCTTGCCTGTCTGTCGCCCTGTTACAGGTAGCGACCGACGCTTCAGCATAGCTACAATTTTGAATGACACCATTTTGACGCGCCTACTGAACGCGGAAGTTTGGTTCCACACCAAGAAATTAATACATGTACAACCAATCTTGACAAATAAAAAGAAATTTCTACTGCAGATAGAACTAGAATAGGAATTTCCCGAGCGGCGGCCATGTTGGTTATACAGTCGTCGCACGGGAAATTCCGTAAAAAACGACACAGCCCTAAGCTTGTGTTTTCCAGTCTGGTTAATTTATTAGTCTGTGACTCGGCACGACTGGGAGTCCTTCATTATAATGTACCACATCTTCTTATAATGGCTCTTTTTGTATCTTGATTATTGTAGTCAAAACTGCGACACTAACTATTTACTTACGAGTATTGAAACACTTTGTGTTAATAGTTCCTTTTCCCTGTTGCAAGATAATTAATTGGCTTGATGTCAATTAAAAAATATCATTTTTGCGGGTCTTGCTTATGGCTTACTGATTGCCTGGACTTGCCTTGGGAAAGATGGACATATGCTGTTTGTTTTATTGTTGATAAAATAAATCTTACGTGAATGTCACACTCTTTGACTGAAGAGTTTTGTGAGCTGAATCAAAGCCAAATGCTCTTTGCAAAAACGCCAGTAAAAACGCTGCAAACACCAAAGCTTCGTCATGAACTTTCCCCTTTGTAATGCACGTATGCACTCGTACACTGTAGAGGAGAGGAAGGTAGGGGAAGGGATGAGTGAGCTGACACGTATGTTAAGAGCACCTTGGAATAGGGCGGGGGGCTGGGGGGGGGGTCAAACTTCAACCATTTTCCCTATGTCAATCAAACGTAAATCTCTATAGGATTTACATCAGAGTTTGCAGGATTACCGAAAGGGAGGGGGGGGTGTCCCTTAAATCAAACTGACGTCGGGACAATGTCGTTATCGGCGGATCTACGACGAAAATATGGCATTCCTATGTGCACACTTGACGTTTATTCCATGTCGTGTCCGATTTCTGAAAGGTTGCTAGCTGGGACATTTCCAGATTTCTAACGTACGTACTTTATAAACGGCTCCTGGAAAGGGTCATTCACAAATCCAAGCAATTGGCGGATGTTTCAAAAAAATAAAAAATACAACATGTCAAGACAATGAATATTAATGGCCA
This sequence comes from Onchidella celtica, assembly GCA_963931925.1. NCBI lineage: Eukaryota > Metazoa > Mollusca > Gastropoda > Systellommatophora > Onchidiidae > Onchidella > Onchidella celtica. The sequence goes on from OZ007578.1 coordinate 37,820,457, forward strand.
ATAATAAATATACGAACATCATTGACTTTTTCTGGTGCACAACCAATGATTACACCCCATTATCTAGATGGGCTCCAAAGCCCAAGAGCTAAGAAAAACATTATTATCAGGGTCAGTTGTCAGCAGTTGTTTTTTTTCTTTTCTTGCCATCTGTTCGTGGAAATAAAAGCAACTGAAGGAGGAACTGGGGGGGGGGGGGGGGTTGTCTGTATAAACGATACGTGCTCCGAAGTTGAGGGGGGAGGGGAGAGCGGAGTCGACCAGATTATGAATTGTGTACAGGGGGGGGGGGGGATCTTGAGAATATTTTGGAAGTTTGTCAATCATGGTAATGAACTAAGTCGACTTCCAGAGTATGAATAGTGTAAGGGGGGGGGGTGGGGGGAGGGGAGGAGAGGGGAGGATCTTGAGAATATTTTGGAAGTTTGTCAATCATGGTAATGAACAGACATGAAATGGCAATGGTCTGCGCCTCCCCGGGGCAGCATGTTTAATAGTCAACACACTTAATGTGATGGCAGGAAGTAATAACTTCATGTCTGTGGTGGTGGAGAGGAAAGGATCTGGCGACGAAATTAACGCAAAGCAAACTGGAAAAAATACCTCCCAGCCTATCAAATCTTCAAATTTAAGAAAACCAGACCCTTCTGCAAGCCAAAATGAAAGAACCTGTCAAATTTCAAGCCAGTCCGAGCTGTATGAGCTGCAGTAGGTCGTGTAAAACATTACGCGTTTTGTTTTTATTATAATAGCTGCCCCGGCAAAATTGAAATTAAAATTATTAGATTAATATCTATCCCTGTCACCCCCCCATGTCACCAACGAAAATTAGTAATTCATTATTAAATAAATATTATATAATATATATTCAAATAATATGATAATACTTTAGAATACAAGTTGTGAGTTGTGAACTGTTGCCAGTTGTGAACTGCGCCTAACAGGCTGCGTTACAATTTGCTCTGAGATAGATAGAGTGAGAGAAAGAAAGAGAGAGAGAGAGATGCAAATCGAGAGAACAAGACTTTCTGTAAAGCGCCTAGAGCAAACTCGTTTGGATTAGGAGCTATATAAATGATCTTCATTATTATTATTATTATTATTTATTTATTTATTTTTCTTTATTTATTTATGTATTTACTTATTTATTTATTTATTTTGTTTTTCAAGAAAAAGATTATAATCATTAATGTAAAAATCGTATTTCAAATGAAAGAGTGAAAAATATTGGGTGCAAAATGTCGCTTAAAAATGTTTAGAATGTCAAGGCCTGAACATGGACATTTACCATCGCTTAGCCCACAAACTGATCTACCATCACTGGTCTTGCATGAGGGCCTACTTTATGATCAGTGGTAACATTAATGATACAGAATTGTTAATCAATCGCTTTCTTTTTCTCTCTGTCTCTGTCTCTCTCTCTCTCTCTCTCTCTCTGTGTCTCTCTCTCTCTCGCTCTCTCTGTCTCTCTCTCTCTCGCTCTCTCTGTCTCTCTCTCTCTAGCTTTTTGTCTCTGTCTCTCTCTCTCTCCCCCCAGATATCTCTCTCTCTTTGTCTTTTCTTTCTCTCTCTCTCTCTCTCTCCCAGCTCTCTCTCTCTCTCTATCTCTCTCTGTCTCTACTGTCTGTCTGTTGTTTGTCTGTCTGTCTCTGTCTGTCTGTCTTTAGCCTCTACCTGTGTGTGTGTGTGTCTCTTTCTCTATCTCTGGCTGTCTTCCTGTCTGTCGGTCTGTGTGCCTGTCCACCACGAAATATACCTATACGTGTCCCTCCCAGTGATAAACTGACATACCCTTTATCTCCCAAATATCAAATGGAGATATCTCTCATGTTTCCATTTATCGTATCCCTGATTACCCACGATACTCATCAGTGCCATTTTGACGAAGCGTCGACGTGTACGATATTTGTTCTTCATTTCCCAAATGAACATGCATTGCGTATCAGAGAAGATTGATAAGTAAATATCATCTTTATTTTATCTGTGGAAACAAGAATGAGGCCCATCGCACACCAGCCGGTTGTGATCGGCCAATTGATTGGTTGGTGACGTCACGACATTGACTTTCACTGAGACACAACCAGTCGGCTGGTGCAAGAGATCTCATTGAAGCTCAGTGTTGAGACTTCACCATCCGACTATCTAGTGCACGTCGGGCCTCAGAGTTACTGAATTCACTGATGGCTCCGTAGTCCAAGTTGGGACTTGCAGAGTCGCAAGTATGCAGGGGACTGGATGTCTGCTGTGGTCGGGAGGATAGACTCTGCCCTGTGGCGACGTTCTCTAGCAGGACGGACCACAGACTAATAAAATACCCCGACTGGATGATCCCATTGTGTGACGTCACAAAACAGCGAAAGGTCATGAACCATGCGCCACATTAAGTTTACGCTAACGACCGACGCTTCAGCATAGCTACAATTTTGAATGACACCATTTTGACGCGCCTACTGAACGCGGAAGATTGGTTCCGCACCAAGAAATTAATATATTATGTACAACCAATCTTGACAAATAAAAAGAAATTTCTACTGCAGATAGAACTAGAATCGGAATTTCCCGAGCGGCGGCCATGTTGATTATCCGGCCGCCGCTCGGGAAATTCCGTAAAAAACGACACAGCCCTAAGCTTGTGTTTTCTAGTCTGGTTAATTTATTAGTCTGTGGGACGGACCTAGATGGGACCCGCCTCTTCAAAAGTCTTTGAAGCTTCTCTTGTAATGTCACTTATAATGTCACTTAAAATGTTGCTTATACTGTCACTTCTAATGTCACTTCTAATGTCACTTCGAATGTCACTACATACAGTGTAAGTCTAAAAGCGCACAGAGCCAAGTCTATTTTGGCGTCGGATTTGATTCAGACTTGAATTTCCTTGGTATCAACTAGCACTGTGGTTCTCAAGGTGGCCGATTTTAATTCCCGGGGGGGGGGGGGGTCGAAAACAAAGAAAAAGGGCGACAAGGGGACAAAAATTATGGAATGTGGGGGGGGGGGGGGGGGGGAGGTGAAATCGTGAATGGAGGACGATTTGGGACAAATGCAGCGCTGTCACAGATATTTTGAACAGCACGTGTAGACCGATTTTTATGAACAGAAAATGCCCATTGGTTTCATGCATTATTTTGATAAAGTGTGGGGGGACAGTGTGATAGAGAAACATTACAATTTAGAGCTTAAGTCGCCTATTGCCGGAAAAAAAAGGTTGAGAACCACTGAACTGGGGCGACAAGCTTGTAAATATGCATGTGATACGTCATGACAGCGACCAAGTCCTGGATCATGTTATTTCAAGTTTCAATATCGAATTTGACTGAGAAGGCAGCAGCACGTCCATTTCTCTATCTCAGTCTGTCTGTGTTTCACTGCCCTCACAAGGGAAATAAGACTGAAACAGAGAACTCTGAATTCTATTTACAAGTAGTCTCCCCTGATGTTCATAGTGACCTTGTATTTTTACCATATGGGGAATTTACACTATAGTTAATATGTCCAACTGGATGCATTTGGCTTACGTTGCAGTAGCCTTGCCTTTTCCCAATAAAAACAACAAAACGTATGTGAATGTATTTTAGTAGGACAAATTTCAGTTTCAAACAGATTATTATCTTCACAGTGTGGCGTAAAGGTAAAAATTTGCTTTAATGTCATGCACCGTGAATAATTTCTGTTACTTTCATTTGTCAACAAATTTTAATCAGCAGCTGTTTCTATTAATTCTCCCCAGACACTATAAACCCAAGGTTAGATAGCCATGGACTTCACTGAGATATAAGGAGAGAGACATTCACTGTACGAGTGTACAGTATCAAACAAAGCAACCCGTAAGAGAAAAATTCAAACATAGCTATGACGTTTTGGTGCCAATTGTCGCGATGTGGGTTAGATGGGGATATTTCGACTGACACTCTTTCGAGGTCCGCTCCCACAATCGACGAACACACAAAAAAAATACTTGCACTCTAAAAACTAAATAAATCAATTGCTTTGATTTTTAGCAGAACTGTAGGGCAGTTTAATTACAGGAATTAATGTATCAAATATAATTATAAATATAAATATCAATTCAAAGGCAACTGAATCTAACTAATGAAACTACAGCTTTCTATAAAGACTAACTTATTCACTCTAACTACTTGCAGGTCATATGAGTTATATGCCAAATAGAATCCGCGCACGTGGCGACGGATATAACAGTTTAAATTCTATTAATTCAATGAGACATGTTATGATATGGACATTTCCTCTAGACACGCCATGGAGAATGCTTGTACAACCATGCGTTGTCTGGCGGTAGCTCTGAAACTGTCTTCAAAAGTAAGTAGAACGGTTCACTTTCATCATTACAAATTAGTATGAACTCTCACCATTAGGCCCTCACTGGGAGTGAGAGCGCTGGATGTAAACGCTGTGGGTTCATATCAAACCAAGTAGCTTAGGCTCTGGAGTTTTAAAATCATGCTCCTCACAATATGGACTGCTCAACTGCGTCTCTTATGTCTCTCATCTGGCTGGGGACTATCGCCGTCCATCTCGTAAATGGATTGTCTACATGTGGCCTCTATCTAAGCTCTGCACGGGTTTAAATACTAAAGCTATGTCTCGACCTTCCGTCCAGATTCATACATTTGATTGGTGCAACCACGTCTAGCTCAGCTGCCGAACCGAGTTATTTTAAGTAACAGCCCTACGCAACGACCTTGGGTCGACATCAAAGGTGGAATCACTCAAGACAATAAAATGTAATTTTATAGCAATACATTCTTAACATGTTCAAAACCCCGAGCTTTTACTCTGGATCACGGATTTTCTGTACGTCAACAGACGTCTCAATAACATTTAATTCCTACTCACCCCTTCCCTCTCTACTAAACCTAGTTCAAAACACGAGATATAAAAAGTGCTCAGTCATGCACACCTACGCTGTCCGTCTATCCTTCCCCACACCTTCTGTCTATCTATTAGGAAAAAAACTGTTCAAAACAAATTGTTTACGAGACCAAGTTATGCTGGCTCGCACAATAATTACGTTTGTAAAAATTACTCACTGCTCTCTCACAAAAATTTACTCAGTGGAAATATTTATGAATCAAATCTGTTCTTGACACCAATCATGAAGTTGAATTCACACAGGATGAGAAAGTTACTTCAATATATTATGTCGACTAGTTGAGTACCTGTTCGATGAACAGGTTTATGTAGGTTTTTTAGTTTTTTTTTTTTTTTTTGGATAAAACTTAAGACGCCTTTGAACTAAGAAAGGCATTAATGCTGCATAGATAGCTTATAAGAGAGATGCAACAACGAAGGACACCACTTCAGACCGAAAGGAATAAGAACAAAAGCCGAGATACGTAGGGTCATCCCAAAAACTCAGCCATAGGACAGTACACAGTGTGCAGTGGTGCGCACCGAAAATTTTCAGGAAGTGATGATGTCATAAAAACCTACAGCATGTCAATGAGCCTAATGAAAATTGAGGAAACAATAAATTTCCAATAAAAAAAACTACACCGATTTGAGACTTCTATTAAAAACTGTGCACTCTTACATCCATTCTGATGTACCATATAAAATTTGAAATCTGAATGTTGAGTGGTTCAGAAGCCTCTTGCAACGCAAAAATCTCAAGTCCACAAATATATATAGTATAGATTTCATCAAGCGCATAGATCGAGCGGAATGTCTGACAAGATATAGACCTAGTCCATTAATTTCTATACCAAGACAAGATTCAGGTCCGTAACCAAAAAAAAACAAAAAACGTTTATATGACTGGACAGAAAATTGTCAGGAATTATCTGGCGTCATCTGCGTATCCAAAGGCTGGTCGCTAACAGGCGTTTGTATGAAACAAAAAAAAAACAACTTTGAATAGAGGATGCTGGTAAAACAACGTCGTATGTCAGTGTTTCTCAAGATGGGGCGTGGCAAATATTTTGGTGAGGTGTGGGAGGTCAGAATGGGGAGGGATCGATTTTTCATAGAAATCTCAATATCGTAGTGTATTTTAACTTGACTACATAGATAAGCTGGTAGCTGTCCTTGTAGTGTTAGTCGTTTTCATGTTCAGCTCGGTTGAAAACATGGAACTGAACAGATGCACGACTTTAATGGTGGTGCGCAACCTAACTTTGATCATGATGGGGAGCACTTGGGGGGAGGGGGGGGGAGGTAGAGGAGACGAGGTGGAATGAAGTGGAGCATGGGACCAAAAACTTGAGAAACTACTATAAGCTCTGCATATGCCAAGGGGGAACTAGGGACCGAATTAATTAAACCATGGGGAACAAAAGAGTAAAGTCGAAATAATTAATGTTATAAAGAAAATCAGTCATGATTGTATCAAAACAGATGCTTTAACAATGTCTATGTAGCATGAACATTTTTATCCGTACATCAGTGTATGTTTTTTTAAAAATAGTTTTCACAGAATTCCCCGTCGCTTTGAATTGATGTAGGTATTAAAAAAACAAAACAAAAAACATTTTTTTTTAAATTTCAGATCATGTTCATGGTTATACCTGCCGATCTCTATTCAAGCAGAAAACGCGAGGGCTTGTTACGTGGAAAATATGCTTAATTTCTTCGAGCTTCCATGCATTTGGCGGACGGACGTGCTTTGGTGCTGCTAACGAAGCAAGAACTCGCAGCTAAGTAAACTGTTTCACTTCGTTCCTGTTGAAGACTTTTATTGTTCGTTTTTTTTCACTTGAAAAAGACGAAAGCCGAAAATTTTGTGTATTTTCTGTCTTCTCTTTAGTTTGCTTCGTATTGTTTGGGTTTTATTTCTCACGCAGGGTTTCGCAACATACAACCTTTTCTTTTTGCCCAATTTTAACTTCGCTTATAGCCCTGCTGCGACCCCACAGTTTTTCTGTGGTTTTTATGATAATATTTCGCTAATTTCTACAGGCAAGTATTGGTTACTCTGTTCTGGCTCGAGACCCACAAGTGAGACTTACTCGTGTGTGAAATGGTGTCAAAAGCCACGACGACAACTCAATTTTTGCAAACGGAAAAAAAAACACCTGAAATCTCGATTAATTGCATGTATCAGGGCTACATCAAATCTCCACATTTTCATGAAGGTGTTATCTGGAAACTGGTGCTGCACAGCCACATACATTTAACTTTCGTTTGTGGATTTGAACAAATCCAGTGAGTTGCATAAGAAAAATTCCACCGAGATATTTCTGAAAAGCTCTGGTTAACATTAAATTTATGGCAGCCATGGTACGCAGGGCAGGGGTCAGTGGGGTCAAGAGCCGTAGACCGGAGCTCTCTAGAAATAAAGATCTTGTCCGCAGGACAGAAGATCAAAATTAAGATGAAACTGGCGCTTCTCCTGGCAGTTTATAAGGCAGGTCATTAAGTGTCGGCTTGTAGGTCTGAACCTAGAGGTGTTAGCGGAGACGAATGGGTGACAGTTGCTCCATAAAGCTAAAGACCGGATTAGTCTGAGCATCTGTGACGTCACATAATTGGGGTGAACAGTGAGTAACTCTAGATTTATGGAGCTCCGAGAAGTTGCCAGGAAACTTGTCAGCTTAGTCACGGAGAAACGGCAAAAGTATTGACGATAAAATACGGAGAGAACATTTTAGAAAGAAAGAATCAACAACAAAAAGCAAGATTGTATGAATAAAAAGGAAAAGCGGGGTTGGGCGTCTCTCTCTCCCTCTCTCTCTCTCTCTCTCTCTCTTTCTCTCTCTCTCTCTCTCTCTCTCTCTCTCTCTCTCTCCATCCCAAACGCTTATCGGTAAGCCGTAAATATTTCTCAGTCAGACAATATTACTCATGCAGAAAAAGTCGCATAAACGAATAAGCAAGCAAATAGTTTTGTTCATTTCTCGTCACGGCGCGGCGCAGTGAGAAGAATGCATAGTGCACTGGCCCATAGCAAGTAGAGCCTAAGTACGTGTGAAAAGTTCATTTCAATATCACCATACGTCTGCAAAAGATTGTACTAAAACTCCTGTTAAAATAATAGTCCACGTCAAATGGACACAGAAAACGTCATTACGCGCACTGCCTCGCCCCTGAATACAGTGCACGTCATGCTCTTAATTCTGTGATGCCGAAGGGTTGGGCTTAGTAAAGAACAATGATCCGGCACGTTGGGCTGAGGTGGGTTAAGCTGATTGGTTAGTCGGTTCAATGACTTTTTTTTTTATAGGTGAGTGCGTGTATGTCCGCGAGTGCAACATGAGGTTTTGGGAGGGGGGGGGGGGAGTTTCAAGACATGGGTCATCCAGAAAGTGTGTGTGAAAAGGGGGGGGGGGCCTTCTGGAGAGAGTTCGTGGTAGTAAAGCGAACATTCCACCTTATCCCACTTTTTTTTTTTTTTTTTGTTTCTCACCAGAATATAGATACGTTCGTTGGATTACTTACAAATCATCAACTAAAGAGTTTGATTTCATGTATTCTTCCTCGGCGAGAAAACGTTACTGGATTATTATAAAAGTCAGGTTTGTTATGAAAGAGTCTGAAACTCTGTGCAAAATGTCATTTCAAAAGTTTAGAACTCCAAGGTCTTAGATCAAAATAATATTATGGCAAAAAGAAAAAGTTTGTATGTGGCAAAGCCTCGCGTAAGAAATAATACAGAAACGATACAATAAAACTCGGAGAAAAAGGGAAGACAAATCAAACTTTCTTCAGGCAGAAAAAAAAAAGGGGGTTTTTATAAAAATTTCGTCAAGGTCTTAGATGAACATTCACCATTCTGAAATCATTCTGTTTCCGCCAAACAGGCATACGTGAATGATTGTCCAAGTATGTGCGGTCAGGATGTAAATCGGTCACACATTTCACTATGGCCTTTACCTATGCATCTATTAATTTTGCAAGACTTCATCACAAACAATCCCTTTGTCCTTTTAGGAAGAAGTCATTCAGCCTGAACGTGTCTTTTGATGCACTTTCTTTTACTTTCGAGACTCTGGATGACAACAATTTTGAAAAAAAAATCCTTTTTGGTTAAATAGGTTATGTATATCTGACTTTGCGAATCACGCCAAGGAGCATGCATAGTAATGAGAGACATCACTTTTAATCGATTTACACTGCGAGACAGGGAACGCTCTTCGAAACTACTATTAGACATGGAGGGAAAAGTGGGTTACGAAGTATAAAATTCCACTTGTAAGTTTCCATTGGGAGAGAGAGAGCTTACAGACTGCTCTGAACAGTTTCAGTCCACCAAAAAAGTATAAACAGACCACAATAAAGCCGCGTTTTCGTGTGAACGGAAACGGGAGCGGCAATGGAAATGTCAAAAATCGATCAAGTGGTAAAAGGGAAGAGTGTTCCTATGTGTGCGGAAACGGCATTTCGTCGCACATGAAAACATTCTTTGTTTCACTGCTTAAAGGGTTTTGACGTGTCCATTGCAGTTTCCGTTTCCGTACAAGTGAAATCACGGCTTTGGTAGATCTCCAAACTCTCGGTGGTGTCAACGGCCGCTTTCAATTCTTTTTACGGCAGTGGCTTAGTTTCATGATTTGGCAGTCTAAGTGTTTGTTTCTCATTGTATTACACGCTCTCTCATCACACCGAAGCCGCCAGGCATTATTCGCAACACTTCTTGAGTTTCATGTTATATTTGTACGCGCATTTGTCATCACGACATGCTTAAGGGTTCCTTTATGCGAGTTTGACATCATCGCACCCGAAAGGGGGGCTCAGGTGCCGTTAATGCATGACTCCCAGCCACAGGGGGCCATCCTGAAAATATGTACGCTTTCTGGGTGTATGTGATGGGAGTGGGGGTGGGGGTATGGGGTGGAAAAGGGGTGCCCCGCCTCGGCTGCCGAAAAGCGAAGTGGGGAGGGGAGGAGAGGGTTCTGTTGAGCACACGTACGCTTTTCAATTATGGTAATAAATTTGAAAAGTTGGTTTTATTCGTATATAGGTTTGTGGTTGTTGTTATTGTTTATCAACAAAATTCAGTGAGTTGCAGGATTGTTTATAAATCAAAATACCCATGCAAAATGGCACTTAAAGTTTTAGAATATTAAAGTATTGTCATGAACATTCACCATTCTAATGTCCGGACGTTCGAGTAAGAGGGGAAGTTGGAGTTGAAGCCATGTGTATGACAAGCGTACGCGGAGGGGGGCGGGAAGGGGAGGATAGGTAGGTGGGTAAAACATGTCAAAAGTCGGGCTTACATAATTTATGGACGACCCCCACAGTGGAAATAATTTTGATATATACTCAAAGGATCCTCGCCTTAATGCGTGATGTAACATTGGAAATCCAAGTATTTATAGCACAATGCACCAACAAAATTAATGGCTAGTTAGCCTGCATTTCACGTATGTTGACATTCAGGAGAAGTTTTTGACGTCAAGCAAAGTTAATCGTAAAGATAAATTTGAAAAAAAAAAACGCGTTACGCCTTATTAATGGCGATGATTTTTGTCTAATGTGGTGCAGTGTTCATGAACCGTGCAGCGTTTAACACTCCGCAGTTCATGTTTTATGCAGGGCTTTTGTTTGTTATTCTGTGCGGGAGGTGTGTTAATGATATGTAATCTTCCTGTTTATCCTTTTCAATGTATCACATCTCATCATAATTATTAAAAGTGCTGAAGATTGACAGGCCGTTCTCTTCACGTGACGTGGGTTCTTGCACGGCAATCATACAGGATGTTTTAATACAAGAATGAACCTTGTTAACCTCCGGACAAAAGTACGTTTGTGTGTGCGTGTGTTTTTCAGTGCAAAATTCACTGATGCATCATGAATTATAATGTCCAACATAATGTAAGTACTGAAATTTACTTCTGAAAGTCTTAGACCCGCAGCGCACTAGGCGATTTTGATCAGCTAATTAGTTGGATCTCACGACATTGAGATTTTAATGAGACCTCGCACACCAACTAGCTAGTTAGGCACCATTGGAATTCAATGTCCTAGCGTCACCATGCAATTAATTGGTCGATCGAACTCGGGTGGTGTGTGCAAGGCCTTATTGTCGCGACCGATGTTAAAAAGCAGAATGTGTTGTGATATCTGCTCATTTTCAATTTCCAATGAATACCTACGAGATCTGAAAGTTCTACTATTTATGATTTGGTGTTCGATGTTTTGATGAAATCTCTTGTGAAGCTGTCTTGATTTATAGTTCATTGCACAGCTGTGATTACGATTTCTTACTATAGCTCCTGCCACCGTTTGTACAAAAGTTTAGTTTTAAAAGTTAAGTTTCTTGAATATCCCTAAGAGACTACTTTTTGTTGGACTGAGGTCCTAAGAAACTACTTTTTGTTGGACTGAGGTCCTAAGAAACTACTTTTTGTCGGACTGAGGTCCTAAGAAACTACTTTTTGTCGGACTGAAGTCCTAAGAAACTACTTTTTGTCGGACTGAGGTCGTGGGTAGTTATTGGGCGCCTCTGGTAATGCCACTGTCTGTCTTATCGTTGTGAAAGACTGTGTTTAAGGTCTTGCTTCCTCCTGGCACAATAATGGCCGTAATCATGTCCACTTTCTTTCTCCGAACCCAAACTCACGTTCGGATTGAGGTCTTTATTATTATAATTATTTTTTTAAGGATGTTAGCCCTAGACTGTGTCACCAAACCACTTTTCTCCTCTCATTCTGCTAGATTCTGTCTGAGGTCTTACTTCTTCCTGGTACAATATGGACGTAATCATGTCCACGTGCCTACCCCAAACTCAAACTCAAAAGCAGATTGATGTCTTATTTGTTTGTTGTTGATTTAATATTTTAACTCTAGCCTATTTCACCAGACTACCCCCACCCCCCACCCCCCCCCCCATCTCCACCCCCACCCCCGGGGAGGCCATGGTTTACATCTCACAAAGTGGCTTGATTGACGTGATAAGTAATGTGTATAAAAGAGTAGAATGGCATCCTACACGTTCAAAAGAATCATTAATTTAACGGTACGATAATTTCTCTCGTTCTAATTTGTTTCAGCATAAAGCTGGGGACACACGGTCAGTCTGTTCTAACAAAGGAAAACATTCCTGTTTGACACGATTTGACAGTTAGACTTCCCTGTGGCCCAATTTTTAAGTTTAAGGGCACTTGGTCAGGACATCAGCATCCACTTGGTTCGTCTGCGAAAATTGGCTGGTGAACATCTAAGCGTATTTGGAATGGTCAGTAATCACACTGAGAGATTTTCTTTCCTTCTGACCGGGTTTTAGATGTGTGGCGCTGATCTCACAAAGGAAAACAACACAGTTGTGATTTCATGCGTGGGATTTGTGTGGTTTTCAGTGCTTACTGCACGCTAAGAAAATGTCTTTGATGTTCCGCAAGGCGTGACGGGGTGCACACAGTTTTATAGGCTATACAAAAATTAATAGCACACATTAAAAATGTGGGTTTGATAATGAATAGTGTTCCATTTTTACGGTCCAATTTCATGTGAAAAATCACAAATTTAATGCGTATCTAATCTATGTAATAATAAATAAGACTGACAAAAGGCTGTGGTCACAAATGTAACTTGGAACAACACGTTCCCCACTTTAACGTGTGAAATAACACCGGCAATTGGTGTTTCATTATTTGTTTCGAAACTGTGATGAGAAGATAACGTGATATTATCTTAGGGAAATGTCCATTCTAATTCAAACCCTTTAAACATACCGAATGTGTTGCTGGACAACATATTGCTACAACGATCTTCTGTTAGTCTCTTATATAGTGTAAGGCCGTGTTGCAAAATATACCTCGTGAACGCCGAGACAATTTCAAAATCTAGGAACATGCGGTTTACACCTTGTCTAGTATTGCCTTGTTAGGCCTTGTCCGCCTACTGCGGGATGTAGCCCTCCGCCAATGATTGCCATTCTTCTCTGTTTTCCATCCGCCTTGACCACGCCTTGTCCACCCGTATGCACAGTATCATCTCTCCACTGTCCCTCGGGATGTCCTCTTGTTTTCTTTTTGTTTTTCTAGGACTCTGTTCGGCGCAACGTTTTGTCCATTTGTTGTCTTTCATTCTTCTTATAGTGGTTTTCACCTACACTTCTTTAAAAATAATGTAGTTTACGAAGGACGAATGAACATAAGAGTATAGTTAATTATTGTTTTTATGCTCAGCGAGGTTAATTTCCAAGTTGAGCCGCATAAATGTTCCTTGGAGTTCTTTGTTTTTATAGTCCCATATGCTAGCTTTTCCAGTGTGTTTTATGTTTACGTCTTTTAAAAGTGTCAGTCCTTTTTTTTTTTCGATTACAGTTAGTCTTTGCGAGTGTGCATGTTCTGACAGTGCTAAAAAACTTCTTTTTTTTTGCCAGTGCGCATGCTCAGCCGCCGTGCAAGGAGGGGGAGGGGGGATGCAGTGCCTTCAACACCATAATTATAACTAGACTACAGAACGCTGTTCACCACTCTGATGTTTTCTGAAATAAAATTCATTGTCTTTGCCCACAAAGTGAATTCTATGGACAAAATATCCCACACAAAGAGAAGATCATACTCAAGTAATCCACAGGCTTTAAGGACAGCAAATCACTATACCCAAATGTGCAAAACAACAACTACAACCATAAAAGTGGATTTAATGGTCGTTTCCTGACACGGAAATGGCAGGCAGAAGTTTATGTTGAAAGTTTTGTGTTCAATAACTTCTATTTGCAAAATCGATCACTAAGTACTACTTAGATATTATATAAGTCTAATAAATAAAAGTCAAATGTCATATTTTATGTTTGTCTCTTACCTACATATATTATGTTCTTATCACTGGCCTGGGGAGGCTGAAACCTGAACAAAAGGGACGATTTGGTACCAGGGTGAGCACTGAGTGTTGGTTAGCTTGTCAGTTTGTAGGTTCGTCTTTCTGTTTGTCTGATCGTTTTGGAAGAGTATTTTTTTTTGGTTGTTCTTGTCTTTTACTTTGACATAGAGCTGCTTTTAATGAGGTTCTTGGGAAATATTTGACTGCCTCTGAACAGCCTTCCGTTTGGCACAGTAGCCTACTCGTGCGCACGTGCCCATACCAAGAGAAGACTGCGCCGAGCACTGATACTCACGAGATACCCGACAAGACGGCTTTTGATACGTGTGTTCATGTGAATTACATGCCAATAAATAATGCATAGCAAATTGGCGCACATAATATCGCCAAAGATAATAGCTACAGTATCATGAGACACTCCGTTCTTCGCGCCCCCTAAAACAATCGCGTGTACACAGTTTGTGCACTGATCGGGGGAGGGGTTGTGGCGCAATTCATGAAAAGACTGATTGATATAATGATAAATTAATTCTGGGGATTTGTTACAGTGCAACTGCCACTACAGAAAAAAAAGCAAAATTTCTCCCAGAGCGATTGAAGTTATAATTACAAAATAAATGACTTCCATCAAGGCCTACAGCGATAGCCGAACAGTGAACAAACTTCAGTATTTTCGCTATATTGGCTTAGTGAAAATATGGCATTGTTCGTGACTTCCGGGCATTCGCTGCTAGGTGGCGGTGCGAAATCTGTGCACGTTAACCATGCTAGCTGTCTCATCTTGCTGTATCTAGTATCTTTGGTATAGTTAAAGAGTGTGCACATATATTATAACAGACGTTCTCCGCGGCAAACTTCCAGATCCAGATGGAGAGGACAATTGTAAAAATGTTACAATTTGTTTATATTTTAGTACCTCCCAATGGTCGGTATCGGCCACAGACTAGCGGAAAAAGGACAAAATTATTATGACCCAAAAAGATACTTGTGTGAGATAAGTCATTTAAAAAAAAATAATAGTAATTGTTAGATTTCTTTTTCATTCTGGCCCAATTTTATTATTTTTTATCCCTGGAGAAATTTTATCACAACCAAAGTTTTGCTTTTTTTTTTCTTTCTTTTCTAATTCTCGTGAGCTTTATTGTGTCATTTCCGAATTGGTTTTAAACACGGGAACTTTACAATAAATAACTTTAGGCGGGCTTGACATGAACTGTAGGATGGGAAATGAAAGGAAACAGATTCACGCGAAATGTCTTGCGGGGGAAAGGAAGAGATTGAATAACAAAAGAACAGATATGAAACGACTCAGTTTTGAATAGGTCACAACGAAATTATAGCTGGGGCACTTTTTCTGGGTCTCACATTTACCTACGCACAGAAACAAATATAACAACAACAACAAACAAACAAAAAAAAGGAAGAAGAACAAACAAAAAAAAAAGCGACATATTTCACCTAGTGTTACCACTAAGAACAATGTGACAGGAAATCAATTTTAACCAGCATGTCAATTAATTCTCATGTATAACCACCAAGTTTTTGTGCGACAGACTAAGTATGTCTCAGGCACGAAATACATTAATTTCACAGTGAGTAAAGCTTGGTTTTCATGAGTAGCCTACCGAAACGGAAACGGCAAAGGAAACGTCAAAAGTCCTTCAAGTAGTGAAATTGAAAGAATGTTTCCTCACACATGGAAACCCTCTTTGTTTTGACTGCTTGATGGATTTTCCACGTTTCTTTTCCCGTTTCCGTTTCCGTCAAACGAAAACACAGCTTTAGAAGAAGAACAATAGATCATTCCCCCCCCCCCCCCGCCTTCCGTCCGCCAAAGCCCTGCTGGGGTGACAGTGGCGACATATTGTTACAGCTTACTTTATCTGTCTTGGAGGTGGGAGAGGGGGGTGGAGAAGGGATGGGGGTGGGGATGACACCTGGATTAACAACATAAGGTCAGTAATTTATGCCAAGATTTAAGCTCTTGACATAATTATGGTTCATTGGGTCACTTTGGCATAATATACATGCAAACTTGAAGTCAGTTGAAAAATGTACATCAAATAATAGAAAGTAAACAGGAATCAAACCACGGGGCGCGAATTGGAGCCTGAGTGATATCCACTTTATGGAATAGCTCTGAACCAAGGAGATAAAGCGTGTATTAAATTTGCTTAGTTCCAATCCAGTTCTATTGTCGCATCATATTCACTTGCACAGACACAGCTCGCGTCATTCCATGCTGACTTGTTTTTCTGCCCAAAAACTTTGAACATGGATTGTACAATGTTGAATGTTCCACTTTGCATCAAAGGTGGCCTTGTCTGAGACCACATATAAACATTATTGTGAAGAATTTGCCTACAGAAATATGGCCCTTTTCTCTGGTCACGAGTGCATGCACACTTACACACACATACACACACACACACACACACACACACACACACACACACACAAAATGATCCTTATAATTTGCAAAGTCAAAAATTGGCAAAAAGAAAAAGTCCTATGTAGCAAAGCCTCGCGTGAGAAATAATACCCAAACATAACTTGGCTACATGCAACTTTTTCTTTTTGCCAGTTTTTTTACTTTGCTCTAAGCTTTGCTGTCACCCCACAGTTTTTCTGCGGTTTTAATAATATTTCTTATAATTTGCAGTTCGGCCATATTAATATTACACATAATAGTTTTGGGAGACTTTGTTTCTGCCACGTGGGACCAGTTGAATTTAAACATTTCTATTTTCAGACATTTATTTGGCTCTTCGGGAGAATAAACCTGCCAGACATGAAAACTAAGTAAGCAATGGGACACAAGCCTGACACATAAATGTTTGTACAATTGTGAATTCAAGTGCAAGTAGATGGCATTGTATAATAATGTGTGCAGTCAGTAGTCGACTCCCTGAAAAACAAAAAAACAAACTCCCTTTAAGTGGAATCTAGATCCAGCTTCCAAACGACGCAAGCAGAGGTTGATACACAGAAACGTTCATACAATAGTGTAAACCAAAACAACAATCTGGCTCGTCGATATAATACGGGAGTTCTACAGTTTAACTTGTGCCAGCACGTCATAACTTCGTCTAAATGAGAAGTGGAAAATCCTCCAGCCACGTCAAACGTCTTAGATCTGCTTCCGACATGTCATGATTAAATTCTATTGAAATCAACCTGAGCAGGAAACGAGGGAAAGTAGCGAAGAAAACAAAGAGGTATAGGCCACACGGAGACGGTACTGACAAGTAAGGTGTAATGATTGTCACAGAATACATAAAGACGGGACAAGAAAGTTTTCAGTGGGTTATTTCTGACATTGTTATTGTAACCTATCAATTATCCGCTTACTAAAGAACCCACAAAAAACAGGCTAATGACCTCACCTACATTCGCACTTGGCTGTAATGAGCACGAGGAATTTCACTTTGAGAGTGAAATTTTTGTTTCTTTTGCAATAAAGCGGACGGCCTTTCATAAACCGTTAAGTTTAATAGCACCCGTTAGCCCGAACAACGTCTCTTTGTCATTGGCTCCCACCGGGTCGGGCCTTACGGTCCGTTTACTTTTTGTTGTTCCTTGCTTTAACGCAATCTGACTTTTTATGTTACTGCGTCATATTAAACGAACACGGTTCCCGACCAAATGAAATAACACAGCGGAAAGGAGAGCCGAAACAAACCATGATATATTAAGCGAAGTTCCTATTTTGTTTTTACAGTCCATGTACATGCAGCGTCTTTGTGCCGTCGAATAGCTATTTCCTTTCTGCTTTTTGATAACGTTTTTGATATCTCGCTGTGTGCGGTGTCGTGTGCCCGACATCTTGCTGTAAGGATCAATGTGTGAAGACTTTAGGCAAGTTACTTACGTTTATAAACTTTTTATCTTTTATGTTTCAAGAATTTTCGTAGCTTCCTGTCATGAAACTTATAATTTTATTGTGGAGAAAACGTTTTTTGAAAAATGCCAAAAGTGGACTCTTTGCTTAAGGTTGTGTTCTCTACACTTCCGGGAAAAAATCAAATTTTTTGTTAATGTTTTTTTTTTTTTTTCTTAAATTTCAGAATGCGATTTCGGCATTGCCATGGAACGGACTTTGGTTTAAAAAAATAATATAATTACAAACATACACATGGACTTCTACTCAGATAGAACTTTTCTTCCATAATATATGTTTTGCGCCTTAATGTGAACTGTCTTTCCGCTAACATTGCTTAGTTAGATATCCAGCTCCAGCTTCTAAGTGCAGTATAATTAATTTACTTCGAATAATTATCATTAACTATGAAAGTGCGCAAAAAAAAGAAAAATTAGATAAATCGATATTATCGTGCATACTTTTTGTCCCCTGCCCCCTTCCCCTGAATCAAGAGATTTTTGTTCTTGTATGTTTGTTTGTTTCTTTTCTGGTTTCATTTGGGGTTTTTTCGCCCAGTGGCGCAGTTACTTGACAGGTCAAAGATTAAAATTAGTTCTAACGTGCCCTTACGTCAAGTTAGGATCTTAGTTTGTAAATATGCTACTACCAATATAAGAACATCCGCAGGACTTTAACATTTACTCGGAGAAACTTGAAACAAGAATTTAAAAAAAAAAGAGAGAGAGAGAGAAGATTTGCGAAACTAAAATGATACCCACTATACAATATCTATTAAATTATTCTATGTAGGAACCTGGGAAAAACAACATGGTTTTCTCAGTAACTGCAGCACCAATGGCTCTCCAAATTGGCATGAACGTTTCAAATAATATTTACTTGAAGTTCCACGCGATGCCTTTAAAATTTAGCTTGACAAAAGCCTTTATTTTTTAAAGAAAATGTTTAGTTTCTTTTTCAACATTTGCACCCGAGCGGTGCGGCGCGGAATCACAGTCTTAAATCGCCACGGGCTGTGCAAAGAAGAGGGAGAAAATGAGGAAGCCCCATTATGGAGATGTGACTACATTTAGATTCTATTGTGTGTGATTGCGTGTGCGTGAGTGCGTGCGTGTGTATGTGTGTGTGTGTATGTGTGTATGATCAAGTTTCTGAGGAAAATACATGATTGTATCATTTTTTTACAGTTCGTGGAAGAACACGCTAATTAGTTCGTGGGAAAAAATACATTTCTTTGAAAACACCCCTTTTCATGCACTAAAACATCGTTCGCATGTGACATTATGTTAAGATGTATATTTATGTTCGTTATGAAAGATATGAATTAACTGTGACTATTAAATGAGTGATTCCTAAGTTTCAAATCTGTTACTACGTCAGATGGAGAAAAATTAAGCCACCCTGTCTTCGTACATGTCATCAAAAAAAAATAAAAAATCAGTAAATGTTACTATACGCCCCTTTGCTTATTGGATGGTCAGAATACAAATATTGTTAAAAATACATGTAAAGGCAGGACCAACGACAAAAGTTCTATTTCAAAAAGACAAGATTATCCCTAATAATGATGATAAGCTGTTGGCTTTCTCTCTTTCTTTCTTTATTTTATCCAGTGGTAGACCTACATTTCTTGGACCCTGAAGTATGAACCGCCGTGCCACAGGCCACAATAGGGCAACATCTAAAATTCACTCAAAAAAAAATGTTTCTTCAGCCCCCCCCCCCCCCCGGGATTATGGGACCCTCAAGCTTAAGCTCCATTAGTTCAACAGTAGATCCGCCGCTGATTTGATTTATTGACCTGTTTTTCATATATTTCTTTCTTTATTTTATTTATTATTTATTTATTTATTTGTATTTGTATTTGTATTTTATTTATTTATTTTCTTTATTAACCTTCTAGTGCCCAGCATTCCATATCTGACACACTTCACCAGAGCCAAATGTTCTATTACTGGAATGTTTCTGGAGTTATCTGCAAAACATAATTTTCCGTGATAAATATTCATATTCCTGAATTTAATTGACTATTTTGAATTAGTTTCGAAAGATTCAAAATTGTTATGTTGGCTCCGTGAATGTATGTCAGGGGCTTAGAGAGTTAATATTATTATGTTTCTATAGCATGCCTATGTTTGTCTTAAGTTTTGGGTTGTTGTTTTTTTCTCACGGTTGAGGCCAGTGAAAAAGTAATATATATCAAGCTATCAAGAGATCAGGGAATGAATGCATCAGGAACGCCAGCAAAAAAATAATAATTTAAATATTTGTGATGAAATCGTTTCAAGAATAACAATAACATGGAAGTTGAGTAAGAAAAGAAGGCGGTATCTTGATATAATTTCGAATGCACAAAATATTAACACTTTTGGCAAAAACGATCGACATAATTATTTGCACGTAACAATCGCAGAATTTATATATTATACAGATTTAAGTATCACTAATCTTAATTTTTAAAAGTATATAACTAATCAAGATGTACAGATCAGCTGTTAGAACCTGTCAAACCTAGACGAGGCTCCAACGGCTGATCGACGGTACGAGTTCGTGTTATGGAATTGCTGCCTCTACTAATCTCACCCCTTTGCTGTGACAATTAAAGAAGGCCGTATCAGATCCCGAGTATTAACTGGTAATGCATTTTTCTTCACCTCTCCTGATCTCGATTTACTTGTGAAACGTTTGCAGGATAATTAAATTCTGTGTCCTTTACAACTGGCGCGGTACATTTCGCCTTTGCGATATCCCCATGCTCATTATCCATGGCTGCCTTGCGGCGTTGCGGATATTTTTGCTTGAATCTCCTATAGTATAGTATAAATATTCATTGTAAATAACAAAGTGACTATCTGGGTCAACTGGATAGGTCAGGTTTTGTTTGCACAGTGATTTTCTTCTGAAAGTGCAAGAGTTAAGGTTAATATCACATTATTTTGGACGGCCGGCCACAAGTATGTATTCGTTTGCTAAATAACTACGGTTTTTTGCTGTTGTTTTTTTGGCGCGGGAAGGGGGGGGGGGGGGCTTTTTTTTCCCGAAAAGTGATCGGAAATTGGTAACCAAAAAGAAAAGAAAAGCAAAAAAAGTATTGAATATTTTTTTTTACAGCATAGTCTAGATCGACCCTAATATGGAAAACTTTGAATAATGTGTTGCGGTTTGAGTTTCTTTGTTACACAGATCTTTCTATAGATGTCAGCGTATCGTTTTTTTTGCGGGGGGTGGGGGGGGGGAGGGGGGGATCAGACACTTTAAACATTAAATTCACAAAAATTGTCCGTGTGAGCTCTCCTACTGGCTAATAATGTAGTGTACATAGTGGGTATATTTTTCATATTTACGTGCCCTGATAAAACTCAGTTTTCCCTGCAGGAGTTTCTCAGTATCAATTTGTTTTGTTTTTCCTTCTGTGAATCTTTGTCACTTCGTCCGGCTTCATCCATCCCAAAATTTACCTGAGACTCTCTCCCTCTTTCCATCGATCCACCCGTCCACCCACTGATCTGTCTATTTATCCGTCCGACCACCCAAATGCTGCAAAAAATGTAGTTTAACCTTAGTACGTGTAAATAATCCAGACTTGGGCAACAAGTTCTAGTTTGTGCGCTGACTGGTGGTTCAGATGAAGTTGATACCTGCGTCAATAGTTTGTCTATGTGTAGAGTAGAGCTGATCTGCATTTTTTGAAGTCTCATTGATTCGTCTGACCTGAAAGATTAAAGAAAAACAAAGCTAAAATAGTTTTTCGTGTAGGGGGAGGGAGGGAGGGGGGTAGTGACGAAGAAAGGCATACACACACTTGGAGATAGGAAATGCCTGCGTTGCAAATATCGTTGCAACGTAGAGATAAAACTTACAAACACAGTAGCACACAACAATGAAGATAGTCTGTCACATAGAGAGGGACAGAGTGGGTGAGATAAAGGTAGAACGAGGGAAGTATCAAGATACTCCTTCAAATGTAAGATATGATTTTCTGCACCCTAAGTTTTGACAGAAAACGATAAAGAGGCCTTCTTTTGTCAGAGAATGTATCTGCTGTTTGGATATTCATTTCTTAACTCAAATAGTGCTTTCCAGTCTGGAGATGTAAAACACATTTTTACCTTCTTTAGTCAGACAATGTATCATTCTTCTGTTTGGACACTCGGGTTTTTTAACTCATGAATAAACATTTCAATTTTTCCAGTGTGAAAGTGTAAAGGAGGTTTCCTTCTTTCGTCAGAGAATATACCTGCTGTTTGGATAATCGTTTGTTAACTCATGAATGCCTCTGTTTCCAGTCTAAAGATGTAAGGCGTGTTACTTACGTTAGGCTTGCCATCAGAGAGAAGATATTTCCCCGATGTTTTTGCTGTAAGTACAAGGTTGTTCAAAAAGTTTTGCAAGTGACCATCCAGCAACGAATTTACCGAACTCAGACACGCAAGGCAAACATAGAATCAAACCTTAACAAGTATACTCTCGAATGAAACATTTATTTTTCATAAATAATTACAGTGTGTCATAGTGATGACGTCATAGAAATGCCATACATTGAGCTGTGACGCAAACAAGATGGAGTTTTCAAAGGAGAAACATTCGTTTCTGTATTTTCATGGGCTGTAAACTCGGGGAACCGCCAAAGATAATTCATGAAAATTTGGCAAATTGCTTGCGGAGCATAGATCTGTATGTTCTTATGACCCTCTCTGTCGTTGGATAAGAGAATTTAATACAGAAAAGGCCCAAATTCTGCTGCGAACGACCAAACAGTAGATATTATCTACCACCTTATCAAACAAGATCCACAATCATCTACGCAAGAACGCAGTGAAATGTCCGGACTTTTGATTGGATCGGTACAAACAATTATGCATGAAGAACTCCATATGAACCAATTATGGATACCCCCATTTACTCGCCGAAGAGACAAAAGGAGAGAAGTTGAGATGTGCCACTGAATTACTCAATATGTTCAGGCCCCACGGACCCAAGAGACTTACAGGCATAGTAAAGGGTGATGAAACCTGGATTCCTTTCTTTGGAAAACCATCAAAACGAATGATCCGAAAGTGCCTCATCGAAAAAGGAGACAGGCCAGTCGTGCTGCCCCAAGGATTTCAAAGTAGGAAGAGACTTTTCACCATCTTTTTCAACTATAGTGGTCTCCTAGTGGTCGATATTATACCAACTGATACTACATGTACAATGACCTCTGGTTTCTATGTGCAAAAAGTATTGCCTTGAATGAAAACAGCTGTTGATGAGCAAAGACCAAAGACAGCAAACTCACGCATCTTACTCCTTCATGATAAATGTGCCCTCGAGCCTCCTCTTCCCCCCCCCCCATAAAAGAAGTTCTACAGTTGGGCTCGAAGAGCAAGGAATCCAATTTTTGCTTCAACCAGCCTTCAGTCCAGACCTAGTACCCTGTGCCTTTTGGTTATTTCCCACACTGAAAGATAAGCTCGCAGGAAGGAAATTTGAACGTACACAAGAGCTCGCAAAAGCTGTCAATTCAGAGCTGCACACCATACCAAAGTCTGACTGCCGTTGTGGCCTGCAGAAGTGGCTGACAAGACTAGGTTGTTGCATACAGAGGAAAGGGGAATATTTTGAGGGACCGAAAATTTCAGGTTCATACGATTAAAACCTTTTGAATTATTACACAAATTCCAAAACACTCTGAACCACACTCGTATTCTCACTGCAGGCGAAAGGGAAAGAGAGTGGGTCATCCGTTTTGATCTAAGGAAATTCCACTGCCCGTGCTCAACATGCTAATTTCACGTTTGTTCTGTGTCCTTCTAGGAGGGTCTCTCTCTCTCTCTCTGTTTCTCTCTCTCTCTCTCTCTCTCTCTCTCTCTCTCTCTCTCTCTCTCTCTCTCTCGCTCTTTCTCTCTCTGTTTCTCTCTCTCTTCCCAAGACAGGCAATTTTTCAATGGGCATGAGCATTTCTCTCATTGAATCCAAACAGAGCTCTAGATATGATTGACAACCGGGGAAAACGACACCAGAATACAACAGTAAAATTTACTGAACAAACTGCTTACTGTATGAGGGGGAAAGGGGTCGCAGGGGCATCGTTTTATATCTTTGTCAATATTTTAATATCATTAGCTTTATTTGGCAAAGAAGACCGTGGTTTGATGATTGCATTTGAGTACTAGTTATTAAGAAATGTGTGAAAGCAGAATGGAGATTTAATAATGTCAAATATGAATGGACACCAATTATTCCCACTCACTCGTGTAAACCGCCACTGTCCCCAACAAAAGTACAACATCAAATAAAATGTCAATAGTCACTACAATATTTAAAATGTTTCAGAAAAAATAGCTCAAGTAGAGCAACATATTTTTTTTTTTAACTTACAAAATAAGACGCATATAATTGTGAAAAAAAGGGAATTAATATAAATTTCAATGAAGCATTCTCATTGTTCCATATGGACAGACAAACATCAAATATTGCGCATGTGATAAGGGCTTTGGAGATGTACTACTGAGTGTAGCTCCTGCTGTATGTTTTGTCTTGAACAAAATGTCAGCCATGTCATGGAGGTTGTTTACGGTCAGCTCACTTCATTCTTGTGCGGCAAGAACTTGTCAGAAAACGATGTCTAACCACCCATTGCTGTACTGTAACAGCTTATTTATAGTTTTGTTGGAGCTGCTGTGCAGAGCCAACAATGTCCACAAGTACCACCGCAGAAATCCAGGCGTTCATCAGTTGCAAGAACGAAAATAACTGTCTAACTACAAAATCTTCTTGCCAACAGTCTGAATATTGCTGGCTTACGAAAACAAAAACAAAAACAGCGTGATCAAATTCAATTTAAAAAGAAAAATTAATCCAACAGTTTTCATCCCAAATCATCAGGGCCACAGAGTGCATTTTGGCAAGCTGCTTGCCCCGGGAAGTCCTGGCACATGACGTATCTAATCTGCCCCTCTGCGCCCTTTGCAAGTCTTGTCCAAGTGGCTGAATTTTCTTCCACCATATTAAAGCCGAGAGATAAAATTGAAAATTAAAAAAACAAAAACCGGTTTGTTAAAATAGCGTCTTAGTGAAGGGCAAAGGGGCAAGTCTCAAGATGAAGGTTAGGGGCAGCTTTTTTAATACCTTTGTGTTCCGTTATCCAATTTTTAATTAATTTCGATTTATCGTTAGCGTGTGATATTGTTTACCCATGCAAAGCTTTTCGGCCAGAACAATTGGTACGGGCTCTGGCATGAACAATATACAACTCGGCATATCCATGCCCGTGGAAAGCTGGTAATCGGCCTAAGCCACAAGGAGACTATAGGCCTCCATTTCAAACGGCTCATAAAGTTGTTCTGTGCTTTAATCTTTCATGAATCTTCTTGAAAATACTATTTTCTGACCAAGTGCCCCCCTTCATTGTAATTATAATTTCAGTTCTTCATCAAAATGTCACTTTCACCCTCTTTTCTTTTGGCCTGTACCAGAGGGACCCCTTTTCTTTTGGCCTGTACCAGATGGAACCCCCCCCCCCTCCCCGCCCCCAAATCATTGGCCCATGCCAACTGGCCTGTTCTAGCCAAGGTATATCTGGAAGCCCAAACTGAGAACCGCTGTGCCAGGCCGTATCGCCAGAGAATGAGTTTGTCATACCGTGCGCAGGAAATGTCGGATCACCCGCTAAAATAAACATGACAGGGGGGGATTTTAATCCTTACAATACGTCTCTTGTGTGTCTCCGGCACGATCGCTTGACAACTTTTGTCTTGCTATCATTGGTGTCTTTTTATCTTCCGCTCCAAGACATCGAGCTTGTCACAGCTAGCGACCGGAGCTCCCGGTACACCAGATAACTAGGGTACCAGCAGTGGTCCTAGTGTCCTCGCTGTGCTGCAGTCACAAATACCACATGTGCATTTCTTGAATAGAACGAGCGGATTTCATTTGGAGTTGACAATATGATGTGCAATTGAGAGAGGTGGGTGGTCATGTAGGATGTTGAAGTGATTATAGATAAGAAATAATGAGCGCATTTCCCGCCCCGATGCTGATAACAAACATAAACACCACGGTAGTTGTTATAAGCCAACAGATAGTTCAAGTAATCACCTGAATAAAAGTAGACTCTTTTTAATTGGTATGTCCGCTTGCTAGTCCGTGATCATTCATAAGCAGGAAAAAACCTCAGACGTAAGTCCAAGTTTTGTTATAACTGTGAGGTAAGTGGAAGTTTCGCCTATTCAGATACACCGCGGATAACAGGCAGGTCGGATGCTTCATCAAAAATATGTTTGGCCGTATTATGTTTGGTCGGTAATAATTCTGTTCGTTTTTTTTTCAATTCTAATCTATTCAACTTTCAGGCTTTGCATTTTCGGCATGTTACGGTATGATTATCTCCAAATGCTCTCAGTATCTCGCCATTGGCTGTGCGAATCACGAGTTGGGGTATTTCGGTTTGGATAAATTTTCTATTTACTTTCCGTGTGATCTCTTTTGGTTTTACAGAGGACCTTATCAAATTAAATAAACAGTGGGTTCTGCTTGGACGAGGGACATGCTGAAGTAAAGAAAGCTCTACACGGGCGTTTGCGTTTCATCGACATGTACCCTATCGAGATCGAGAGTTAAAACTAAACTTCTACGGAACCCTCCATATTCCGTCTTTCACTGGCCCGAAGGTTGTGAGCGAGACAATTCATTTTGTTTAATCCTTCCACTTTGAAGACGAGCTGGACTGACCTTAACAGGTTAGTGTAAAATTCTGGCTCTGCTTATCTACATGCGCGGGGCGGAAGGGGGGGGGGGGGAAGAAAGTGCCCTGGGGACGGGATCAGAAGCTTTACTTTTAAGAGCGTTGTCCCATTTCCTCCCTTATGACAATGAACAGTCAACAGATCACAATTAATACAGCCACGCGAAAGTTGACATAGGTCCCTCTGTCAGTGAAACTACTCTCACTTTGTAGATATTTGTTTCTCAAGAGCATGAGCCTAAGGCTCCTAGCCCTCTGTGCTTGACTGTTCTTTGGTCCTGTACGCACTGAGCTTCCCATCAGTCCATCCAGAGTTGTAGGTGCCAGTGATGGATCATATGTTTAGGTAGAAGGAGTGTGGGTTTGTGTGTGTGGTTTGGGGGGGGGGGGTTACCCACTGGGGATGGAGAAAAGTAAATGTTGTCATTCCAAACGCCCGGCATGGCGGACTTCCAACTATCTTCCTTCTGTTAATTTCCTTCATCCCAACTTGTCGTAAGCCGAGCAGTAAGGATATTTGTCTGTGTGTCGCCAGGTGGTAGACTGTATTTTGATTGACAAGAGCTTATTTCGATTTATTCACTGTAAATTGCAGTGAGTTTTCAGTGTTTTATGAGTGTGATTATGCATTTGACGCCGTGGATTTGGTGTTTTAATGCCGCTCTACAATTAATATGTCGTACGCTTTAATTATGGACTAATGTGTGGCGACATTTTGCTTTATAAGAATCAATATAATTTACATTTCAGAACTTGGAAGAAAATTAACACGTTTACCCAGGACCTGTAGCACTCACAGCTTGCAAAATCTCTATGAACATTTCAAATTGCCCGGAGTTCGGCATGGAGCCCTAGAAAGTTACCTTAAGAAAAGCGTTTTTTTTTTTTTTTTTAAAGAATATTGTATTTTTGCAATATTTTCAGTTGAGCGCTGAGGCGTCCAACCATAGCTTTTAATCGCCATGAATCGCGCAGCGAACCGGTGAAAGAAGAGCTATTATTGAGATTTGTTCAGATTTAGACTTTTTTTTTTTTTTCCCCTTTTGATGTTCTCTGCTTTGGAATTTTGTGTGTGTATGCATGTGTAACTGTTAACAAGCATTACATGTTTAATTGTTATATTTTCGTTGTTATAAAATAATGAGAATCAAGTAGCCCTGGAAAGCATATTTTTGTAAGGCCAGCGGAAGGGGGAACCAGTAGGATTTTTCCTCTTGTATAACAGTTGTTGTTTTTTTTATTATTATTTTGACTTTTCTTATGCTATAGACATGAATAAGATCATAATTATTGTTTTAAACAGTTCGTAAGGTAAAGGCGTTTGAGTGTGGTTATGGCGCGACCCCAATTCTTTTTTTTTTTTTTTTAAATCTCCATTTTCCGAAACAAAAATTAATATGTACAAAGGTATAACAAAAATGCACACTGTCACACATTTGATTAAAGTGCCTTGTGGCAATGATCAGGCAATGATTTAGTTTAACTCTTCATTACAGTTCTAAAGCCGCAAACGTTTAACATCAACTTTCTCATTCGTGCAAAACAAACAAGAACTGAAGTCGCGATAGTGTCTGGTTTATGCCTTGAAATGTTAACCACCGGCTCACCGACCATAACTGAATACGGACATATGAGGGACAGTTGACCCCCTCAAGGATCAGGGAATTATGGGATATTTCCATTAAATTCATCCGTAAACATACTGTATTCAACAGGTTTTTCAGCATTATGGTAGAGCAGGAAATTAATTATTTGTCTTCACTGACGGGGTGCAAAAAATAATTTTCGTGGGTTTTCTTGGATACTTTACAGTAGCTTGATTCTCAGAGCTTGATCAATTAAAATTTCACCGATAAATATCTAACGACAGTTTGAGTTAGGAGAGAGCACGTCGATATAATAGCGGGCCAAGACTGTGCCAGGAAGTAGCGAGACGAAAGTTAGAAGCCTGTTGTTATAAGTACCTACGCACCCGAAGCGTTTTGCGCTAAGGGTGCGTACGGAAACTTACTATCCCTAACTTCGCCCGCATCCTCAACCTTTTATGTTATCGAATCCCTAACGCTGTCCCTTACCCTTTCAAAAAAAAAAAAAACAGGAGGAAAACGAAGAGAAAATCTGAAAGAGTAATTACTCATAATTAATTAAGGCTGTTGTTAGAAGAATATCGGCAGGAGCTCTCTAGCTCTGGAGTCACAACAGACTTTAAAATACGTACCTCTAGCACCAAAAACATTTGGTGGGAGGGAGTGGGGGTACTTGTAAAAACATTCAAGTTAGAATTATGGCGGAATGTTAGGACAGAAAGAGACCCAACCGGAAAGGCCCACAAATCACCCCTGCATCTACGGAGCAGAGGCTCGTAAAAAAAAAAAAGGTTTTATCTGTATAGTATTAAAAAATAACGCAAAACATTACCAGTTCACATAAACTGGTATCATCATTAAATTCCGGAATCAGAATTCTTGGCTATTCGTGTGTAAGGTCATTTGCACTCTGCTCTAACGCCTTTGCTTTGGGGAGAAGAAAAAAAAAAAAACGACAATGTCCCAACGTTTTAATGATGTTCACAGTGAAAATTTCGGCATAAGGGAAAGCACATTTATTTCGATTTTAAAATCGATGTTTTTAGGGGGTTCTTTTGTCCAGTTTGCACTACATTTCAAATTCGATTATTTGAAGAACCAATTAACCAACTGTAGCCATTCAAAAGCGAAAATTCGAAAATTGAACGCAGTTTGACAAAATCTTCCTTTACTTTTTTTTAACTCTGCTGTGGTGACGCAATAGTTTGCTCTTCCTTGGTGTTTTACAAATCCTTAGAATTTCGTAACTTTTCTTGTGCAGCTGTCTTTACTATCATGAGAATAATCTGACAGAATGTCGGCTGTAGGATGTAATCCGTTAGTACACTAAAGTGTAACTTCTGAATTATAAGAAGTGTAGAATTTGTTACATTTTATGTCGTTTTCTCGGGCAAAAGCTGAAAAACAGTTGAACATTGGCATTCCTAGCTCCTCTGTCCTTTCTTCCATAATTTTTTTTATTTTATTTACACAAGATGCAATACAGCTGTAATGCCTTTTGAATAACATAATCGTCATAATTATATTTCCTACAAAGTTCTAGACATACTCTTAAGTTACCTCGAGGACTTTCACTTTCATTTATATAATTATATGAAATCATTATCATCAAGTCGTTGCCTGCCCACTGACACGACAGTTGGTCTGTGTTTCATAGTAATGTGACATATTTTTCAGTCACAGAAATTTGGTTTACGATCGGGTCAGTCTGAATTTCATTTTATTTTATCTAGGCGTCTTTATTGTTTTTATTGGCAGGATTTTAGCCCAGAATAAGGCCACTCTACTATAAAAAGTTGTCCAAAAATAAAATCATGGGGTTTTTACCTGTTATCGGAGGTGGGTCAAGCACTTAAACGGTGGCTGGACTCTTTTGAGGTACGGGTTAGTGATAGGTCAACTGACAGTTTACTTCCGGTTCAGCTCGCATTAACTTTGCGAGGCACTGCGTCCGTCATGCGTCCTTAATGACATGGAAGGGACGGGGGTGGGGGGGGGGCGCACGGACCGATCAGCCGTTAGGGGATAGGTGCCGTAATCCAGTGGTCCTCGGCGTGCACGCATGAAACACTTTGTGAATGATGGGACAAGAACTAGGTAGGCTGTTCGTTTCTAAGTGGGTGGGAATTTAACTCATTTTCTACGGTTAACTTTTGTGGGTGTGGACGGGAACTCTCAGCACTATCCACTTTGAAATTAAGACGTAGTTCAAAAACGTATTTTCTTTCTTTCAGTATAAACACAAGACATAGTACATTAGACATTAAAGTAAAGGAAAATCAATGAACCAGGATGGGATCCAGCATTTCGAGAAGTTGGCTTAGATATTGGTGTTGGAAACTCAGTGTCCAATCGAGCTGGATATGGGGTTTTCCGTAGTGAAGAGAAAATCCGCGAGCCGAATATTTGGCTTATCGAATGAGTGAATGAGTTAACCAGTGTGTACTTTGGAGCACCACAATAAGATTGCTTGTGAATGATACCTTTGTACTCTGTAACATTTAAAGCCATTCAGATATTCGTGTTTGACACAGAACGAAGCAGTAGAAGATGTTGCCTGCCGCAGTGGCATACAGAGTACCAGCTCTACCAAAGGAGACAGAGAAAAAATTAAAAAGAACAAACACTGCATGAGGTCCCCAGCGCTGCCCAAGATAAACCTGAGTCCGCCCCCGCTCCCTTAGCACCCACTCCCTATCTCTTTCAGGTAGCAGCATCCATAACCTGTAGTAGTAGTAGTAGTAGTAGTAGTAGTAGCAGTAGTAGTAGTACATAGTGGCGATCGTAGATCTAGTAGCTGGTTGTGTTGCCGGTAGTTGTAGGGTGCATTTCCCATCAAGACAAACAGTGAAATCATTTACTTGCTGGTGCCTTGAGCACGAATTCCTCACAGTAGTGCTGGTGGCCAGAAAATATGAATGCATTCTTGACAATCATAGAGAAAACAAGAACAACGAAGGTATCTAAAGGTATTGGAGTTTCTCATTTTAAGCAACTTCCATCTATTCGCCATAAATTTCTTTCTAGAAATCTCTTTTTCCAAAAAAAAAAAACAACAACAACAAACTATTTATACAAGTCATAACCACTGGTGACGTCAATGGAAGAATTAGAATTGTATAAACAGCTTTATGTTCAGAGTTTGAGGAGCACTGCTTAAATCTCAAGAAGGCTTTGAACACTGAACAGCATTATTTCTGTAATACATTAATATCTATTATTTACCACTCGAAAGATAACATGTTATTATACACACAAGTGGGTGTTTTCACAGAGAGGTCGTGACAGTTTTGAAGTTATATAATGTAAAGCTTGTAGAGAGAGTAGTGGACAAGGGCTGTATTTGGAGTAAGCCCCTTTAAAATCTCTCTGCACCGCATATTCAAACCATCGCTCTACCCCTGTAACCATATAAAACATGTCTATGTTGTCCTTGTCTAAGACAAGCAAACTGCCCTTATTCACAATGAGTGCATTTGCCTTAAAGGTTTCCG
Source organism: Onchidella celtica (assembly GCA_963931925.1). Classification (NCBI taxonomy): domain Eukaryota; kingdom Metazoa; phylum Mollusca; class Gastropoda; order Systellommatophora; family Onchidiidae; genus Onchidella; species Onchidella celtica. The sequence goes on from OZ007578.1 coordinate 37,851,870, forward strand.
ATATTTTATTTCAGCCGCTGTCCACAATCTGTTAAGGTTCATTGGACTCTCATGACCAGGTCACAAGTGTTTTTTTTCTGAGTAGTTCATCGGCCACCTGATTTCCGACCCAGTTATTTATGCCCACCTTCTTTTCTGTTCCTCGTCCAGATCATCGTCTTTAATTTGTTGGTGTCTCGCCCACCCCCCCCCCCACGCCCCTGCCCTACCCATCTCACCTCTTTCGTTCATCCTGTGCTAATTTTGGTGACAATGTTTCTGTTGTTCCAGAAACTGTTACAGCATCATTCTTTTCCACCGTTTTGACCTACTGGATTTGACTTCTTTGAAAGGCTTACCGAATCTATTAATCTTCAGAAACAAGCCTAAAATGGTACATTCTACAGAAGGATTACTTCGTATTCTAAGTATTAATCGCTGAGTCGAACGTTAACCATAGAAACATTCACACGGAAGACTAACTCGCCAGGAAGCTCTGCCCCCTGCCACCTATCCCCACCCCGACAAATGGACGCTCTCGTTGCCTTCGATAACATATAACACCACCCTGTTCTGAGTCGCCATGATCGCTATAATTCGATTCTATGCTCCTCCCACTTTTTTTTTTAAAAAATTACTTTTTACTGAAGTTGTAATCCACTTCTTTTCCCCATAATCACTATGCTGGGTTGCTGAGCTTATTGCCTTTCGTAAAAAAAATCTGCCGCACTTTTAATTTATTCATTATTATTTATTAATGTTTTACTGATATAATTCTTCTCTTAAAATTCATAATGATTTAGTGACAACTTCATTGATCATTCTGTGCGCCCACAGAAACAAAAACTCTACCGCAGCAGAACATCAGTCTCAAACTGTAATTATTTTTCTTTTAAGTATTATCTTTATTTTATTTTTTTTTAATTAAAAAGCCCAAGGATTGAAGCCGGCTTCTTTCCCTTCATTTGAGTCTAAACAAGATTGTACATGCGCACAATCATGTTTAATCATTTCAAATCTTAATTAAATTTGGTGAAAATGGGTGAAGATTAATTTTTTTATTTTTTTTTTCAAAATCTATGCATGCGGAATCTAGGACAATAAAAAACATAGGGGCCCAGGGCAGCAATTAATTGTGTACCAAAATTACACGACACATGCTTAATCGTTTTGAAGACAAGAATGTCAACAATAGGACTTGACCAAGTGGATTGTCTGCCGGCGTTATTGTTAGGACAGTGACCAGAGAAAAACCCTCAGGTATCCAAGCCTGACACAGCCGAGTGAACGTTGCGCGTAACAACTGGAGATACTCCGTGTTATCCTATTGGTCGGATGGGTTAGCCGGCAACCAATCAAGTGTGAAAGCTTAACGCTCTTGTCAGTTCTCGTTAATCGAGACGCATGACTGTAAACTTATCACCGGACAGACGGCAGACTTTGATTCGTTCCGCTGCTCATGTGGGGGACAGAGCTTACTTCAAGTATTAATAACTCTTGTACACTTCCTCATTGCTTTTCTTGTTTTCTTGCCCGCTCTTGGCTTTCACTTGGTGATCTAGTTTTGTGAAAGAATAGTCTAACTACAGGGTGTCTGAAAAAAGGTATGCACATTTTGAATATTTTTAATACAGTGTCAAAATACAGCCGAGATCTAGACTTCAGATTAAAAAGGACAGGTGTGTAATCGTTTGAGTTATCGCCTGTGTTCAAATTGACAGCCGTTCTGAGCCAAACACTGATTACAATACACTTTAACAGAGTTGCAAACAATATTAATCAGTTCATTTGTGGATAATATTGTTCTAAATTTCTTTATTTTGAGACACCCTGCATTGTGGCTTGAAAAAAAAGTATCGTATCAGGTAGTTGTAGACAGAGTGTTGGTTCATTTTGGCATTGACTTTAAATTGCAACTGTAATACTTCTGAGTGATTCGTGATTTCTCTGTTACTGGAGTAGTTGTGTTTTCTGGCTAGTATTCGTTGATTTGACATGGATAAACGGCTCAGAGATGTCTCACTGGCAGTCACAATGGTTTGTAAAGTTTTGTATAATAGGAAGTGAATAGTCACATCAACAATGGCTTGTGTTTGTTGTCTGGTATGATAATTGTTTTTCCATTGTATCTGCTGGGGCTCGTACGTAAATTCAGCTGATACAGACGTCTCTCCAAATGGTATAGTATCGCACCGAACTAACGGGCCTATATCATTATGAACTGTTGGAGTTGTATCACCCATAAGTTATTTTTAATCCAGGTCTCCTCTGTGTACTGTGTATGCATTTCCTTCAAAAATAAAAAGGGAAGACTTCTTGTCTTGCATACTTATTTTCACTTGGGATCTACATGCTAATTAGTTTGTCCTGTGAAATGTTTCCTACAACACATAACAAAACTTTTGAATCAAAACGGTCGGATTTTGTGGAACGGACCCTATTTCAACTAAGTCGTGAGGCGAAATGAAAATTTGGCAGATGGTGCAATACAAAGGGGACACGGTGGTCTAGAGGCACGGTCCTTGCCTCGCACTCCGAAGTGCCGGGTTCGATCCCCGGTGGGTGGAGGCAGGTTGGAATTTTTTTTTCGGGGGAAAAAATTCCTGCCCCTGATCCTGTAGAAGGTATGGTCGAGCACATAATCTTCTCGGAAAGGGGCGAAAAACTCGGAGGGCCCGTGTGCACATTGAGCAAGTTAAAGATTATGTTGGCAGTGAAAAGTCGAGAAGAGCAGACAGAGCAAAGCCGGCCCTCGGGCAAAATTCTAAGAAAAATGAGGTGCGAATGCCAATGGCAGAAACCCTCCTTAAACAGGGACCTACCAGCGATGGCGCAATACCAGGTGGGCATGTTCATTTCCTTGTTTTCAGATGGAAAGAAAATATGTACGTTACGCCTTTGTTAAAAGAACTGCACTGGCTTCCTATAACAGAAAGAATTACATACAAAATTGCTGTTTTTTGCTATAAATGTTTAAATAACACCGCACCCAGCTATCTCAAAAATTCTTTACAAGTTTACACACCATCTGGTTCACTAAGATCATCAAGTGACAAAACAATCTTAAAAATCCCATCTAAAAACTATAAAACTATAGGCCATAGATCCTTCAACTATTTTGGACCTATTGTCTGGAACCAGATACCCTTGAACATTTGTGAATCACCGAATCTTGAAAGCTTTAAGAAAAGCGTAAAAACATCATCTTTTCCCCCGAAACTGTTAAATTTTCAAAATTCTATTCTGTACTTTGATGTTACAATTGATTATATAAGCTAGTGTTATATGACTAAGAGCGTCTATGTGTGCGAAACTGAACGTTTGTATGGATGAGAGTGCATGTTTTAGTATGAGATTTGGAAAGTGTATGCATGAATTATTGATGCAATGTACAGCGCATTGAGTAATAATTTTATTAGAAATGAGCCATAGAAATTCTATTTATTATTATTATTATTATTACTAATAGTAAAAAAAAAAAACTGTTTATAAAATTTGACAGGGTGTTTTTTTGTAGATCTACCCTTTAAAAAGTTGAATGAATGACAGAATATGAAATAAAATTGCGTGTCTCATTGCAGCATTACTTTATTCTTTCTCCACTTTTCACAAAATTTGAGAGGCCCTATTATGGCATAACAAAGCGTATTCTGTTATTCTCACGAAGATCGTGAGGTTGTCTCACATTTGGGAATTTTTAACGTGTTAATAAAATTGGTCTTTTGCTTTGTTAACTAACTACAAAATTTGACAAGTTATTTCTCGAAATGCGCTGAAATGGATAATAAGGCAGGCGACAGTAAAGTTGGTCGACGTAAGGCGGTGATTTAGATGGGTTTTCTGCACGTGCTATATTACATATAAATCGGCAAAGAGTCCATAATGAGGCCTGCACGTAGCTAGTATCGATTTAAAGTACAGTGTGTTGTGATAAATGTCAATATGTTATAATTAGTGTACAGGGTCGATGTCTAAAAAGCTGCAATGGTACCAAATATATCATTAGACCCCACGACTTTGCCATTTCCCACCGTGTTACTTGCTAGCTGCCTTAGGGGGCATCCCATAATGTACGTATGGTCGATTTTGAGGATTCTGAATCCCTGCCCCCCCCCCCCCCCACCACCACCACCACCCTTCCTCCCACTTAGGCTTTTAAAACTCTAATTGACTTTTTAAACATTTTTATTAAGAAAATGATCTTTATGATTAATCTATCAACTTCGTCTTTGGAAAATATGTACATAAAAGCAAAACGTCTTAATTTATTACCATGACTGAAATGAATACTTGCCCTCCCCAGAAATCTCTTCTTCCCCCATGTGCGTTTTTCATGCACGGGTACCCCACCCCCATCCCCACCTCCCACCCCAAGCGTTCGTATTTTCCAGATGGCCCTAGTATGTGATGAATGCAAATGATGAGCGATAATTTCGTGATGTGATCGATGTATATGGTAAGAGTTTGCTTCCCCTGTCTGAAACCCCCTTTGACTTGGCCTGGATAAACACTGAACTATTCCATCTGCCACATGTCTGACGTGCTGGGAGACACTGTAATGTTGTTATCTATCAGATGACATGTTATTAGCCACTCAGGTTTTTCCCCCCATTCTTGGCTTGTGTTTCTCCTTTTTACCTTTATCCATAATTATTTTGCCTGCTTATTCATTGCCAATAAGACCTGAGCAGGAAGGCGTGGGAGAAGAGGGGAGCGTGCAATGTTTCTATTCTGATCTCATGTCAGGGGATAATTATGACTGTGTCGATTTCAACATGATTCCTTTAAAGCTACAATATTATAACTGGGGGGGGGGGGGAAATACTGTAAGCTCATAGATAGTGTATTTTCGTCTTTTTTTGTTTATTTAGTTTCATTTCTTCTTTCTTACCAAAGACGGCGAGGGTGATAATTTTGTGCCTCAAAAGAAAAAAAGCATCGTATTCGTCTGTACAAATAATTTTGTTACCTCAAAAGATTTAGCTTTGCACTCCTACATATTATAGATTATTGTGTATCTGAAAAGAAACAGCTCACTCTTATGTACAAATAATGTTGTACCTCAAAAAGTAGATTTGTCCTCGTGTGTACAATTAATTTTTTACGTCAAATCAATGACTTTGTACTCTTGTGTACAAATAATTATCTACCTCAAAAAAAAATTATAAAAGAAACTTTGTACTCCAATGTACAAACCCGGTGAAAGTGAGATGTATGGAGTGATTTATCTGTTGTGCAGTTTACTATACGGGGCCATCGATAAGAACGTAGGCTCAGAATTTAGGGGCGGGGGTTGGGGATGAGGGGTTCTGGGAGCGGCGAACGTGAGCTTCTGAACTATGGTGATGAATTCGAAAGTTTTTTTGTTTTTTTTCCTTTTTTTTTAATCGAAAAGATTGTACAAATAAATGAAAATTGCACATTAGCCAAATCTGGCTATCTATAATATAACAAAATATTTTAATAATCAAAACGCAAAATGCCACTTTAAGTTTGGAACAACATCAAGGCCTTACAATGAACATTCAACGTTCGTTTGGTTGTGCGTTCGTACACAAAAAGTATACAGGGAGGGCACAAACGGGGAGGAGTAGGAAGGCACAAAGCCAACATCCAGCTTAGGCACTTATGAATTGCCCGGGGTTAAAAAATCTGACACCCCCCCCCCCTCCCCAATACACTCGGCTCAATTGGAAAGAAGGCTTTAATGAATTTAAAGCAACTTAGGACTACAAAAGTGAGTTCTCAGGCAAACTGACAATATCAGTTATGATCATCGAATGCCCACCACCACCACCGTATCCGATCAAAGCAGTGGCGTGCAGAGGTTTGGTGATACAGCAAACTCCTTGACTGTATGACCCAAGACTGTATAGGGCCTAGATACTCTTTGATTGAATGCCCGGGGCTGTTGCCCCCTCTGCCCCCTTTCTGCACGCCGCTGGATCAAAATATCCCCAAAACACGGACCGGTTAAGAAAATCGTTGATGGCAAAATTAGAATCGTTTTGATACTGCGGCTCGGGAAATTACTCTGACTGGATGTGAGATTTTTATGTCACCACCCATTAATAATCACAATAGAATTGTTGTTATTCTCACTGTAATCGCTTGAAGTCATTCCGTTACTTTAGTCCCATACGGTGTTTAAGGATGCCCGGAATTGTGACTCCGGGACATTTAGTAGGAAGAATGAAAAGATATAAATGATTATAAAGAAAAAGGAAAACCCACGACAAATCAGAAATTTTATCGTAGAAGTCCACAAATTCACGATATATTTTTTTGTTTGCTTTTTCGTTTTATCGAAATCGAGTTATCAATGTCGTTTAGTAGTTTGAAACATGCTGCATCCAACTTTCGATATCTACATTAACAAGCGACATATTTATTCACATTTCTTTTATATTTTTTTATTACACTAGTGTAAGGACCCGTTCAAAGAACGGGTTGCAATGTGGATCAAGGTAGAAAACAACACGCACAATCGGCACACAGATTAGGTAGAAAGCAACTCACAACTGGCACAGTAACACGCGCATGGCTCGTGCATAAGGCAAACGGCACCGAAACTCATGCCTTCAAACTTTGAAACGCAACCGGAAGTTTAAAGTCGAAACAAAACAAAGGCAGGAGGGAGGCCATCATTGTTGAGGAGAAAGCATTATTCGATGTTTTTAGGCCTATTTTCATTTATTACCAAATTACGATACTACGCTTTCATGTCAAAGGAATAGACATAGTAGCAAAAAGAACGATCTTTCACATGTAATTTTTTCAGGTCTGGGCATTTCTTCCTCGCAGCAGTGAATTTTTTTTCCTTGCTGTTTTTTTATATAGATTATATTTTGTGATAATACTAAAAACATGCAGTGAAAATCATAATGTTACTATTATTCTATTTTGAAGGGTCTTTTGATGATAACATTTTAAAGTATTTTTGTTTGTTTTTTTCTTAATTTACCCATGCTCTGATAACCTGACAGTGTGTTGACCTTTCAAAACGTCACCAGACTGGCCTAATTGTCATCCACGTGATCTAAAATCAATATTCAGATTTCTTAAGTCCTGACAGAGGAAGGGTAAAATCTTATCTCTGAGCTGTTGGCGTTCCGTGTGGATAGACAGATTTTGTGCAGTTTTATTTTGCTTGTCTATGCAGTTATGTTGTGCTTTGGCAGTTAATGCCAATCTTTCTACACTTATTGATCTGTTTCGCTTGTCTTTAAAAAGGGAACACAGGGGAAAAGGGGGCTGTCAGAGGCGAGGCTGGGTTTTCGTTCATCGCATTGTGTCAGTCCAGTATGTGAACTTCTGTATGTAAGAGACAAAGAGTCTCAGAAAGGCTGAAGCAATGGATTTTAATATGAAAGGACATTTTCCGCTGTGAATATTGTGACAAGTGAAAGAGTGCCCAGAGGAATGTGTTCTACACAAACGGACATTATTTTGTTGTTTGCCATGGGCTGATAAAATCTTTAAGAAATATCATAAAAACCACAGAAAAACTGTGGGGTCGCAGCAGGGCTATAAGCAAAGCCAAAATTGGGCAAAAAGAAAAGGTTGTATGTTGCGGAACCCTGCGTGAGAAATAAAACCCAAACAATACAAAGCAAACTAAAGAGAAGACAGAAAATACTCAAAATTTTCGGCTTTCGCCTTTTTCAAGTGAAATTGTTTTGGGTTTTATTTCTCACGCGGGGTTTTGCAACATACAACCTTTTCTTTATGCCCAATTTTGACTAAAATCTTTAAGTTATACCCTGGATTGAGATCTGTAGGCCAATTGATCTAGATCAAAGCAGGCGTGGACACGTGGGTTTTTAAGCCTTTTGCTGCCGTCTCTTGGAATTGTAAACAGCAATGAATAACATATTGTTTCTACACGTTATCAATTATACAGACACGTATTATTATTTCAGCGTATGTCTTTGCGTGAAGAAATGGCAGTTATGACATCTACACATTACTAAAACTATTAAAAATCAATCTGACGACACTGGCTATCAAAGAGCTGACTGGGTAGCTTTGTGTTTGGGTACATCGACATTCATTAGTAACACTGCTGTTATTACAATTACGTACTGCTCCCAAGGTTTTTGCGCTAGAGGTACGTATTTTAAAGCCTTTTGTCACTCCAGAGCCAGAGAGCCCCCCCCCCCCCCCCCCGCACTGCTCCTAATAACAGCCTTAATAATTATCATTAAGAAAATTCTTTCAGATTTTTTTTTTCTTTTCCTATTATTATTTTTTTTTTGGTCGAAAGGTTAGGGGGCAGGGTTAGGGATTCGATAACATTTAGGATTGAAGATCAGGACAGGGTTAGGGATAGTACGTATACGTACTCGCCCCTTAGCGCAAAATGCTTGGGGTGCGTACGTACTTATAACAACAGCCTAATAACACACAAGACAAAGTGCACCAGGGGTGCAATTCCGTGGCTGATTGTTTCTTCAACAGCCTGGGGTGTTAAGTGGGAAACCGTGTCAGGTATGAGGGTGTCCATGGTTTGAACACGGTGGGTGCAAAGTACATGGTTTTGGCATAGATGGCACAGCTGTGTGACATTATAAAGTCAATGGGAACCTGTCTAGGCTTGTGTATTCACCTTCCCTTTCGCACACTGTACACTCCCCCTCCCCCTGAAAAAAACAAACAACCCACACACAACCTTCTTAGATCTAATGTACCAACTGTTTTGTTATATAAGACATCGATAAAGCAATCAGCCCATCGCAATTTCTTACTATCCACAACCATTAACTGAAAGTGCTTCGGTAAGGACGGTAGGGGTGCACTTCTTCATTTAATATTGTAGCAGTGTATAGTAGTCCAGATAATATGCAGTTTCAAAATGGTTGTCATCAACACACGGTGGAGTATTTTACTGTCTACAACCAGTAAAGTGCAAGGGAATGCCATGTACAGAAACTGTTACTTTCAGGTATTTCACTTTACAAAATGTTTTCATTTGCACCGCTCATTGCCACTCTAGCTAAGTTTGACCATCCGCGATGGCACACAATTTGTGTGCCGAATTTCAGAGAGTATACGTATTGCAGCCTTTTTTTCTATACCAGCCGTTTCGCTTAGCAGGTAAGGCAAGTGTCTAACTATGTAATGGAAAAAATAAGTCTATCCTAGCAATACCTCTTCGCAGACTAAGTCAATCCCAATATTATTTACAGTAAAAAAAATAGTTTTGAAATGAGAAGTTCAGGCACGTTTACGAATTCCGTTTGATTAATGACAGGCTGGCAGCTCATTTCAAATTCAGTATATTATAATCTGCAACGTTCCCCGGAGGCTCTGGCAAACCTAATCCGGAAGTACACTGGTTGACGGAAAGAGTGGCAGAGAGAACAATGGCAACTCCATGATTATGTTCTAGTGGCTCTGTCTTGTTCACTTACTGCCATGGTGCAACTGTTTGTTACACACAATAGGCTTAGGGCATTTTGTATACAGCCGGTGCTGGGCTGTTTTTTTCTGTTTTTGTTTTTTTGTGAGGAAAACAAACATTTGTCTGGCTTGTCATTCTGCATAAGCGTAAAGGGATCAGAATTTGAATGGGTAATAGTGTTACAGCGTGTTAAATAATATTATGCTGTCAAGTGTAGGAAAACACTGACATTGTCACTAGCTAGAGCTCGTTCAGGCTACGATTGCTCTTGCCAGAACTGGAGGGAGAAATCATTATTTAAATCAGCATAATATTGAATTAGTGATCTTGGACATCGGCAATGTTAGTCTATTCATGAAAGTGTACTGCTTTCAGTCAGATACGAAAACAAATCAGGAAACAAGTGATACGCAGTCTGACCACGGAAGACAATGAGTATTGTTATTATTAATAACTAATTATTAACACTATTCTTGTGACCTCAAGTTATCAACATACCGATATTTCATAGGTTATAGTCTTTAGTGCCTGAAAATATTGTCTGTGTGTGTTTTTTCCCCATATTTTTACCTTGTTTCAAGCCCTGTTTCAGTCCCACAGATTTTCTGTTGTTTTTTTTTCCCCCACCATATTTCAACATCTGATCATGCCCTATTTCAGTCCCATATACTGTCTGTGTTTTTTCCCCATGTTATTCTACATTTGTATCGAACCCTGTGGCCGTCCTACAAATATTCTGTTGCCCCCCCCCCCCCCCATATTTTGACTTTGTATGAAGTCACGTTGCGATCCCACAGATGTTCTGTATTTTTCCCCATATTTTAACTTTGTATCCAGCCCTGTTGCCATCCCACCGATTTTCTGTCCCCTCCCTCCCCCCCCCCTCCCCTTATTTTAACTTTGTATCAAGTCACGTTGCGATCCCACGGATTTTCTGTGCTGTTTTTTTCTCCCCATATTATAACTTTGTATCAATAGCGGACATTACCAAACTGGAGCTGCAGAATTTGAGGATGCTGAACTGAAACAATGACAATAAAATACTAAAAGTCAGCTATAAAGCAGCTATGAAAATTCAGTTTGGTGAGTTACATGCCAGGGAACCTAAGGGACCTGATGATGTTTGTGTGTACAGTTGTATTCCTGTTTTGGGTTTATCAGCATAACTAGATTGGGAGCAGTCCAAAAAATTATCTGGAAAGGTTTTTCAGGCTGGGATATCAAGTTTGTCCTCTCTTTAAATATGTAATCCCATAGATATATCTGTAATCTATATAAAAAACAGCAAGGAAAAAACAAATTCACTGCTGCGAGGAAGAAATGCCCAGACCTGAAAAAATTACATGTGAAAGATAGTTCTTTTTGCTACTATGTCTATTCCTTTGACATGAAAGCGAAGTATCGTAATTTTGTAATAATAAATGAAAAAGGGCCTAAAAATATCGAATAATGCTTTCTCCTCAACAATGATGCCCCCCCCCCACCTCCTCCTGCCTTTGTTTTGTTTCGACTTCAAACTTCCGGCTGCTTTTCAAAGTGTTTGAAGGCATGAATTTCTGTGCCGTCTGCCTTATGCACGGGCCATGCGGGTGTTACTGTGCCAGTTGTGAGTTGTTTTCTATCTAGATCTACATAATCTGTGTGCCGACTGAGTAACTAGATGCAACCCGTTCTTTGAACGGGTCCTTACACTAGTTATATTATAATATTACACGGATCTATCTCCAATTTGTCAACTACAAGTATTTCACTCAGCGTAACTATCGTCTATGGACTGGAGAAAGGGATTGTGAGATGCACCAACAAATTTAACGACAGTGTCAGGTACATTGGCTCACCACGGGGAAGTGGAAATAGGACACTAAGCCCGGAGATCGTTATTATTTTCTCAAAATTTATTATTCAACGGGGCTTTGTATTTCAACAAAATAGATGTAGTTTAATATTTCGCACACAATGTCAGAGATCTTTGTGGCATTCTCTTTACATGATGACACCTTTGACAGGCTTAAATATCTCTAAGTCCTGATAGTCGAGACTCTCTTTTTTCATTTATACCTTTGTTTTTCTGTTGTTCCTTCCTTGAGGTTCGTGTTTCGGTTCGGCTTTTTTTTTTTGCTTTTTTTTTTTTTTTTTGGTCTTACTGGTCTTTTCGTTTTTCTTCATTCCTGAAAAGACCTCTTTAAGTCATGAAAAGAGCTAGCCTAGTTATGAAAAAAAGCTCTGTCAAAACTGAAAAGGGCAGTTTTGGTTCTGAAAAAGACAGTTTTAGTTCTGAAAAGAACAGTTTTTGTTCCGAAAAGGGTGGTTTTAGTTCTGAGAAAGCCTGTTTCAGTTCTGAAAAGGACAGTGTCAGTTCCGAAAAGGGTTGTTTTAGTTCTGAAAAAGACAGTTTTATTTCCTGAAAGGGCTGTTTTAGTTGTGAAAATGACAATTTTAGTTCTGAAAAGGATAGTTTTAGGCCTGAAAAAGGAAATTTTAGGTATCGAAAGGGCTGTTTTAGTTCCGACAAGGACAGTTTTCGTTCTGAAAACTGCCGTTTGGTTCTGAAAAGGGCTGTTTTGGGCTGGCGGTAGAAGGATAGAAAGTACAGTGTGGTAAAGAGAGAAAGTTTTTCAAAATTGGGTTTTTGTTGGGGAGGGTGTTTGTTGCAATAGCCTCGTTTGGGCAGTCGTAGTGGGTCCTAACTACTCTTACTTCTTTTGTCCTTGCTTAGGACAGGACAGGGCCGAATTTATAGGTAGGGAGAGGGCGTGGGTGAAAGGAGCAATTGAGCAGTAGAATGAAACATTGTGATCGGAAATGTTGTGATTAAGTAACCACCATTCAAGGAACGGCACTTTAGCTGGTGCACATAAAAGCGATATCCCTTCATTCAACATGTGAAACAAAACAACAGAAAAAGAATTTAAAAAATCGCTAAATGAACATTATTATCTCTGATCAGTTACGAAGACGAGGGTGTGTCTAGCAGTGGCTGAATGAATGAATACACATATAAGTCAATCTGACTGTCTAAAACTAAAGATTTTGCTCCGAAGTTTATGCAGAATTACGAGACTACAGATTACCTACTGTAGCTACTCCACCCCCCCCCCTCACCTCCACCGGTTGTGTTTGAATCGGGACGACTTTCACACCGAATGATTGTGGGACACGGTGGTCTAGAGGTAAGGTGCTCGCCTCTCATGCCGAAGGTACCGTGTTCGATCCCCGGTCGGTGCAGGCATGTTAGAAATTTCTTTTGGGAAAAATTCCTGTCCCTGATCCTGGTGGGTAGGATCGATCGCCTAGTCTTCTCGGTTTAGGACGAATAATTCGGAGGGCCCGTACGCACGTTGCGCACGTTAAAGATATCTTGGCAGTTGAAAGTCGAGAAGAGCAGGCCGAACAAGCCCGCTGCTAGGGCAAATTTTAGAAAACAAATCCACACCACAAAAAATACACAGGAAAAAGAACAAGAATAACAAAAACAAGAAAAGTGAGGTGTAAATGTCAACTAGGTGGGGACAAGGTGGTCTAGAGGCAAGGTGCTCGCCTCTCATGCCAAGGGTCCCGGGTTCTAAACCCGGGCAGTGCAGGCATGTTGGAAAGTGGATTTTTCTCATATTTTCAAGTCCCTGGTCCTATTGGGGGGTAGGATCGAGTACCTAGTCTTCTCGGATAAGGACGAAAAAATTCGGAGGGCCCGTGTGCACGTTGCGCACGTTAAAGATACCTTGGCAGTTGGAAATCGTAAAGAGCAGGCCGAAAGGCCGCTGCCCGGGCAAAATTGAAATTAATAGATTAAAATTTATCCATATCATCCCCCCCCCCCCCCCGCCAGAACAAGAAATAATAAAACAAGTAAAGTGAGGTGTAAATGCCAAGGGCAGCGAAACCTCCTAAAATAAAGACCTCAAAAAAAATTTTAAAAAATGTAAATGTCAAGGGCAGCGGAACCTCCTAAAAACAAGACCTAAACGCACCGAATGATTGGAACTAAAACCTTAGGATCTAATCAAATGTTTTTCATTTTCTCAACTAGCACTTGCTAATAACCATTGTCAGAGCACAGTTAGAGATGTCAGCTATCTGGTGCATTATCGTAGACAAATAACAGCACGGTCTTTGTTCTTTAAAATCCTGCCTTGTATGAAAGGTAGCACACTTTGCTGTGCTGCCACTCGACCTACATCAGTGAATAAACTAGACTTTTCAGTGCTGAAATGCCGTCCAGTACTGCGTTTCTGGCCACCCTTACAGTATGTAAGCACAGTTTTGGCTATATTTGGTATACCCCCTTCCCCCTCCCAATCCCATCTTCTCCCTCATAATTATACGCCTCATATGCCGGCGGCAACACTCTTCCCACTGCCCCCCCCCCCGCCACACACACACACACCTAAGGAGATTACTGTCACATGGAATGAGAGTGTCCCGCAATAAGAATTTGATGCCCTGAAACTTTAAGAGGCTTTTTGCATGCACTGTGTGACAGTTTCATTGGAAAGAGACATTTTTTATTATAATCCTACGACGTGTTGCGTTGGAAAAAAAAGCAACAACAAAAAACATTTCAGTTGTTTACCATAATTGAAACAATGTTGTTACAAGACTAGTACGTACGTCTCCCCCAAGTTTTTGGCACCACGGGTACGTATTTTAACCCCTTATGTGACTCCAGAGCTGGAGAGCTCCTAACAACAGCCTTAATTAATTATTCTTTGACATTTTCTTTTTCTTTTCCTCCTGTTTTTTTTAAAATATTTTTTATTGTAAGGGTAGGGTAAGGGGCAGGGTTAGGGATTCGATAAGATTTAGGGTTGAGGAAAAAGCACGGGCTTAGGGATAGGTACTTATACGTACACGCCCCTACAGCAAAACGTTTGGGGTGCATGCGTACTTATAACAACAGCCTAATTGAAAAGCGGGCGCAAGACCCGAATATGACAGCCCCCTCCCTTCTCACCCCTTTTCCCAATGTACGTTTTTCGTACAAGGGATTATTTAGCGTCCTTACTGAGTGGAAGGACTCTTTTTTTTTTCAGTCCTACATCAAGTTATCTCGCTTATCAAAAATCCAACCATATCGCCAATCCACCCATCTCTTGTACGCTTGCTTATCTGTGGGTAAGACAGTTCAACTGCTAGAAGTGCTTGCTACAGTAAGGCCGGGGAGTGCCGATTAGCCGATTCTGATCAGCCCACAGACTAATAAATTAACCAGACTGGAAACACGAGCTTCGGACTGTGTCGTTTTTTACGGAATTTCCCGAGCGACGACTGTATAACCAACATGGCCGCCGCTCGGGAAATTCCGATTCTAGTTCTATCTGCAGTAGAAATTTCTTTTCATTTGTCAAGATTGGTGGTACATGTATTGATTTCTTGGTGCGGAACCAAACTTCCGCGTTCAGTAGGCGCGTCAAAATGGTGTCATCAGAGAGTATAGATGTATAGAGAGGGTTCACTATTGGTCGATTTGCACTGCGAGACACGGGAGGCTCCGCGAAACCATTGTTAGCATGGAGCGGAAAGTAGGTCGCTGCGGTAAACAAAACCAGTTTGTACATTTCCACGGGGCGCAAGAACTTACAAACGGCTCTAAATAGTTTCAGTCAGCCCAAAAATATGAACAAACCACAGTAAACAGATATGCACACTATCTTTGGTGAAGGCGGTCTCTTTCAATTCTTCAATTTCTTGTTTTACCGCAGCGACCTAATTTCGCGATTTGGCGGAAGTGAGATCTCTCTATACATCTATACTCTCTGGTGTCATTCAAAATTGTAGCTATGCTGAAGCGTCGGTCGCTACCTTAAACCTAATATGGCGGATGGTTCATGACCTTTCGCTGTTTTGTGACGTCACACAATGGGATCATCCAGTCTGGTTAATTTATTAATCTGTGGATCAGCCTACTGATTGCATGGTTACGTCACTACCCTGAGTTTCATTGAGATCCAATTAGTGTTCAGGTGTGCCGAGAGGGTCTCATTGAACTTAATCTCGTGACGTCACTATCCAACCAATCGGCTGATCGAAAACGGCCAATGCACGCATAAGTTAATACATGCAGTGGGAATTGATTGTTTTTGAAGTGATGGAGATTTGATGCAAAATTAATGCAGTTTTCATTAATTGCACACATCAGTTAGACGACTCACTGACGTTTCATCATTCGGCACAATATCTTTGATGTCTGTGTCGTGTGAATTTTGCAATTACTAGAGGTGAGTGAAGCATTTGTTTGAAAGGGCAGAACCGTTTGGATCCATTATGGAATGTTTAAGTGCGTGTATCAAAGATGTGTTACTCCTAGATCCTCGAATGGCCAGATTTTGTCTGTTTTCTGTCCCTGAAAAGATTCTGCTGAAGAATAAAGCTTGTCACAGGAGCGGAGAGTCAGTACAGAGCCTGCTGTGTTCTGGGTGAGTGACGAATCAGGAAACTGCCAGCAACCGGAAAATACGTCATATTTTTTTTACTCGCGGAACGTCCATTGGGGTGTGGGGGTGGGGGGTGGGGGAGGGGTGGGATGTCCACATTGGTGATTGTGCTTGAACAGTTATCAAAGCACCCTGGGAATATTGGTTTCTGCAATAGTTTTACCAATTTTCATATCATCAGGAAGCATGCCTTTCGTCTTCTCCGGTCTGTATTTTTCGTAGCTGCCACGTCACAGTGATTTGCACAAGAGAGTAGTGGGGATACCTTGGCCTAGAGACAAGGTTCTCGCCTCTCATGCGGAAGGTACCGGGTTCGAATCCTGGTCGGTGTAGGCATGTTGGAATTTTTGGGATTTTTCTCATATTTTCCAGGCCCTTTTCCTTTGGTGGGTAGGATTGAGCAGCTAGTCTTCTCGGTTAAGGACGAAACACTGCACGCTGCGCACGTTAAACATACCCTGGCAGTTGGACATCGAGAAGAGCAGGCCGAACATGCCGCTGTCAGGAAAAAAAACCACGCGTTTTCCTACCACTCCTCCCCCTGCCCCCCCCTCCCCCCGCCCGAAAAAAAAATCCCGGTCACTGGCGCTGCACTGTGGCGACGTTGTGTCTTCTCCAGTTTCCAGATGTAACTGAGTTGCAGTGACACTAGATGTTGTACCTCCCCTCTCCCCCTCTCTGTCTCTGACTCTCTCTCTCTCTCTCTGTCTGTCTCTCTCTTCCCCCCCCCCCTCTCTCTCTCTTTCTCTCTCTCTCTCTGTCTGTCTCTCTCTTCCCCCTCTCTCTCTCTCTTTCTCTCTGTCTGTCTGTCTGTCTGTCTCTCTCTCTCTAATATAATAAAAGTGGTAGCGTACATTTTTGCTTTTAGAACTCTTGCGCGCCAGGACACAACGCACCAAATTGAACATTTAATATGGTTACTTTTAATGACATTATACGTCACTGTAACAGAATGACGTCAAGGCGGAGAGTGAAAATTAGAAATGGGATTAAAGAAGTATACGAATACTAGTTCAGCTGGTCTAGTCGCGGGGCAGCCGATTCTGATCGACCGAATACTTGGGTGGTGACGTCACGACATTGAGTTTCATTGACATCCAACTAGTTCTTCTTCTTCTTCTTCCTTAAAACTGGTATTCTCAGATTTGAGTATCTCACCAGTACGCATTAAAAATCGACTCGGCCCGTGTCTTGGGTGGTCTGGGAAGTCTTATTGAAATCCAATGTCGTGATGTGATCAAGCTCCACTAGATCTAGATCTAGAATCTAGTAAAAAAAAAATATGCGCCTAGTCATGAGCACAAAATGTTCACGTAAGATTGTAACAGATGTGCGTGCGGCGCGGGGATGTAATAATGACGTGTTGCCAAATAGATCCTGATACGTGCATTCCGCGTTCATTCTCGGCCTGTGAACTTCGCGCTTACTTTGATGAACCTTCGATATGGCTTTCCATTACAGCCACAGTGTCCCACGATCACAACCAGCTGACATAGCTAATAGATGGTAAGTCGTCGCTGTGTTTCACATGGAGCAGATTAATCTTTCACAATAGATTATCCAAGCTTGAGGCTAGTAGCACACTGTGTCAGGTCTGTTCTGTGTCGGTTTTTTTGTTTGTTTTTTACTCAGACTTCAAATTTCTTCTGAATCGACTTGCGAGTCACACTTTCTTTAGTCTAATTTAGTGTGCCAGATCCCCGTTTAATTCCATGGTCCACAAAACGGTGGCTAATTAGACTCAACCCAGAGCCCTGTGGACCATTTGGGGGGGGGGGGGGGGGGGAGGTGTTAACAGAGCCGGATACATATAGCACTTACAAGATTTGGGTGCCCCATACACTGTTTACGTAATTCAGAATATAAGCAAAAATCGAACCATTAAAAATTAAAACAAAGTGAGTCTTATAATTATGTCACTAAAAGCTTTAATTTTCTTTTTTCAACCGGCACCGATTTCGAGGGTTTTCAGGACAACAGTTTTTCTCCGTTGTTTTTCAACACTGCTTACGTTATGTACCGGGCAGCTTGACGATTGTTATTTCCGATAATACTGTGCCATAGGCCTAAATGTTTCAATTTGATTATTACTTGATTCAATATTATTTCCTTTTTGGCCTATGTGATTTCCTGGCAACGTGCAAGAATACCTAGTGACGTCACCTAGTAACGATGACGTCAGAAGAATAAAAAAACATGGCTGACATACAAGGATCGGGGAGGAGTACCTTACTCGAGTGCCACTTACCTAGGCTATATTAGTCGATTGTCAGATTGATAAGTAAGGACGTGAGGGTCTAGTCAGTTTGTATCATCGAGGCCGTAGGCCGATGTTCGTCTGGGCGGTAGTCAGATTGACATATCAGTTTTGATTATACTAGCCACAACTTCAAATTAGAGGAAACAGAAACAGCTACTTATCTTGGCATAGTTATTGATAGGAGACTTAGATGGAAACAACAGTATAGCACAATTAGTCGTAAGGCAAATGGAGTAATAGCTTTTTTAAGGAGAAATATCTCAGACTGTCCCATGGATGTTAAAGATAAATGTTATAAGACCCTTGTTAGACCAATACTCGAATATGGATGCAGCATCTGGGACCCCCATTGCAGAACCCACATAGATTATCTAGAAAAGATACAGAAAAGAGCAGCCAGATTCGTGACAAACAACTATAAATTTGAGGAGGGTAACACCAAGATTAATATGCAAAAACTTGGCTGGATGCCTTTAGAGGAGAGACGGGCAAGAAATAAAATTATCAGCTTCTTTAAAGGTAGATGCGGTCTGATGGATATACCCATGGAACACATTGGGATTAATTTTAGTAAGACTAGGCGGAATAGCCAGACCTATGCCATACCATCGTCCAGTGTTGACGGCCACTTATATTCTTTTTATCCGAGCACGTTGAGGCTGTGGAACTCTTTGCCGGAGGACCTAAAATTGTGCAGTAGCCTAGACTCTTTTAAGAAAAAATTGGAAAAGCACACGTTGAGAGCTAGCTACTGAACAGGCTGCATAGATATTCTTATAAACCCAGTGATAAGATTGGTTGATCTGCTCATGGCCACAATCAAGTGTTTTTATAAGTTTTTATAAATCTAATCGACTCCCGCTTCTTACACCCTTATATGTATATAAATTTTTAACTCCCAGGGACACGGGCCGAGTCGATTTTTATTGCGCACTGGTGAGATACTCAAACCTGAGAAAACCAGTTTTAAGGAAGAAGAAGAAGAAGAAGAAGGCCCCCGGGGTAGCTATGTAGGCCTATCATCTCTTTTAGTTAGTTTCTGGTCTTTGGCGCTCGAGTACGGAACTCCTTCCCAAGGATCGTATTGAGTGCTTTCCTAGATCTAATCGTATTCTATTTATACTAACTGTGAACACGCACAAAATTGGTGACCCCGACGTGATCATGACTGAAGAAATCCTCGACCGTTTAAGCCATCTGCTCACTACGACACCAAGCCAACAACAAGAGGCCATAGGCCTTAACGCAGTGTCACTCAAACTTCCTGACTTTTGGACAAAGTCACCCGAAGTCTGGTCCGCCAGGATAGAGTCACAGTTTGGCATTAAGAACATAACGAACGACCAAACAAAGTATGACTACGTTGTGAGTACCTTAGATGTTAATACAGCCGAAGAGGTACAAGCTGTGCTTGTGAACCCCCCTTTAGAGAACAAATATGAACATCTGAAAGCGTCTCTCTTAAAGACGTTCGGAAAGCGCCAGGCCCAGAAAGATGCAGAACTTTTAAACTTAGCTGGACTTGGGGACCGGAGGCCCAACGCTCTCTTAAGAAAAATCAACGCTCTTAACGATGATCCAAAAACACTAAAACGAGCTCTATTCTTGGCTAATCTTCCAACTGAGATAAAAACGGTATTAGCAGGCCATGGCATTGAAGACACTGAGAAACTGGCAGAAGCGGCAGATAGAATCTGGGAGGCTCGCTCTGCGGGTTTCGGAGTATCGAGTGTGAATACGGAGAGGCTACTTCCTGAACAACTTTACGCGGCGCCAGTAACAGGCGAAGTAAACGCCTTCAACATGAGGCGTAAGAGACCAGGTATCGGTACACCCAAGACTCGCTACAACCCAGTGATATGCTTCTACCACGATAAGTTTGGGCCTAGTGCTCGTCGCTGCCAACCTGGGTGCAAATTTGCAGGTCTAGTCACCAACAATAAACCTGCGGGAAACGGTGCAGCCGGTCACTAGGCGTGTCAATGGCCGGCACACTCACCCCTAAAAACACGCTATCAGTCTACAATCGTCAGTCTAACACAAAATTCTTGGTCGACACGGGAGCAGAGATATCAGTCTACCCCACGTCTAGAATAGACAAAGCAAAGACAGCAACGGGTTACCTTACAGCAGCCAACGGCACGTCAATACCTATCAGAGGCAAAGAGAGCAAAACTCTCACTGTAGGTAAAAACAAGTCTTTCCGGCATGAATTTTTCCTAGCAGACGTCACCCGCCCTATTTTAGGGGCAGATTTCTTTACTTCCAATGGACTGATTATAGATCTTAGGGGAAAACGCCTCTTTACAAATGACAATATTGAGATTGTTTTAAAAGACGCGTCATTCCCTCTCTCCCTGGCAGGGATGTCCCTGACTCCAAACACCAACTTCAATACTCCGCTCCAGCAGTTCCCAGAACTCACAACCCCACACTTTGATTCTCAAATCAACAAACACGGGGTAGAACATCACATCATCACAACTGGCCAACCAGTGCACGCTAAGCCACGACGCCTTGTTCCAGAAAAACTCGCAATGGCCAAAGCTGAGTTTTTGAAAATGGAAGAAATGGGCATCATACAGCGCTCAAAATCCCCATGGTCGTCACCGCTACACATGGTTCCAAAGTCAGATGGCCAGTGGAGACCATGTGGAGATTACAGACGGTTGAATGCAGCATCAGAAGATGATCGCTACCCATTGCCGCATATACAAGACTTTAACAGCAACCTAAACGGATGCACCGTATTTTCAAAAGTTGACCTTGTGCGAGGTTACCATCAAATTCCAATGGCAGCATCTTCCATACCTAAAACTGCAGTGACAACCCCTTTCGGCCTCTGGGAGTTCACCCGCATGCCCTTTGGCATAAAAAATTCTGCACAGGCGTTCCAGCGTCTCATGGACGGAATTTTACGGGATGTGCCGTTTGCCTTTGTATACATCGATGACATCCTAATTGCGAGCCGCACCGCCGAAGAACATGCTGTGCATCTTCAAGAGCTATTCCACCTTCTCTCAGACAACGGCATGGTCCTTAACAAAGAAAAGTGCATTTTCGGAGTCTCAGAACTAGACTTTCTCGGCCATCGAGTGACAACCAAGGGTATACAACCTCTTCCCGACAGAGTGGCCTCCTTGCTTAACTATGATGCCCCTACAGATCGCACAAGTCTTCAAAGAGTTCTATGTTTGGTGAATTATTATTACCGTTTTCTGCCACACATATCTGACCATCTGGCTCCGCTTCACGCTCAAGCTAGTGGAAAAGGGCAGAAAATCGAGTGGTCTGTTGACTGTCAGTCAGCCTTTGAAAACACAAAAAAAGCTTTAAGCCAGACCACCCTTCTCCACCATCCCGACCCAGAAGCAAAAACAGTTGTTACAGTGGACGCCTCAAACACTGCCCTTGGTGCACAGCTTGAATAATACAGAGGTGGACAATATTGGTGCCCATCGCCTTTTTCTCCCGGAAACTGTCTACAGCCGAAAAGAACTACAGTGCCTTTGATAGGGAGCTCCTGGCAGCGCATAGTGCTATCAAACATTTCCGACATTTCCTTGAAGGTAGAAATTTTACCCTTCTTACGGACCATAAACCCCTAACCCAGCCACTTACAAGTCAAACGGAGCGATCGCCACGACAGAGTCGACACCTTTCCTTCATCGCTGAGTTTACAACCGACATCCAACACATCAAGGGGAAGTCAAATGTCGTGGCGGACACACTGTCTCGTGCCACCATATCACACACACCAGACATCACTTTGGAACATGCTAGCAGCAACATTTTCATGCCCTTTCTCAAGACCTGCCAACAACAACAGATACACCGAGTCCCCTTGCAGGAGATTTTCAACGTCTATCCCTTGACCAAGAACAATTAGGTGAGCTGCCACAATACGGTAGTCCAGACACCAGTCTACAGATACAACGCATCCAAACAGAAGGTTCATTAGTGTTGTGTGACGTCTCTACAGGTGTACCTAGACCAATTCTACCTAAATCATGGACTCGCAAAGTGTTCGACTGCATTCATTCTCTATCTCATGCAGGAGTACGCCCGACTCAACACGTCATTAGTCAACGTTTTGTGTGGTGGGGCATGAAGAAAGATATCAGCAAATGGTGCAAAGAACGTCACGCGTGCCAAGTAGCAAAAGTACACCGCCATACAAAAGCGCCCCTCACAAAACGACCAGCTCCATGTGCGAGATTCAGAAGCCTCCACGTTGATCTGGTGGGCCCATTGCCTCACAGCCAGGGTATGACCTACCTCTTCACTATCATAGACCGCTTCACCAGATGGCCAGAAGCCATCCCCCTTCCTGATGCTCAAGCCATCATATGCGCACAAGCCTTAATCCACCATTGGATCTCTCGTTTTGGAGTGCCCGAAGAAATAACTTCAGACAGAGGCCCCCAGTTCACCTCTTCCTTGTGGGCAGAGTGCAACAAACTCATGGGAATCCGCCACAACATGACAACATCTTATCATCCACAGAGCAATGGTATGGTCGAGCGGCTCCACAGACAGCTTATGGCTTCAATAAAAGCCCGTACATCCGGCACTGCCTGGTTTGCAGAACTGCCAATCGTACTGCTGGGTATTCGCTCTTCGTGGAAAGTGGACCCTGGATGCTCACCTGCAGAGTTAGTGTACGGTACAACTCTCCGCCTGCCCGGCGAATTCCTACAACCTGTGGGGAGCCGGACTTTCGACCCGGACTCCTCGTACCTCAAACAGTTGCAACGAACTATGAGAGAAGTAGACCCGCATGTGCCTTCGTTCCATGGAGAGCAGTTATCATATGTCCCCACAAACTTGGCATCCACAGGTTATGTTTATGTTAGAAATGATGCACATAGACACCCACTCCAAAGACCTTATGATGGCCCGTATAAAATCATTAAAACGGGCGATAAACATTTCACTTTACAGCTCAATAACCGCAAAGACAAAGTTTCAATTGAACACTTAAAGGCAGCCTTTATTCAAAACTTCTCGGATCCAAGTATCCGCCGGTCAACAGCTCGCCCAAAGGACGCTCTACAAGACCACCCACCTACCACAACCTGCACTCACGATAGTCAGGGGCAGGTCGCACCCACAGTCACCACACGCAGTGGGCGAGTTGCACGCCCTCCTAAGAGGTTGTGTGACGTTTAACTTTGAAAGTGATCGCCGACAAATAATAAGAACCCAATACACTATACGTTTAAATTAAAACTTTGTCAAATCTCTCTACCACATTGATTTACAATGTACATTCGTTTTATTTAGTAAGAGGTAATCAGATTTTCTTTCTTTTCACTTTTCATACTTTGCAAGTTTAAGATGCCATACCTTTTTTTTTTTTTTCTTTATCCATTATTAATCTTACATTCTTTGTGCAGCTACCTAGACTTCAAAGATATATATATATGTTTATTTATTTATTTTTTTCTCTTCTCATTCTTTTGTTTACAATCCATATATTAGGTATTCGCATTGTACAATGCTGGGAAGGGGGTTATGTGGCATACATGTTTCAATTTGATTATTACTTGATTCAATATTATTTCCTTTTTTGCCTATGTGATTTCCTGGCAACGTGCAAGAATACCTAGTGACGTCACCTAGTGACGATGACGTCAGGAGAATAAAAAAACATGGCTGACATACAAGGATCGTATTGAGTGCTTTCCTAGATCTAATCGTATTCTATTTATACTAACTGTGAACACGCACAAAAATACTTTCTTTACGTGTCTGCCACGTTTGACTTGCCCCTTCCTGCCGGACTGATTCGACTGGTGGCTCTGACGTACTGGGTCAAGCCTGTTTTGCCTCGGTTTTTTTTTCTGAGATGTGGACTTCGGATGTAAACATGACCCCGTGCACTAGTCGTCCACTTAGAATGATAAGGCTCTAACTCGATTCCGTCAGCTTTTGAGAAAAGGAGGATTGAAATTTCATGTATACTCATGGCGCAGAGAATTGTTTTCTTCTTTTCAGTAACAATTACAAATTACACACCGAATCTGCTGGATTCTTTGACACACAATGGAGAAGGCCCGTAGAAGTAGTGTGTAGTGTGTAAGTCAGTTCAGCCGAAAAGCGGAGATAGAATCTTGCCATCCTCAGGGGATATAGTAAGACTGACACAAGTCTGTCACGCTACTTTATTCAAAGAAAGTCCAAGGCTAAGTCAAGACAACTCTAATTAGACGTGCACAGCGCACCATGGCTGTGGTATTTTTTTTATCCAATCAGTGGAAGCCTCTGTTTAGACGTTGTTGTGTCTGACTTCTCCATTGGTCATACAGAATAGTTTTGGAGATCTTGAGCTTGACAGGTGTGCTTTTGAGTTTTTCTTGCTTGAACTCTTGAGTTATCATCAGTTCAATCAGTGCTGAACTGCAAATCGTGGAGAATGATTTTAGGTCTTTATGTTAGGAGGTTCGCTACTCTTGGCATTTACACCACACTTTTCTTGTTTCTATTTTTCCTGTTAATTTTTTTGTGTTGTTGTTGTTGTTGTTGTTTTGGGGGGGGGGGGGTAAATTTGCCCTGACAGCGACCTCGCTAGGCCTGTTCTTCTCGATTTCCAACTGCCAAGGTATCTTTCATGTGCGCATCGTGCACACAGGCGGTCCGAAGTTTTTGTTCTTATCCGAGAAGACTAGGTGCTCGATCCTACCTACCATAGGATGAAGGAGAGATCCCCCCCCCCCTAATTCCAACCGGCCTGCACCGACCGAGAATCGAATCCGGTGCCTTCGGCTTGAGAGGCGAGCACCTGGCCTATGGACCACCTTGTCCCCTTGGAACATGATTTTCTCAGGACCATTTACACGCCTGTGCAAAATGCTATAACCGTGAACTGCTTCCACTGACATCGTCAGCTGTGCATGTCTATCGATTTGATCATTGTGTATAAAATCGAAGGCAATGCCTCGCTGTGCGTCCATATCCTTGTCTACATGTGCCTGTCTGTAGGATCAGTAGTTTCACCTAAAATTAATGCGATATGATAATTGTAGGGAGAAAAGCATGATAAAAAAATGATGACTATTTACAATGATTTTGTAACACCTGAAATATTTCTTTAATCTTTACGTCAGCGCTGGCGGTGAAAATCTGTTGTTTACCCAATCTTGGCCAAGCTGTCTGTCTTAGCCACAACCACAGTATTATGATCAAATGTATGTCATGTCTTTTTCTGTGGACGCCTTAATTCCGTCCGGAGACGTGGAGGCACCGCACTAGTGAGCGTTGCACCAATTGTCTCAACCTCTGGTGGCTATGGGCAAGGGCCTGGGGTCGTGGCCAAGTTTTCCCCATGCCCATTCAATAATATTGTCCGTCCATTTCTTTCTTTGTCTGTCCCGTCTCCTCGTTCCCTGGACTGAACTCTGGAGGAAGGTCTTTGATAGTCCAGTGGCTTTTGTCACATGTCCATACCATTCTAACTTTCTTCTTTTTACTTTGTTCAGAGGTCTTCATTTTGACGCACACGTTGGGTGATGGTTTTGTGCACTTCTTCATTTGTGGTATGTGTTCTGTATACTAGACGCCAAGTACACTTCTGAGTCATTCTCGTCTCTACTGCTTGGAGCTCCCTCTTTAGCTCTGCTGTTAGTGTCCGTGACTCAAGACTCCTTACCATCTCTAAAATGCAGTAAAATGATATGGGAGTGGTTGGGGGGGGGGGGGGGAGGTGGGTGGGTGGGATGTTACAGGAACTAGCCGAACGTAATGATATACTGATTTTACCATGACAATCCATTTCTACTTGTGAGCCTCAAAAGTTAATATATTTATTATTTCCGGACCTCTTTTACACGTGAGTATCAAATTCATTACTTTTACTTCTTCCGGCACCTTTTTTAAATGTGAGCCCCAAGTTATTCCGTTTACTTTTCCCCGACAAAAATTAATATTTCATGAAGCTCCTGATGTCACACTCAGTAATTTCACTCTCAGTACTAAGAGGATCAGGGAAGGTGCACTTCAATGACTATTTAAGAAGCTTTTCCTCACATTAATAAATTGTTTCTTGGTGCGTCTACTAAATACTTCTTCCACTCACTGAAGACACCAAGGCCCGTAATCAGTGATGTGCTGTTTTCTTAGGCTTAGCGCCTGTGGTTGGTGGACACTTCTGACAGGGTCTAATTCTGTCCTATCGTTCATTATATAAATTCTCTCTTTCGTCATGCTTTTTGCCCAGCATAAATTCATCGTTATCGCGTCTGTTATCGTGTCTACGTAATTTCTCCATGCTCAAACTGAAACGTGGGCGTGACATTTCTTGAGTGACGTCAGTGCATGCTTGGATCTTACAGATGCCGCATTGTGTAACCCTGAGGAAAGAAAGGCGGAAGTGACTGCACTGCCGTATTACGGAGAAAGACCAAACACGACTTCCTAGGTCAAATTAGACTTTTAACATCAATTTGAGAGCCGCATGTTAATATAACATGGCAAATCGGCGTTTTTTTCCCCAATTTGATTTGGTGACAGGAACCAGAATTCTAGCACACTGGGCATCCCCTTGGAACAACGTAGATTGTGTTATACGTTGGGCGTTAACTTCTAAGCTAAGGGTTAAATAACGTTGCTTTTTGTTTTTTCTTAAATATCGTAGGTCTAACTTTTAAATCTGATGAAGAAAGTCATGAAAAATATGTGAAAACCTAGTTAGGATGGTTAAACATAATATAAACCATTCTCTATTTTTCATTCCGGGATATAATATCTGAAGACTTAAAGTCTCTGTTGGACAAAATGGAAGTTTGTGCAAATAATAAAGCCGTACCCCCTTCCCCCAAATTTTGTTTTTGTTTTGCGCCAGGTCTGGTGCGTGTTTTGAAGCCTTTTGTGTCTCCAGAGCTATAGAGCTTCTCTCGAAATGCTCCCAACAACAGTCTTAATTCATTATTCTTTCACATTTTCTTTTTGGCTTCCTCCAGTTTTTTGGTTGAAGGACTATGGGGCGGGGTTAGTGATTCGATAAGATCTAGGGCTGAGGTTAAGGAACTGTTTCTAACAGATACGTATGCATACGCGTCCTTAGCGCAAAAAGCTTGGGGTGTTTACGTACTTATAACAACAGCTCAGCTCAAAAATAATGTTTGTTATGTCACCTGTAAAATTGAGTTTGGCTCGTACGATCTTCCACGGTAACACGGCAGTCTAGACAACCGATACGTCAATCAATATACATTGGAGTGACCTCAAGGTTATCTTTTTTCATAGGCACGACATCTCTCCGACGAAGTCGTCTGGTTACAACGTCGCACCGCTCTTGGTTTCACATAGGAAATGTGCTCCTGGGATAGCCCTACGATATTTCGGGAAACCCATTCAAATCTACGACTTTAGGGAAGTTCTGATGTAGGAATGCTGTTTGAGGGGCCTGTTGTGGATAAATAATGTGATTGTGCCATTGCTGGTGTCTCAAGACGACAAGTTTCAACTTTATTTCGATAGCGATGTGTGCCAGATTTGTCATCTTGTTTGTTATACCGTATTGTTTATTTGTGGGGTCGATAAACTACTATTTAATAATAATAATAACAACAATGATAATGATAATAACAAATAACATTTATCAAGCACTTCATCTCTCAATTGGGAGATCTAAGCATTTTACAGACATTCTACTAGTCACATTCAATTCACCAATTCAAAGAACGTACTGAAACACTTGACAACGGTCGGAAACAGATTATGGTTGCATTCTGTCAATTGAAAAGATGGGTTTTCACGAACTTACGAAAAACTTCAAAGCTGAACTAAGAGGCATTAACGACGCTCAGAAAACGAGGTTGCAACATTTATTACTTTTAACGAAATCGATGACAGTAATTGAAACCTATTCCGAAGAAGGATGTTTTTAATGCCTTTTCGGCGTGTCTTTTCACTCACTGCCTCAGTGAACACGTGCGTTTTTGTTGTTGTTTTTCAATCGCTCTTATTATTTTTATTGCAGGTGTTCCCATTACAGCGTATTTTTAAAATATGATACTTTCCGAAAAAACACACCCGTCAAAACCACGCCCTTAGAAAAAACACTCCTCGTGGAAACAGGCTTTTACATGCAGTTTCGTACACAAGGCAGGCCTCCATTCAGAGCCGATTTGCCGAATTATTGTGCAGTTTGAATTGTTCTAAATTTTATCTCATTTTCAATTCCCTTCCTTAGTTCTTTCCCGGACCATGTCAGGGGTACACTTGGTCATTTTGAATTTCCTAGGTTTATCTCATTTATCTCATTTTTCAATTTTAATGTTTGTTTTTTTCCTGAAAATCTCAGGGACACGCTGGGGACAATGTCATACCACAATATTATTTTATCGCAGGTTGTAATGAGATTATTCTTGTGATTTTACGGTCTCTGCTATTGTGATTAAGACAGCAGCGGCGTCTCGACCTATTGTTGTTACCACTGTAAGGCCGTGTCCAGCCCATTATGATTAAAACAGTGACATGTCTCTATTTACTGTGATTAAGACGATAACGACATCTCTGCTGTAGTATGGTTAAGACAGTAATGGTCTTCTTACCTACTGTGACTAAGACAGCGACGGTGTCTTTACGGCGTTGTGGTTAAGATACTAACGGTATGGTGATTAAGCCACTGGCTTGTCTCTGTCTAATGTGATTAAGACAGTGACGTGTCTCTGTTTATTGTGATTAAGACAGTGGCGTGTCTCTGTTTATTGTGATTAAGACAGTGGCGTGTCTCTGTCTATTGTGATTAAGACAGTGGCGTGTCTCTGTTTATTGTGATTAAGACAATGGCGTGTCTCTGTTTATTGTGATTAAGACAGTGGCGTGTCTCGGTTTATTGTGATGAAGACAGTGGCGTGTCTCTATCTACTGTGAGTAAGTCAGTGACGTATTTCTGTCTATTGTGATTAAGACAGTGACGTGTCTGTATCTATTGTGATTAAGACTATGGGCGTGTCTCTATCTATTGTGTTAACTGACATGTTGTGTTATTTCCAGCAGGCAGAAATACAGTTGCATTATAGGACAAGCATTTTCAGAGAGAAACTGTGAATTTATGTGCTAAAACACCGTTTTTGTGAATATCTGTGCCAGAATTAGAAAAATGTCCGCGAACAAATGAAGAGAACTAAGTGACATTTAGCTTAAATTTCCAGCAGTGTTTTCTAATGCATTTAGTCTGAAGCCTGGACTACAAAACATTTTTTTTCTCTTGTGGAGTTCACGTCATTATTGTGAGTGACCATGGAGACTAACAGTCCCGAAGAAAAAAAGGCATGGCTGAAGGAGAAGTCCGGCGGTCGAGATGAAGAAAATCCAAAAAGGTAAGCACAGTTTCCATTTTAAGTTCAAATTGTCTCAAGCCAGGAATATCAGCTAGTCAGATAGCAGTCTGATAACTCGTCACGATACCATGCAGACAATTCCCAAAGTACAGAAATCCATTTTCTCTGTTGTTGTTTTTTTGTGTGTTTTTTTCGTGGTGGTCAGCATAATAATTATTTATAAAGGGTCATTAGCACAATAATTGAATTCCATGTTCATGTTCATCACACTAATGTGTCATAATGGAAACAGAAATAAAGTAATGTTCTACTTCTTTTGATGTCACGGTCTTGGATTCGTCAAACGACATGTGCATAAAAAATAATCATCATGTATTACAAAGATGGCTTACGTGTCTAGAGTGCACGTCTAAATAAAAGTTATTTATCATGATCAGCGTGTCCCTAAAGGAGATGGAAAGACGAAGAACCAGTTAGAGGTGCAATAGTAGGGAGGGGGGCGCTGACCGGATGGAAGAAGGGCGCGCGGGGGGGGGGGTGGGTGGGGGGGGGGGGTTCAAATATGGGCACACCTACTTAACTTTATGGATAACCTCCAATGATACATAATACAGTATAATTACGGTACAGTCATTTACAGAAATCCATTTTCTGTGGGGTTTTTTTTTTTTGTGTGTTTTTATCGTGGTGGTCAGCATAATTTAAAAAGGGTCACTAGCACAATAATTGAATTCCATGTTCATGTTCATCATAATAATGTGCCATAATGGAAACAGAAAATAAAGTAATATTCTACTTCTTTTGATGTCACGGTCTTGGATTCGTCAAACGGCCTGAGGCGTTAAAATAATGATTTTGTTTTACAAAGGTGGCTCACTTGTCTAGAGTGCAAGTCTGAATTAAAAGTTATTTATCATGATCAGCGTGTCCCTAAAGGAGATGGAAAGACGAAGAACCAGTTAGAGGTGCAATAGTAGGGAGGGGGGCGCTGACAGGATGGAAGAAGGGCGCGCGGGGGTGGGGGGTGGGTGGGGGGGGGGGGTTCAAATATGGGCACACCTACTTAACTTTATGGATAACCTCCAATGATACATAATACAGTATAATTACGGTACAGTCATTTTGTACCGTAAATGGAGCCAGATAAATGGCCCCTAGATCCCGTAACCATTTATGTTTTGTCTTCAAACACCATCTTGCCACTAACTGCACATGGTAAGAGTCACACACTACTCGGGTTTAATCTGAAGTTGTACAATAGAGGTTGTTTATCCGACCTGGAGAAGTACAAAGATGTGAACATGGCCTTGGGAGTTATCAACACTAAAGACTGTATCATGACGTTATCGTTAGTGAGGATTATACGTGTGAAGGACCCTGTTTCCTCTGGTTAAGTACTTTCTCGAGTCCACTCAAACATAATGATAAACAATGTCAAGGTGCCAATTCAATAAATGTTCCCGGGGACAACTTTCAGAATAGGCAGCAAAACCTAAAACTGTATAATTGCTTGGACAAAATGATCTTAAACTACAAATTAGAAATGGGAATGTTTTGATCTTTAAACAA
This sequence comes from Onchidella celtica, assembly GCA_963931925.1. Taxonomy (NCBI): domain Eukaryota; kingdom Metazoa; phylum Mollusca; class Gastropoda; order Systellommatophora; family Onchidiidae; genus Onchidella; species Onchidella celtica. The sequence goes on from OZ007578.1 coordinate 37,882,800, forward strand.
AAACAAAATCGTAAAATTACTCCTCTGATTTTATTTACCTTCTATTATATCAGGGATGGACAAACTTTTTCCACGGAGGGCCAGATCAGCCTCAATCATTTGAAAAGTGGGCTGCATTTAAAACAAACTCTCAGAGCTGAAACAAAACAAGAATGAAAACTGTCAAAAGCTTATTCACGTGTATTTTACATTTAACTTATCTTATGGAGATCTAATGTAGAATCTCTACCAGCACTACTATTTGTGCATTTTAAACATTTCTTTGATCCGTCTGTTTTTGTGAGCCGACAGAAACAGTTCGTTACAGTTATCTATTATATATTTGATAAATTAAGCCACACCATATCAACAGAACAACAACAACAACAGCAAAGAAAGAACAAAACAGTTAGATGGAAAATGGCGGAGGATTAACGACGGGACCCTTCCACACTTTATTAAGACAAAACAATTCGAGTAGATGTGAGATACAGTAGGCCCTACCTTTGGCAGCGTTCAGGATACGCCAACGAAGCGGGATTGGGGCGGTTTTTCTGTGCACATTTCAAACATGCGATAGAATGGCTCTGTGAATCTTGCCGTGCACGTGTTGTACTGAGACAGTTGATGCCTCTTCACTGGTTAGTCCCTTGGGGTTGTGCATTGAACAGAGAGGTAAACTTGCAGCAACTGGTAAGGTGGGAAAGGGCTAGTAATGCACTGAGGTATTGAGAGGGGGTGGGGAGAGGGAGGGAGAGAGAGGAGAGAGAGAAAGAGAAAGAGAGAGAGAAAGAGAGAGAGAAAGAAAGAGAGAGAGAGAGAGAGAGAGAGAGAGAGAGAGAGAGAGAGAGAGAGAGAGAGAGAGAGAGAGAGAGAGAGAGAGAATGGCATGGAGAAGCGATTTGGGGGGACTTTGGTCCTTTACATTGTGAGTCCCACAGGCCGTCCGTAGGCGCCGCCACCGGCTACAACAATAATAATGTTGTTCTCTTCCATTATCACCTCTTGTGTTATTTCTATGCAGGTGTGACAGAACAAAAGGCAGCTCGCCCACCCGTTTCCTACCTCCCACTGTGGTAGAGAATGTCTCCCGGATATTGTGCAATATGATACGACCCTTCCTCTCGCTCGCCTCCCTAACATTCTGTCTGAAATACCAAAAATGTATTATATACTTCAAAGGATTTTCATGAAGCAACCAGAATGACTAGGGTTTTATGTAATACTAGTGTAACTGTAAGGGCCCGTTTAAAGAACGGGTTGCAAACAACACGCACAATCAGCACACAGATTATGTAGATCTAGGAAGAAAACAGCTCACAACTGGCACAGCAACACCCGCATGGCCCGTACCGTGCATAAAGCAGACGGCACAGAAACTCATGCCTTCAAACTTTGAAACGCAACCGGAAGTTTAAAGTCGAAACAAAACAAAGGCAGGAGATAGGCAACCATTGTTGAGGAGAAAGCATTATTCGAAGACGTACTCTCTCTCTCTCTCTCTTACAATAAAAGTAGTAATCTGCAGTCCTGCTTCAGAACTCATGCGCGCCAGGACACTGCGCACCAAGCTTGATATGGTTACTTTTTATGACATGCACGGTACTCAAGTCGAAACATAACAAAGGCAGGAGGGAGGCCATCATTGTTCAGGAGAAAGCATTATTCGATATTTTTAAGCCTATTTTCATTTATTACAAGATTACTATACTTCGCTTTCATGTCAAAGGAATAGACATAGTAGCAAAAAGAACTATCTCTCACATGTAATTTTTTAAGGCCTGGGCGTTTCTTCCTCGCAGCAATGAATTTTTTTCCTTGCTGTTTTTTTTATATAGATTTCTGTTTTCCGAAATAGCCATTCTCTTTACAAAGCAAATACGAGGAGTAATAATAATAATAATAATAATAATAAATAACATGTATATAGTGTTTCGCCCCGTCATACATAAGCACTGAGAGCTTTACATTCATTGTACCGCTCACATCCAATTCACCAATACGGAGAACATACTAAAATAATTAATGTGACAACTGTCAGAAACCGCTATGGTTGTATTCCATCCAATGACAAAGTAAAGTGTTTTAAGATGGCTATTGAAAATTTCGGTGTTTTGTACACTTAAGCTTTGAGATATAGCTAATTCCAGGTCTTCGGGTATAACATATGATTAAAATGCATATATTAATTATTACATGATTGTTACGAGGTGGGTCCTCGAGTGTTACGAGTTCAAGGAAGGGTGTTACAGATGGGGATTACTGTGCTCGTGTTTTACGGGGATGGTTAATTATAAATTTACGTGTTCGACTGCATTTTTAATAAATATCGAGAGGTTTTAGAAATTACTCTGCCATACCATGCCACATACACTAATAACAATTTCGAGTAGGTTATATCAAGGACCTTGTAGGGCCACAAATTTATTACTTAAAATTCCTAACAATTTCGTCTATCGTTTACATATTAAAAGACAACATTGCAGCATCAAATGAAAATACTAAAATACATAACTATAAATCTCCTCTAGATCCTTAAGAGATTTGAAACTCTATATCATTCTGATTCATTCACAGTTTACTTAGTAATTATTCATCTTCAGAAATATAGACTGCCTACTACTTCACAAATAATATCCTTATGTCTCAGACGACAATATTAACTCATTTAACTGCTTATAACGGATCAAACCGTCAAGACACACTGACGTAGTTAAGATAGATCTAATCTAGATCTGTTCTAGGATGGGCTGGCAATCCCCAGCCTCATCCAGACACATCAATTACAATTTACAAATGTGTATATCAGTCACTCGTTCTAGATCTTAATTGCAAGTAAAACTTTATGGTCTTGCATTCCTTTGGTCGCACTTCTACTGGAAAGTTAGGGTCAGATTCACATCATTTCGAATCATTGTGATGAAACTTACGATTGGTTCCCTGAAACGATTCAGGGAACTGGAGAAAATAGCTGTGGGTTATTTTCATTGTCTATCCAGGACATAGACATGACGTTAACAGTCTGTTGGTTCTCTCTGGCTGAACCGTATTAGCCGACAACCCTCGTAGCTGGAAGATCTACATGGAAGTGAGGTAGCATAAACATGTCACCGCTTATCTTCTGCAAATCACGTGACTGCTCAAATTTGATTGGTGCATCCACTTCGAGCTCCGCTCGCAGCGCCAATAGATTCTATTAATAGTAACAGACAAAGTCAGACTTAGGATGTCAAAACCTTTCGCAAAGTCTCTACACCCTAAACGTTTTATGTACGAATTTCTTCACTCCTTATTCGCCCCGTCTTTCCCTGTTAAAGCACACCCAAACCACGGGGTCGAAAACCGCATCGTCACTGTTAATCTATCCATTCGTTCCATCCTGACCCACTTTCTTTCCATCTCTAAGAAAAGCGTTACAAAAACAAACTGTCCACGGGAATAGTTCAAGGACGTTTGCACTGGCTAAAATCAATGATGCCATGTAATAAACAATGCGTGACCTAGCACGGCAATTCAAATCCTAATCCTGACATATCCCCCACCCCAGTGAAAATTTTAAATAAAATTTACACGATAAGATCCAAGAAATCTCAAAGTTATTGTGGTAGGGGCTTAAGTAGTACTGTAGAAAAATGAGTCTTAAGCTTGAGAAGAAAAATCTAACTAAGAACGTGCATATTGGATGGACAAAAAGCATACAATTATTGATGCCACGTTCTATAGAATTTATTCTATTTAAACATTCTTACTGCACACAATCAAAATTCTCAGAAACATCTATAATAATAATGAGTATATCACTGTATACTGCTGGATTAAAGTATAACTATTATGAAGTAATGAAGCCTTACTGAAGGAATAGGCTTATAAGTATATAGTCAACACACACAATTGCTGCTTACATACACATTCACACACAATATATCGTTAATTAAAATACTGTGGTATCCAATGGCAGCAGTAGCTCTGGTAGCTTGGTTTGCCATGTCTCTATCTCATTGACCCGCTGACAAGGGCGTCAGGTTTGCCAGAAGTTCAGGTCACAGTCAGGAATGACGCTGGTGGAAAAAGGATATTCAGAAAAAAAAAGAATTGTAAAATTGGTTCATAAAGTAATGAACAAGATAAATGTGAATCCATCCACCGTCTAGAATTGAGGGGGACAAGCACTATCACACCCCAATACAAGACACAACACTCTTTAATAGGAATTTAAATGAGACGTGACAAAATATCAGCTTGGGAATTGTCACCGCCCGGGATAGACCGGATAACAAACCGGTATTCCTGGAGTGCAAGACTCCACCTCGTTAATCGAGCATTTTTAGCCCTGTTAGTCTTTAAGAATAACAACGGACGATGGTCCGTTTCAATTATAAACTCGGACATGAGTAGATATCTCGAAAATGCGTTTACAGCAAAAATGATAGCGAGGCACTCTCGCTCGATAATTGCATAGCGGCATTCCCTATCCAGCAACTTGCGGCTGGCGTATAGACATGGCCGCAAAGTATCGTCTCGTTCCTGTAATAACACAGCTCCCAATCCCTTGTCCGACGCATCAGTGCGGACAATAAATATTTGGTTTATATCTGGTAGTATGAGAATGGGGGAGGTGGAAAACAATTGTTGAACGGTACGAAGTGTATCAGCACATTCGGTTGTCCATTTCACTTTATTAGGAAAATTCTTTCTTGTGAGGTCCGATAACGGAGCTGTAAGCGAAGAAAAATTTGGAATGAATTTCCTATAATAGTTAAGAAAGCCCAATAAACTACGAACTTCTTTCTTAGTTCGAGGAGGTTGGAGCTTTAAGATGGTAGTTATCTTCTTGTCATCAGGAGTCTGAACGCCGTGGGCAATTGTATGGCCCAGAAAATTAATTTCATTATATCCTAAAAATACCTTACTGGGTTTCGCCGTAAGGCCAGCTCGACGAAGAGCAATAAAAACTTGTCGTAGGGCTGCGATGTGGCCCGACCAATCGGTTTCATAAATACAAATGTCGTCAAAATACGACAATACGGAATTCATACCCTGGAGTAATATTGTCATCATACGGGCGAAAGTAGCAGGGGCTGTAACTAACCCGAAAGGCATAAAGCGCCACTGCATAAGACCCAACGGAGTCTGAAAAGCGGTATATTGCTTGCTATTCTCATCAAGCGGAATTTGCCAATAGCCTTTGGAAAGATCAATTTTAGAAAAAATCGTTGCCCTCGCTAACTGAGCAAAAAGATTCTCCTGGTTGGGAATCGGTTCAGCGTCATATATCATAACCTCATTAAGTTTACGATAGTCAATACAAAAACGCACTGTATCATCTTTTTTTTTCACTAAGACGATGGGTGAGTTATATGGACTCGTCGATCGCTCTATCACTCCCAGGTGAAACATGTTACGTACCTCGGTTATTATAGTCTCTTGTGCGTGCAGCGGACGCGGATATGGTTTCACAAAGACGGGTATATCCGTCTTTAATCTTATAACATGCTGTACCAAAGAAGTATTACCTGGTAGATCAGTAAAGACAGTAGTAAACTCGTTAAGCAAATCTCTTAAATCTTGTCTTTGCGATTCAGATAAATCTGGATTTATATTCACATCCGAAGTGTTTTCAGAAGATCGAAGTGCGGGGATTGAATTCTCAATCTTAATAGGATCATCATCGTCAACTGAAACTAAGGCCGCATTGGCCTGAGCAACCACATTTCGGCGATTATTCTGTCGATTATCATCGTCGGACAGGTATTGCTTTAACATATTTATATGGAAGACTTTGTCCTGTCCTCGAATCCTGATAAGATAATTTACTCGAGAAAGTCTCTTTAGAACTTTAAAAGGTCCCTTCCATGTAAGAAGGAGTTTATTTTTGGTCTCCGGAAGGAGAACAAGAGTTTGGTCTCCGACGGTCAAGGTTCGCAATCGGCTACCTTGATCACGATATTGTTTATAAAGACTAGCATGCGCAGCCGAAGATTTTTGTGCGAGCTGACATGCGTTAAGAATTCGATGGCGCAAGTCTACAACGTATTGATATGCAGACCGCGTATCATTGTCGTCGGTGTCTGATCCGGCGAATAAATCATGGAGTATGGCCATTGGACCACGCGGTTTACGACCATACAATAATTCGAAGGGGGAAAAACCCGTCGATGCGTTCGGTAGTTCTCGGTATGCAAACAGAATAGCGGGGAGTTGTCGATCCCAATCACTCGGTTTGTCGGCGGAAACTCGTGCAAGCATACTTTTCATGGTAGCATTCCAACGCTCACAGCAGCCATTAGACTGTGGGTGGTATGGAGATGTCAATCTTTGTTTAATCCCGATCAACTCCAAGACTTTCTTAAAAAGCTCAGAGGTAAACTGTGGACCTCTGTCCGATAAAATTTCAACCGGAAACCCTAGACGCGAAAAAATAGTAATAAGAGCTTCAGCGACATGATCAGCTGAAATGTCTTTTAGCGGAATGGCCTCTGGCCAACGGGTTGCGTAGTCAATGACAGAAAGTATAAAACGATGTCCTCTGTCTGACTTGTGTAGGGGACCAACTATATCTACGGCAACGCGCTCAAATGGTCTGGAAACCATTGGCATCTCCTGCAGAGGAGCTCTCGATGCTCTTCCTTTAGGTGTACGTCTCTGACATACGTCACATGTTGATACGAACCGGTTTACATCTGCGTAAATACTGGGCCAAAAAAATTGCGATAGTATTCGAGACTTAGTTCTGGCCTTTCCCTGGTGACCCGCCAAGGAAGTGTCATGCGCGAGACGAATAATGTCGCGACGAAATGATCTCGGTACTACAAGTTGCATAACGGTTTCTCGCTTATTCTGAAAATTACGATATAATAAGTCATCTTTAATAACAAACTTAGAGGTATCCGGTGCGGTAGGATCAATCTTAGCAAAGAAATGTTTCAATGTGGGATCTGAATGTTGCTCATCATGAAATGCACTAGACGTTATGTTCACTTCAATAGTAGGATTACTCAATGGACTGTCTGCTCGTCGACTCGATTGTAGCCGTGTTGTCGCACAAGCAACACTCTCATCCTCAGTCCAAATTTCCAAGTTACCGATAGGAAACTTATTTACTTGCGGTACATTCCCTATGATTATATCAGCCACCGGATTAGGTAGTACACATGCAGTAACAGTACCTGTGAGAAAAGGTGTATCAATATAAACTTCTGCAAGACGGAATCGCTCTACAGATCCGCCAAAAGTAATACAAGTTACCTCCTTGTCCAAAAATTGTGTTGGACGGACTAGTGACTGTCGAACGCCGATAGTCGTGCATCCGGAGTCACGTAGAACAGAAGCGCGAATCGCGTTCACGCGGCCCTGGTAGAATGTTAATTCACCCAGTTCATGTAGGGCGGACATGACTGGAATAGTCTTTGATTGCGATGAAGATTTATTAGTATAACCAACATCTGTATAGGGTGTAGATTGTACAGAGCAGGCATTTGCCGCTCCCATTTTTACGGTACAAAATCTCTGTATGTGGCCTACCCTATTACACTTATAACATATAGTACGATTAGGATCGTTTCCACGATAGGGAAGACTCTGCGGTCTATTATAATTATGATTATCATCAAAATGCACTCGTCGCGGCGGTCCCTGAGGCCGGTTATATTGTTGGCCTGGATAGTTGCCACGATAATATGGGCGAGGCTCGTAAAAAGAATAAGTCTGATATCCTCGACGCGGGGATACATTACCTTCATTCGGAAAATCCCTCTGTTTAACAAAAGGCGGCTCTGATTTCTTTAACGTTAGCTCACGCTTCCTCTCCTTCTGTTTCTCTCTTTCTTTTTCTCTCTCTCTTGCTGCTAGCCAATGCTCAAGATCTCGGTCTTGTTCTACTTGTTGTTCGCACCACGAGGCGCGTTCTTCCTCTGGTATGCCGAGAACTTTGGCATATGCCAGGTATTTAAAAAACTCGGCCATGATATGTTAAAGTCTGTAAAGTTAGTAAATATTTACCCAATGTTACGGTATATCGCGGTATCACTATCTTATATGAACAGATATTGTCTGTTAATATTAATTCAGTGTCTTATGTTAGCACTGCTTCGCGAAAAGAACGTTCTATCTCTCTCTCTAAAAATTACAGGCAGTATCACTTAAACTGCAAAAACTTTATCTCTCTCTCTCAAAATTACAGGCAGTATCACTTAAACTGCAAAAACTTTATCTCTCTCTCTCTCAATATAAATTCTAGTAAGGCAGTGCCGTCTATCCGTTGCTCCCACTGCAATAAAATACTATATATCGCCTTTACTGCGATAAATTAATGTCTCGAGTGATCACTCTCAAAATTTACGTCTCTCTCAACGCAACGAACCAGTGTCCTCTGTTATCACTGTCAAAAAACGAATCGCTCTCTCAATGCGATAAATCAAAAATATATCTCTCTCTCAACACGACAAATTCGAAATATCTCTGTGTTCTCAAAACACTCTCAAAAATCTCTCTCTTCTCAAAATGCGCACACGCAGTGTCTTCTGTTACCACTGCAAAATTATTCTCTCTAGATCTATCTTCAACGTGAAATTGTCACGTGAACCAAAAATTATTATATCTCTCTCTCACATATGTCAATACCAGATTACAATTCAACGTGGTTTTAGCACGTGAAACACCTCAGGCATATATTGCAAACATATCAATGTTAGTATAGTAGTTTAAAGTTTATAAGCAAAAAAAATACAATAAACAGGACGTATACTGACAAGTAAAACGAACGATAACAGGCCCTACAAGTCCTAACTTATATTACAGATAGTTTAAGAAGAAAACAGGAGAGACATCTTCCTAAAGAAAAGTGAGGAAGGAAAAGAACGCCACAATCTATACGAATAATGGATCCCTAAAAGAACTATTCACAGAGAAGCAAATCCCCCCGAGTTATTTTAAATAGCCACCAAGGCCTCCAATATCCTTCGTAATGGCAAAGAAGATATGCTAACCTATGATCCCAACCAACCTCCCGCACTTAAACTAAACAGATAGTAAATAGTAAAATGGCCTGGAACACACACACAGAGCGGAAAGTACGTCGCCCTCCCCAAGACTGTTAGATAGATGGATCACTTATCTTTATTTTTGAGGAATTCAGATGTTAATATCCTCAATCCATAGCTCCAAGCCCAAACTTGTATTTCTGTCTGAAGTAGAACTGGATGATGAAAGGGTTCCCTCGCCGGTGTCCACGGGTCAATGGGATGAGTTCACCATATGAAATTGAAATACAAAATATTCGATTAATACAAATTGTTTAAACTCTATAATAAAAGACCTGAAAAGATAATATTACAAAAGTACAATATTAAATGATGGAATAAAAAATACAATAGGTGTTAAATAATTTATCTAAGTGGCATGGCGTTATCTAAGGTTCTTTAAGGGTCCCTCTCCAGTGTTACGAGGTGGGTCCTCGAGTGTTACGAGTTCAAGGAAGGGTGTTACAGATGGGGATTACTGTGCTCGTGTTTTACGGGGATGGTTAATTATAAATTTACGTGTTCGACTGCATTTTTAATAAATATCGAGAGGTTTTAGAAATTACTCTGCCATACCATGCCACATACACTAATAACAATTTCGAGTAGGTTATATCAAGGACCTTGTAGGGCCACAAATTTATTACTTAAAATTCCTAACAATTTCGTCTATCGTTTACATATTAAAAGACAACATTGCAGCATCAAATGAAAATACTAAAATACATAACTATAAATCTCCTCTAGATCCTTAAGAGATTTGAAACTCTATATCATTCTGATTCATTCACAGTTTACTTAGTAATTATTCATCTTCAGAAATATAGACTGCCTACTACTTCACAAATAATATCCTTATGTCTCAGACGACAATATTAACTCATTTAACTGCTTATAACGGATCAAACCGTCAAGACACACTGACGTAGTTAAGATAGATCTAATCTAGATCTGTTCTAGGATGGGCTGGCAATCCCCAGCCTCATCCAGACACATCAATTACAATTTACAAATGTGTATATCAGTCACTCGTTCTAGATCTTAATTGCAAGTAAAACTTTATGGTCTTGCATTCCTTTGGTCGCACTTCTACTGGAAAGTTAGGGTCAGATTCACATCATTTCGAATCATTGTGATGAAACTTACGATTGGTTCCCTGAAACGATTCAGGGAACTGGAGAAAATAGCTGTGGGTTATTTTCATTGTCTATCCAGGACATAGACATGACGTTAACAGTCTGTTGGTTCTCTCTGGCTGAACCGTATTAGCCGACAACCCTCGTAGCTGGAAGATCTACATGGAAGTGAGGTAGCATAAACATGTCACCGCTTATCTTCTGCAAATCACGTGACTGCTCAAATTTGATTGGTGCATCCACTTCGAGCTCCGCTCGCAGCGCCAATAGATTCTATTAATAGTAACAGACAAAGTCAGACTTAGGATGTCAAAACCTTTCGCAAAGTCTCTACACCCTAAACGTTTTATGTACGAATTTCTTCACTCCTTATTCGCCCCGTCTTTCCCTGTTAAAGCACACCCAAACCACGGGGTCGAAAACCGCATCGTCACTGTTAATCTATCCATTCGTTCCATCCTGACCCACTTTCTTTCCATCTCTAAGAAAAGCGTTACAAAAACAAACTGTCCACGGGAATAGTTCAAGGACGTTTGCACTGGCTAAAATCAATGATGCCATGTAATAAACAATGCGTGACCTAGCACGGCAATTCAAATCCTAATCCTGACAATGATTACTGGACGTTTCATCGATTTGTAAACTGAGCTTTAACTTAAGCTTTTGTTGACGATAGTTTTTTGGTAGTTTTACAGTAAATGACCGGTTTCTCTTTTTCTTGTTCATTTTACTATCGAAAGGGGGTGGGGGCGGGGGGGGGGCGGGCTTTAAGTGTTGAGTAGGAGTTTGGAGAAAGAACTTCGACACGATCACAGGCACATCGTGCTAGCTGGGGAGTCAAAAACAAGACGATAGACAGAATATAACAGAACGATAGGACAGAAGGAGACTGCACCAGAAGCGTCCACCAACCACCCCCTCTAAAAAAAAAGGGTATTATAATTATTGCATGTTATCGTCAGTGGAAAGGAGGGCAAAGGGTTGGGTGACATTCCACCTGGGAAGATAGTTTGCAATCGCACTCGTGTAAAAGCTCTGTGTTTCACAAAGGCAGAGGAGAAAGCTTTTATTGACGCGCGCCGGCAGGAGTAGGAATCTGTGAGGTTGGAGGTAATAATGGTAGTCTGAGACAAAAATTCGAACAATAGGTGGACTGGTCGAACGGGAAGGTGGACTGATCGAAAAAGAAAGTGGACTGATCGAAAGGGAAGGTGGACTGATCGAACAGGAAGGTGGACTGATCGAACGGGAAGGTGGACTGATCGAACGGGAAGGTGGACTGATCGAACAGGAAGGTGGACTGATCGAACAGGAGGGTGGACTGATCGAACGGGAAGGTGGACTGATCGAACAGGAAGGTGGACTGATCGAACAGGAAGGTGGACTGATCGAACAGGAAGGTGGACTGATCGAACAGGAAGGTGGACTGATCGAACAGGAAGGTGGACTGATCGAACAGGAAGGTGGCCTGATCGAACAGGAAGGTGGACTGATCGAACGGGAAGGTGGACTGATCGAACGGGAAGGTGGACTGATCGAACGGGAAGGTGGACTGATCGAACGGGAAGGTGGACTGATCGAACAGGAAGGTGGACTGATCGAAAGGGAAGGTGGACTGATCGAACAGGAAGGTGGACTGATCGAACGGGAAGGTGGACTGATCGAAAGGGAAGGTGGACTGATCGAACAGGAAGGTGGACTGATCGAACGGGAAGGTGGACTGATCGAACGGGAAGGTGGACTGATCGAACAGGAAGGTGGACTGATCGAACAGGAGGGTGGACTGATCGAACGGGAAGGTGGACTGATCGAACAGGAAGGTGGACTGATCGAACAGGAAGGTGGACTGATCGAACAGGAAGGTGGACTGATCGAACAGGAAGGTGGACTGATCGAACAGGAAGGTGGACTGATCGAACAGGAAGGTGGCCTGATCGAACAGGAAGGTGGACTGATCGAACGGGAAGGTGGACTGATCGAACGGGACGGTGGACTTATCGAACGGGAAGGTGGACTGATCGAAAGGGAAGGTGGACTGATCGAACACCAAGGTGGACTGATCGAACGGGAAGGTTGACTGATAGAACGGGAAGGCGGACTGATCGAACGGGAAGGTGGACTGATCGAACGGGAAGGTGGACTGATCGAACGGGAAGGTGGACTGATCGAACGGGAAGGTGGACTGATCGAACGGGAAGGTGGACTGATCGAACGTCAAGGTGGACTGATCGAAGGGGAAGGTGGATGGTCATTACACGGCATTTCGTTACATCACTCCCCCCTTAAGACAAAATTACTTAATTTTGTGCATTTATGGGTTGGCTAGATGTGTGTAGGTAATGCAGAACGAAGCTCCGTCCGGTATTTTGGAAATTGGTCTATTGGAGTCTGGGAGTATCATACTAAGCCCGGAAAAACACAATCAGCTCCTGGTAGACATAAAGTGCACAGCATAATTCAGGGATGCCAAATGATTTTTTGAAAAAAAAAAAAAACACCTGGAAAAATGAACGTGTAATCGTGTTTGCACCAAAAGACAAAAGAAACATTTCTTGTAAACAGTTTTTAAATAATCACTAACACAAAATACAATCTAACGAAAAAAAAACCCGGATAAATCGGGACTGACAGAAAAACCCGGAAAAACCGGATTTTTGGCATCCCTGATAATTTAAGAGCTTGTTTCCAAAACTGGGTAAACCAAATTTTGCATGAGTTATGGCCCCTTTCAGATGGTCATTCAAAATTATTGTACGATGTGGTGTAAGCGTTCAATTGAAACTTAAAAATGTTCAGATAAAACTTGGGATAAAGACGGGACATAGCAAGTGTTAACTACGCACTTACACCGCGTCTTACACTAATTTTGAATACTCATTTGAAAGGGGCCATAACTCCTGCAAAATTCGACTTACCCAGTTTTGGAAATGCGCTCTTTGGTATCCTTATTATTTTGCGTAGTAAGTCATTGAGAACCCTATCATACTATGCCTGGTCAGACACAGTCAGCTTCTGCCATTATTTCTTGGGTTTACATTTTGCTGGCAGCAACTGGCTGCGACGTTCCGTCCTTGTGTGATACCCATCCTTACTTTTAGTTTTTGTGCACATCCGAGACACAGAATATTTAGACAATCAACTGGCTAAATTCCGTCCGTCGCGCAGAGCGCCTAATTAGTTATTTAACTAGTACACATCATGTCACAGCAACTCACACGCGCGCACTTTGCCGACATAGACTGAGAAGGGGAATGGTTTGCCACAGCACCCTATTATGTCTCGAGTAACATCTTTAACAACAAGTCTTTTCCACTGGCCCCAGTCAGGGCTGGATTAACCATTAAGCAAAATAAGTACGTGCAAAGGGCATCATGGGAAAGGGGTGGGGTTGGGGTTGGACACCACAGAAAGGTTTCATTGCCGAATTCTAACATGGACCATATGGTGCAAAACTGCAAACGGTGCAGCTGAACCAGGATCAAAACAAAACAAAAAAAAGGAACCCCCACAATAAATGAAAAACAAAAATGTGTTTACTGGCGTGTAAGACATGCTTTTCCATCTTACTGTAATCATTTTGTTTTCATTTCGAAAAATAAAGCCTTATTTTATTATTTATTTTGGTGTTATTTTGATTTACATTATATATATAATGTATATACATATAATATAATAAGTACATGGGGGTACCAAAATCTTTTAGGTGCTTTGGGCCTGTAAAAGTCCTAATTCGGCCCTGGCTCCATTCCTTGCCTGTCTGATGCGTGTTCGTAGATATTTGACAGCAGACAAAACGCAATGCCACAGATTAATTTTTATCTCTACTTCACAGCTACAAGAAAAGCGGTCGCACTACCCTTGAGAAATTGCTGTTGGTGCTGGTTGTGGTGTTCTTTGTGGCGCTGGTTGCAGTGATTGTGGTTCTCATCGTTGAAAAGAGCAAAGATGAGCCAGATAGAAAATCTGCACATGGAGGCGGTCAGTGTGAGAACCTCAGCTTTTCAAACATTTGTTTTTTCTTGTTTCGTTTTCCTGAACATTCTCCTCAATTTGTGATCGTTTAACTTTTGACTGAAAAAAAGGTCTTTTGTGGGCTCTAGGAGCTGGGCGGAAGAGCGATGAAGCCAGAGAAAGAGAAAAAAACAAAACAAAAACAATTTAACAAAGGAATCATTCATTAAGTAAAACCCCGGGGGTGGTGGGGGGGGGGGTAAGGATTTACCTCTAGTAGCGTAATATTAAAAGCCTATATGGGGGGGGGGGGTGCAGGAGTAGGTGGGGAAAATGGACGCATGCTTTTCAGTTATGTAAATTAATTAAAATGTTTAGGTTTACTTACATTTTTTCTTGGCCAAATGAGATGTAGGACAGTATAACACTGAATATAGACTATAATTATGTGTTTAGTAGGGACATTGGAATATTCCGCACAAAATGTTGTAGTAAGTATATCAAGGCTTTGTCATATATATTAAACAATGCCATGGCCCTACGCTGTATAACGGTGTTGACAGAGGAGACGGTGGTGTGAAGCCAAGGGTATGAGAAGGGTACAGGTTGGGGGAAAAGGGGAAGGGGTGGGGGGGGGGGGGGAATCAAAATCGAGCGTAAGTGCATTTTAGAAAGCCCGGAGTCAAAACTCGGAAACAAGATAAAAGAAAGACAACGGCTACAATTCTCATCAAACAAAAGGATTTCATACCTCTGACAGACTCTACTTTTCCTGTTACCAGTACACCAACCACAACCTTTAACACTACTTCTATTTTTATTTATGCCACCGGTGTCGCGGATACTACGCCCATAACCAAAATAATTGTCTCCGCTACCATTTTTACTTAGTATTTCATCCTCACCAGCGACACCTATCTCGGTTCTTTCTTCTAGCTCCACAGCGAATGCAATAAATCTACCTCTCAAATTTTTGCTTATGGTACAATACCATCCAAAAAAAAAAAAAAACATGTTTCTTCCTTCGTGCTTTCCATAGCATCAGCCATCTTTTACTGTTATCTCAGTTTAAATCAGAATTCTTGTTTTATTTTATCATTAAGTTATTACAGTTTTTCTATCAGAAGTAATACATTAGATCTATCTGGGATGCAGAGGCCAGTTTTCATGACACAGTGGCCACCCGACCAGGAATTTTAAATCCATATAAAATTTCTGTCTTGGGCAATTATGGCGGCTTTTCGAGTGTCACACTTGGATCTGTACAATACAAAAAAAAATCATGATCCACAAAACTTTAGAATGTCTTTGAAATTTTCCAGGAAAGTTGCTGCACCTGTAATTTAAATGAAACGCACACGTTGCAGCAGCGAATGCCACCCTGGATGTCAACATAATTTTTCGATTTTGTTGAATGTAAAGCACAGTCCTGACCTTCTCGTTGTTGTATCAATGACAGAATGCTCATAATCTAAGCGGCCTATTCTTACCATACCAAAACCAGAATTTTCCTGAAGCCTCGCCGTTTTTTTTTTTTAAACAATGGACCCACTTTTAGTGCTATTATCATTTTGTATAGCTTACACCACATCCGCAGAGCGCCAATCTCTTTATTCTAGTCATACTAATGATACAGTTTTTCACAAGTCTCACAAATGGTTTTTTTTTTTTCACAATAAACCCACTTTTATTAGTATTACTAGCATTTTGTGTGCAGTTTCTACCACATCCGAGGTGAGTCAGTCTGCTCGTTCTCACCATACTAACACCGGAAGTTTTCACGAGACTGACATTTTTAAAAATTTGCAACGGACCTGCTTTTACAAGTGTTATTATCGTTTTGTGCAGCGGACAGCATTTTCGACGAGGTTTGCATTACTCAAGAATGCGTCTCGGCAGCTGCCCGTATCCACAGTTACATCGACTACAGCGTCAAACCTTGCGATAACCTGTACGAGTTTGCCTGTGGACGCTGGATGAAAGAAAATGTGGTCCCTGAGCACAAGAGTAGTTGCACTACCTTCAGTCAACTGAGAGACCAAGTGGACATACGTCTGAAAGGTCAGTTCTCAAACCGTACGGCTCATTGCGCACTGGGCCAAGGTTTAGGTTTTGTGCCCTCGGTTTTATGAACTGTGAGGTTTAACGGGACCTCCTGCACGAGTAAGACTGAAACAGTCTGTCTCGCCAGCTGATCCGAAAGAAGTTCAAATCTGAATCAAAATGGACGCAAAATAGTCTTTACTCGACGCGCTACTAGCCATCGGTCAGAAAATCGCAATATGATGATAAAGGTTCTCTGCAGAGCTCTGCTCTTGCGATCCTTCGTAACATGTTTAAACCTCTGATGTTATCATATAAGTTAGTTTCCCTCGAGTATATTAAATTTCTTTTTCCTTCAGATTTAAAGGATTATTGGTGCAAAACATGTTGACTGTGGACGTTTGTTTTGACAGCCACACGAGGGCGACATAAACTCCAGTAGTATTGTATCTGCAGTACGATGCACCAGTTGTCATATTCAAAGGGACATTTTGTGATAAATGCAGGAAGCTGTTGATAAGGCATAGCAGTTCTTAAGTGTCTTCTAACTCTGAGGGTGAATGTGCCATATTTAGAAATAATTGGTTTGGAATTCATTTCAGGTCATGGTTCCACAGAAGCAAAGACACGTTCAGATACTGGTTAAAAGCTTAAACCTTTGGTGCTCAGACAGAGCTGATTTGTCCAAAAAGTAAATTGATTTAAAACGGTTAATCGAAGACAAAGCTATGCATGTTTGTCGATAAAATTATGTATTTGTAAATCATAAAATGTTTCTAATACAGAACGTTGGGTATTTGGAGAAGACTTCAAATATGGCACACTGGGCATTGCACGGCTAGTCACCTTTACCCACGATGTAGATTTAACTGTCAGAAATTTCATTCTGTTTCTCCACAGCTTTACTAGAAGAAGACACAAAACCAGGTGAATTGAACAGCATAACGAAATCGAAGACTCTCTACAAGTCCTGCATGAATTATGGTAAACTGTTGTTTTGTTTTTTTTTAATTAATTCCCGCTTGATAGATGTAAATGTTCATTGCGTACTGGTGCAGTGGTTGCTTCATCTCTTATTATGCACTGGTTATGCATTCATATCGTTACTGTTACCGTTTCTCTTACTGGTCGCTTGATTGGGAGTGGTTGTGCGGGCGCTGCGCTGACGAACACCCCAACTCTCTCCATATTATGTGTCGGGCATTTGCTAATACCACCGTTACAGAGCAGCTTTTTGGGTGGGGTCCAGTCAGTGATGTTGGCGGCCCATTATTTCCTCTGTCAGTCGCTTCCACTGCTGTCCCGGGCACAACGTGTCTTAGGTAGTCCAACCTGGTGGATGTCCACCCCTCCTCAGGCCTGGCCACAGCCCACATGAGAAATTGATTGCAAAATAGTCGTGGGCAACAATGGAGAATAGAAAACAGACTCACTCATTGGAAATGAATATGAATGACAGGAATAGCATTATCGTTTTGTCTGATAGTTTGTGTTTAAATTATTTTGATTGTTATGAGTTTCATTTTTCTTCTTAAATCTAACAGGGCTTTCAGGTTGTCAGTTCATATCGCCAATTGTCCAAAGTGAGCATTAATTTCAAAACTATTTCTACACTGCCCATAGTCAAACTCTTAAACCTGAGACACAGTATACCCGAGACGGTCCGGTTCGCCAAATTCCGTCCGTCGACTTGTGCGCGTATCATCCATGTCAACAATTCGCACCACACTCCTTCATAATCTGTGACTAGTACTCACTGTGTTCATACGCGGGCAAGTTGTGGACATTGTAGTGAAAGAAGGAATGGTCCGTCCCGGTATTCTGTGTCTCGGCTAAAACTCATCATGAACATTTTCCAGACATGATTAATGAGAGAGGTGACAAGCCCCTCGAGAGCCTCATGACCGACGTCTTTGGCGGTTGGCCATTGACCACTTCAGGATGGAAGGAAGCGAACTTTGATCTGACCGACACCGTGCTAAAACTGGACAAATATGGCAGTGTGGCTGTCTTTATTCTCTACGCTGGTGTGGACAGTAAAAACTCATCCAGGAGGAATCTGAAGGTGAGTCATAGATATCTCTCAGAACAGGCTACGATTTGTCTGTCTGTCTGTCTGTCTGTCCGTCCGTCCGCCCGTCTGTCTGTCCGTCTGTGTGTCTGTCTGTCTGTCTGTCCGTCTGTGTGTCTGTCTGTCGATTAAAATCAAATAAAAATAAAAATTAAAACTGAAGTCTACCCAACTGTAAGTTTGGTATGTTATATATTAGCATGGTTCGCGTTTCATAGCATTTGAGCAGTCCATAAATGCCATTAAAATTTGTTGTTTTTTATATTGGCTGCTTGCTATCAGTTATATCCCGGTGTCAGACCAGCATGTTCTTGATATTGCTCAACACAGCCGTGCTTTTGTACTGTTTTACAAAATTGTCCCAATTGCAATAGACTAGAACATGCCTTTTATTTGCAATATATACATGATTGTTTCCCTTGATCACAAAGCATTTTTGATTGTCCCCCCTTGTAGATGGATCAGCCGTCTTTTGGCATGCCTGGACAGAAGTACTATCTGGTGCCACGAAACGATACAATGTTGATGGCATATGAAGATCTGATCTACAAGATCGGCAAGATCATGGGATTCGCTGGCCAAAATTCACCTCGAGATGAAGTGAAAGCCATCGTGGATTTTGAAATTGAGCTGGCCAAAGTAAGTACATGTGCTGGAGTCTGTCCTATCCAAAAGTCTTGTCTGCTCGTGTTTCTCCCTAATCCTCATGGAAATACATGTAGTATTGACAGGCCTGGCATGCAATAAAAAAGATCGCGCACGACCTAAACAGCATTGCATATGGCATTATCAAAGAAAAAAATATTCCCATCGACAAATGTCTACATTGGATTACATTTAAAGGAAACAAAGAAGAAGAAGAAGCATGACATCTTCCACCCGTTAATAACAAGTTTCAATTTTAAGACAGTATATTAGACTCTCTAAATGTCCCAGGGCATCTTGACGGATGAGTTTGGCAGTGTGTCGTTCCTAATTTAACTAATTAATCTTGAATCTTGTAGAATTTTGTAACTGCCCGAGGTAATATTTTACTTAAAATTTGAACTTCATTAACTTAGTTGTTTGTATGTTTCTTAAAGTTTTTGCTTGGCCAGTGATGATTTTAAGTGAGTATATAATATTGTGAATCCAAGTTGATGTCAGGTTGTGTGTTCTTTTGGTAGATATCAGTGCCCGATGAAGATAGACGAGATATGAACAGCATGTACAATCCAATGACGTTGGGTCAGGTCCACGGGAACTATTCTAAGGTCGGTAGCCAGTAACAGAGGGCATGCTCTCTTGGATCGCTGTCGTTTCTGCTTTTTATAAATATAATATATAATATATAATTATTAATTTTGTATACGTGGACTAATTTATCAAATGTGATGGTGGCTCTGGTGTAAGGATGTTTCATGTCGGGGTGGCTGTTTGTTTCAGGTCTAATTGAAATTTAATTAGAGACGGCGCAGATACAATGATTTAGTTATTCATTCATCCGTCTACCCACCCATCCATCCATCCATCCATCCAGCCACCGAGCCAGCCAGCCACCAACCCATCCATCCACCCATGCATCCATCTTTCCAGCTATCTGTCCATCCATCCATTTGTTCATCCATCCATCCATCCATCCATTCGTCCATCGTCCTATCTATCCAGCCATTCATCTTCCCACCCACCTATCCACCCATCCGCCCATTTGTCCATTAATCCATCCATTTCTCCATCCATCCACTCATCCGTCCATCCAACCAACCATCCGTCCATTCACTCACCTATCGATCCATTATTACGTCACCCATTCATCCATATATTCACCCAGCCATTCTACCACACGCTCATCCATAAGTGTAATTCAAGAAAGAAATCATACAATTTTGTTTAGCCATATCACAAAACAGTGATTTTGTAATTGTCTTTGATGGAAGAAAAGTCCACACAGTTGCCCATGTTGTGAATTCTCCTCAGGCTTTTGACTGGCGTAGGTTTGTCCGTTCTGTGTTGACACAACCTGAGGTCGGCGTACAAGATCTGACTGATAATGAGATTATCATTAACCGCTCACCGTTGTACTATGAGAGACTCACTGGTCTTTTGGGCCGAACTCCAAAGAGGCAAGTCTAAAGTATTAATTACAGAACATCACAATCTGATTCTGTTTATCGCAGTCGAGAAATTCACCTCACTGGAGCAAATCTAGCAACAACAAGAAAAATACTCTCTTGCAAGGATCCTGGCATCAACTGTAAAAAGAGTGATACCTCAGATTAGCACAATTCTATCGTTATCTCTGTCTGTCCGTCTGTCTTTCGGTCTGTTTGTCTGTCTGTCCGTCTCACTCCCCCCGCTGTCTATCTCCTTCTCACTCCTCTCTCTCTCTCAATCCTCTCTGTCTATCTCAGCTATCTGCCTATCTCCTACTCTTGCCCCTCTTTGTCTATCTCTCTCACTCCCCTTAGTCTTTCTCCCTCTCTCTCTCTCTCTCTCTCTCTCTCTGTGTGTCTCTCTCTGTCTATCTCTCTCGCTCTCTCACTCCTCTCTATCTCTCTCTCTCTCTCATTCCTCTGTGTCTCTCTCTTTCTCTGACTCCTCTCTCTTTCTCACTCCTCTCTATCTATCTCTCTAACCCTCCTCTCTGTCTGTTTCTCCGTTGGTCTGTCTGCCTGTCTCTCTGCCCCCCTCTCTCTCGCCCCTATATCACTCAATCGCTCTCACGCCAAAATCCACCTACAATGACTTACGACATGTTCTGCAGCCACTGTTCAGGAGGGAGTCTATAGGCCCATGGCGGATATCGACCATTTTAGTTGTCAGGACCGACGCTTAACCATGGCGATGGTACCACTGATTTTGATTCGTTAGCTGATTTGCACTGTGAGCACTTCAGGCGTCGCGAACCAATCGGCGCGGAGCTAAAAAAAAAAAAAAGTTCACTACAGTAAACAATGACACGTGTGTTCACGTACGTTGGAGACGTTCGGTCAATTCTTTCACTTCCTTTCCTTTGCTTACACGGATGGTAGGGAATCTGACCAGCTTGGATCCATCCTTTCCACTCCTGACATAACAGTCAACTGCAATGCAACCAGCAGGCATTTTAACCGCTTAGACATATCTCGAAGTCACACTCTTCAGTTGATCCACCCGCCATTTTATGTGTCGGAAGTACAAAACAAAAACACTCTGTGACGTCATTCGCAATGGGCCTATAATGTTCTTATAGAACAGCAGGGGAAAAGATCACAACTTATGTTCAACCGATTAAGTGAACGTTTTTCACAAACAGATTGATGTTGTTGTTGTTGTTGTTGTTGTTGTTGTTGTTGTTGTTCACAGAAGTATTTTGAAGATCCAGGTGGGAAAACTTATATGGTCACATAAATATATCCATGAAACTTGAAATAAAATTGATTTTTTTATTTTTGAAAATCCCCAAACTCATTGTTAACGGATATAAAGGAAAGCAACCTCTTTTATCAGTTACGTAGGTAGAAAAAATGGGCTTGAGGCAAAATTGCCAATGAAATATTTTTTTAAAACTCATTTCCTGCAATAACTTTTGTGGGTGTGGACGGGAACTCTCTACACTCTCCATTTTGAAAGGTAGACGCAGTTCAAAGATGTGTTTTTTTTTCTTTCACTCGGTATAAACGAAAGACACAATACATTAGACATTAACGTAAAGGAAAATCCGTGGCCCAGAATGGGATTCAATATTTCGAGAAATTGGCTTAGATATTGGTATTGGAAAATCAGTGTCCATTCAGTCGAATTCTTGGCTTTCCGTAGGGAAGCGGAAATCTGGGAGCCGGATATTCGACATACGGTAGCGGATGAGCTACAAATAACCAAACATTCTTCAAAATTGGACTGTGGTCGTTCTTCCATCTGGGTCCCCGTTCACAAATGACCTTGGCTGAGATGTTATTTACAATCTCCTGATGAACGTAAAAAGCAGTTCCTCGAAACGTTCTAGTCTCTATCTCCCACCAGGATCCGATTTAGATCTTGAAGGGTGGTGTGGGTTGGGGGGGGGGGGGTTGGGGGGGGGGGGGTCAGATTCGTAGGCCCCTCATACACAGATATTACTGTACACAGCAAACCACCATTTTACACATCGAAGTCCAATTATTGCATGTTTTTGCAAGAACCGGCAAATCACACATGCATAGGAAGATTAAATGAGTTGTATATCTGAAGTAAATACAAGTACCTCAAGTACAATGTAAGGGGCGGTGAATTACAAAAAAACAAAAAAACACAGCTATGCAGCACTGTGCTATATTCTTTTTAGTTTTCCTTTGATAAGAATAGCTGATTCAAAAGTGTTCACTGTAATTATATTTTTGTACAGAGGCGGTGCCGCCGGCAGGAGACCGGGGAGGGGGGGGGCGCAGACCATTGGCCGCCGCCCCCTTGCCCCCGCCCCCCAACCCGTCCAAATCTTTATACCCGGCCCTGTCTCCTACCTGAGCCATTGTGAAAAAAACGCATGTCCAGCATTAAGCGTATTGTGACTCTAAACAGATCAGTCAGCATACGCGGTACTGGATTGCGTAATTTTTCTTGGTTATTTTAGCAACAACTAGACCTGTGTTTCTCAGCCTATTTTGTCCCAAGAGTTTATCTGCACAATTAAATTAAAAGATAATATGAAATGAAGAGTCCTATGAAATATCCCTACGTTTTACGTCTCTGTGTGTTTTAGGTTTTTACTTTAGGAGATTCCCTGCCACTGGCATTTACACCTAACTTTTCTTGTCTTTATTTTTCTTCTTCTTGTTTCCTGGTGTTTTTGTGGTACTGATTAGTTTTCAGAATGTTCCCCAAGGAGCAGCCTTGTCTGACCTGCTCTTCTCGACTTTTAACCGCCAAGGTTTTGTCCTTATCCGAGAAGACCAGGTGCTGGATCCTAGCTACCATAGGATCCAACATGCCTGCACCGACCGGAGATCGAACCCAGCACCTTCGGCATGAGAGGCTACCACCCTGCCTTTAGATTACGTCACGTCTGAAGTTCTACGCCCCACCAAAAAAATTGCCACACTCCACCTCGAGAAACAATAGACTACTTTTGCCTCTGTAGGCCAGACAGCGTTTTAACGAGTACACGATGGGCCATATAACACCTAGTTATAATAATTATTCTGCCAGTGAACGCTGGAAAATCATTAGGGCCAAGGAACCTTACTGGTAATTAAAGAGCTTAATTTAGCCGCAGTTTATATGACTGATGGCATCTTTTGAGCCTGTCAAAAAGACACAGGCCCTGCATGGTATCCCAATATTTGGTCTAGCCAAAATTCCTACACGGGCCCTAGATTGTCTTCCTTTGCTCTTGATGTTCGAGATCTTTGGCAAGATGCGTGTTATTTTAATGCCCTGTGCTAGATGTCATGTCAGACTAATAACAAACTTGCGGTTTTCTGTTACAGAACTCTGGCCAACTACCTAATTTGGCGTTTGGTCTATGGTTTGGTTGGAACGCAAGGGGAGCCATACGCTGAGGTTTTACGGCAGTATAGGAAGGTAAGAATGTTTCAGTGCGGTTCTTTTGTTCTCCTAATGACGGGGGTCAACATCGATTTTCTCGATTAGACAGAACATTAGACCAAAGAAAGAAAAAACGTGTCTAGGCTCCTATTTCATATTAAACCTAATGGAACCCTTCTTTTTTTTTTTTTTTTCATTTGTCGGACTTGAGCCTGATTTCGGGTGTGCTTCTCTGTGAAAAATCCAAAGTAGATCGAGTTATTAAAAAGCCATATCTGAAGTACAAAGATGTCCGAATCACTAGAATATTACTTGCCTCCTAGATTTATTTGAAAACTTGCATGGGCTCATATTTCACGTGACCCCTTATGAAACTGATTTTTTATTTGTGATTTTAATGATTCTGTAACAGCTGATGTAAATTTCAGCACGTTATGATAGGGAAAGTTAGATGATCTGAACTGCTACCCTTTAAAAAACGAAACTGCCTCGAACTGTTGTAGAAACGAATGAAAACAGGATCCGATGAACTGTTAACATTAACGTTTAATAACTGTAGATGAACGCTGGATATCTCACAACTTACTTACGGGGAAGGCACGCAGGTTTACCTATATAACTTTAGACTAGATTTTGCACACACGCACTCGCTCGCTTGCCATCCTTATACCCATCCAGATAGAACGTTCACGATCTGGCTTGACTATATACATCCAGAAAATACGGGACGCATGAAGGCCACCTAATCGCACTTAGACACGTCACAGAATTGCGTCACTCCAAGGCCAACCTAGCGTAACTACCCCGACATGAATGGTATAATACATTCTCGATTGACCTACAATAAAACAAATACGTCACACAGCGAGAGATCAAAGAGAAGTAAAACTAGCACAGGAGGGGTTGCCCAGGGCTGCGGACAACATTGTTTGCCCGTAGGACGCTACAGATTCGCACAAGTTTTTTGTTTTTTTTTTCAAATCAATGTGATTCTCCATAGTATACCGTAACAATAATACTTCATGAGAAGTCTGAAATGAGGGAGATTACATTTCCCACCTGGTCTGGGCCCATTATCAGCTTTGCACAGACCTGGAGTCCTCGCTCACGGTGTAGGCTACTTAGCGCAACAGACAGTAAAAAACAATGATTGAAGTGCAGACAGGGCCTGATTTAGATAAACAGAGGCCCAGGGCTATTCTTGCTGTGAGACCCCTCCCAATCCCCCACCTTCAGGCCTGGAGGAAGACGGAACCGTTTTAAATAATTTAAGTAACGCCAATGATGATGATAGGTGTTTAAAATTTCGCACTTTGCAATTCCTTTTGCAAAGGACAAAAGCTAGGAAAATTACAAAACATTAGTCCAGAAACTTAACCGCATTGTAACAGAATCATTATGTAAGAAAAGGCTACCCGTGTCACAAAATATTATACAGACTGGCCTGAGGCATCTTGGCCCCTGAGATGATGGAGCCCGAAGCTTCGGCCTACCTAGCTTAATGGTAAATCCGGCACTGAAGGCAGAAAGGCAATTAAATGCCAGAAATGTACTTTAGGGGTTTAAAGTGAAAGAAAACGATATCTCCTTTGGTGTTAGCAAGAGTACTCAAGTACATAACAGGGAAACTATCAAAACTGAGATAAATACCGATTTATTACAGATCCTGCAAGGAGTATCCTCCGAGCAAGCCCGGTATGTCAAATGTGTCTCATACACTACTTATATCAATGGACTTTCTGTGGGCCGTTTGTTTGTAAAGGACAGCTTTGATGCTTCTGCCAAAACTATGGTGAGTTTTCACGATTTGTCATTTTCATCACCATCCTAAACCTAGAGATATAGTTGTCTAGTTCAATCCATGTTTTTTCCCTTTCAATACTGCAGTTGTTACTTTCAATACTGTACCAATGAAAAAAAAAAATCAGTCCAAAAACTGCATAAAAATCAGTAGTTGTGTAAGGCAAATACTAAAAAATAAAAACTGAAATGACAAAAAAGACAACTCTTTTCCGTTCCTATGCCTAGCAATTCTGATTACAAATTATGATGTCTCAATTTACGTCGCTATTAAGGATACAGAATAATTTTTCTTGAAAACTGAGTTTCTTCCAGAAAAGTGACGCAGCCGATTCTAATGTTAACCCACCAAACTCCGAGCCTCCACGGTGTATTTTTCTGTAATTTTATTACCAGGCCCTTGAGATGATAGGTAATCTCCGTGCGGCCTTCACTGAGCTGCTGGAAGATTTAGACTGGATGGACGAAAGTACCAAGAAAGTAGCTAATGAAAAGGTATGTCAGGAGACAATGGCATCCACCCAGCCAGCATCCTTACGTGAATCCGACGTAGATTTGTATAGGATTTCCTTAAGGGTTGATAGGATTTCTGTAAATCAAAACGACGGCCGCACGGTGTTGCACGGTGTCGCACGATGTCGTAAGCAAGGGATCCAAGTAGAACCGATGTCATTCCTGTGAGCAAACATCGAGGGCCGTATGGTAAGCTGTCGTAAGTCGACGTTATGTCCAAAAATTGAAATATTTGGCATGCTTCTATCCTTTGACAGCCTGCAGGTTGTCCTGTGTACAGGTGGATACATTCTGAAAACTGAGGGTTGACAAAAGTTTTTTGTTTTTTTTT
Organism: Onchidella celtica; assembly: GCA_963931925.1. NCBI lineage: Eukaryota > Metazoa > Mollusca > Gastropoda > Systellommatophora > Onchidiidae > Onchidella > Onchidella celtica. The sequence goes on from OZ007578.1 coordinate 37,909,122, forward strand.
AAATATCGTAACCGGTTACTCTGATAAAGAAAATTATTCAGTTTTTTTTTTTTTCCTGCTAATAGATTTGTAAAAACTGAGTTATGATACCTTACCACGCTGTCCTCGAAAGGACTCAACTCTGTGTCTTGGATTTCCATAAGAGTGTCGACTGGGCAGATACAGATAGGAAAGCTCCAGGCCAACAGGTCAAAGATTGAACACAAGTTCTTCAGCCTAACAACTTACAAATGCATTCTTAAGCTCTATTTTCATGTGTACGGAAACAGAAACGCAAACGCAAATGACAACGGAAAGGTCAAAAACCCTTCACGTAGTGAAATAGGAAGAATGTTTACATGTGTACGGAAACTGTGAAATAGGAAGAATGTTTACATTTGTACGGAAACTGTGAAATAGGAAGAATGTTTACATGTGTACGGAAACTGTGAAATAGGAAGAATGTTTACATGTGTACGGAAACTGTGAAATAGGAAGAATGTTTACATGTGTACGGAAACTGTGAAATAGGAAGAATGTTTACATGTGTACGGAAACTGTGAAATAGGAAGAATGTTTACATGTGTATGGAAACTGTGAAATAGGAAGAATGTTTACATGTGTACGGAAACTGTGAAATAGGAAGAATGTTTACATGTGTACGGAAATGCAGTTTCCGTACATATGGAAACATTTCTTTTTTACTACTTGATTAATTTTTTATATTTCCGTTGCCTTACACATGGACGCATGGTATTATACTTGTACAGTTTTATTACCTTCAAAAAAGCGCGCCACAGCAAGGTGCAGGCCATACGAGAAGAGCGCCTTAGAGCTATTTCCACAATCAGATTTCCTGTGCCAAATTGGCTCTCTAGGACTGGGACTCTGAAGCCATTACCGCATCTATAGATAGCTGCACAGCCACGTCATTTTCCAATTCTAGCTACTACTACCACCAAAGAAACCAAATGTCTGCTTTTCGCCCGTGTGGCCTTGTCCACAGCATCCACTCTGCTATTTTTACCAAAAATGACGTATGAAAAACTCACTTTGCTTCTATAGTGGCGAGAAACAATGCGGAGCAGATGCTGTGGACAATTAAGTACACAGAGGGAAAGATTGTTTTACTTTTCCTATGATATTTTCCTTAAAAATAGAGGAATGGAGCAGATGCTGTGGATAACAGCACTTAATGTCCTTTGCTCTGTTGACATAACCTCAGAAAGAGTGGAAAAATCTTTGAAGACCTCCACACAGCAGCTGTGGTTGGTTTCAGATATGTTCCTTGTTGCTGGCTTACTTCCATAGAAATCCCCCATTTTTGTTTGTGTACGACAGTAACGCCTTTCTTGATTGATGATAAATCTGATACTGGTGATAACAATAATAAAAATAATAATGATAATGTAGACAGACATCTGATTAAGGAAAACTACTTTACTAACAGAAAGAGTACATCTCACCAAAGATCGGTTACCCAGAAGACATCATGAACAACACTTACCTGGACGAATACTATTCCAATGTAAGTATTCCAGTAAAACGTTGGTCTGTACTGAATTGCTGAACAAGTCAATTGCGTTCATCTCAGTTTCAGAATTATGTTATTTATTTATTTTTTTTTTACATTTCTTTTCTTTTTTCTTTCTAGTTTGTCTTTGTGTGTTTATAGGTGTGTGTGTGTTCGGTATAGATAGATATTAAAAAATATTGTAAAGCTCTTAGAGCCTGGTCGTTAAAGAGATGGAACGCTGATATAAATGCTATGTATTATTATCATAATTATTATTGTTGTTGTCGTCGTTGTCTTATCACTAATTATCATGAGACACCCAGCCTACTTTATTTTATTACAACATGGCATTGTTTGTATTTTTTCCCCAGTACACCTACCATAAAGGTAAATACTTTGAGAACGTTCTGATGAATCGAGTGCAAGGTTTTTACGACAGTTTTAGGAAGCTGAGAGAGCCAGTGGACAAAGAAAAGTAAGTGGACAGAGATAAGACTTAGTAGTTAGCGGATACGGAAACCAATAATTAACGATTCATAGATTGGGAAAATGTATAAAATTGTTATTCTTGGAATGGCTGGTTGGGGAGAGGTTGGGGGGGGGGGGGTGGGGGTGGGTAAGCCATCAGCATTAAATCTGTGGTAAAACTGTAGAATACGGGAAGCTTTCTAGACCAAAAAGAGAGAGGTATAGAGCGGTGGGTTTGCAGGTTTACCCCGGGTAATGCGGGGTACCTCGTGAGTTGATTATAAAAGCACAATTCATCTTAAGAAACTCCAATATTATTTGTCCATAATAACGGGGCACTGAAACTTAATCGTATAATTATAGTGTCGTACCATTCTGAACTTTAGTTCGACTGCTGGCGTCTTCCGGATAGAAATTTACACTAAGTGGTCTTGTCCATTGCATCGGCTCCGCTATTTTTACGGGAAATGACGCATGAAAAACTCTCTTTGCCTCTGTAGTGGTGAGGAGCGGAGCGGTACGGACGTTATGGAGAAGTATACAAAAGTAAGGAGTTTTATTTTTTCATTCGTCATTTTCCTTAAAAAAGCGGAGCGGCTCGGGTGTTGTGGACAAGAGCAGTTAGTGATAATTTATTGCGTATAGACCCTTTTCATTTCCTGTCCTCCATATCACGTGATTTGCAAACAAAATGTCGGCGTGCCCCACTTGTAGGGCGGAAGCGGTGGACAACGGTCGAACGATGCCATCCTCTTGTTGGGCACCCAACTGTGCAAACCCGTTACGTGCTGATTCTGGCATAAAAATGCATCTTTGCTTAGACTGTGCACATATTCAGATGCCATCACTAAGGCAAGTGGAAGTTTGTGCCCTACACGGTGCTTTTCGAAACCGTGCGGCTCCCCGCAAACAACCGTAACGCGGAAGTGAAAAGGGTCCATATCTAAAATATATTTCTTTGCTTCAGACTCACACCCAGTTATTTTGAAAACTTCCAGTCTTTCAGAGTGCATGGATCAGCTTTTAACGCTCAGTGTTCTCTCCCTACAGGTGGCAAACTGCACCATCCTCAGTCAACGCATTTTACAACTCACTCAGGAATCAAATCAGTAAGTGAATGTTATGTCACATGTCACACTGGGTCACTAGAGATTTGGTTACTCTGCTGATAGATCAGGATCTGAATCGCCCGATTATAACAGTGGTGGTCCCTCGTATTCGAGTAGGGTGTATCTGCATAGTCATTTGTGTATGCGGAAATGGCTCCACAATCCAAGTTGGGACCTGCACAGACTCGAGCATACAGGGCAGACTTGGATGTCTAGTGCCGCCGCGGGGGTGGCCTCTGCTTGGTGGTGACGTTCTCTAGCAGCCTAGGCCTTGACCTAGCGTGCCTCTTAAGAAGTCCTTGAAACTTGTCTTAATAATGTCATGCCAGTCTGTTCTGTCTTTGGCTGCCTGGACCACTGCACCACTGAAGGCTGTCTTTCAGACTGTATTTGCAACGCTTACGTGGGCGGCCTCTCCCTCTACGACCCTACGTTAGCTCTCCGAACAACAGCTGTTTAGGGATGCGATGGTCATCCATTGATTTTAACAGAAAAACGTAAAAAGCCAAAAAAGATCGGTTCTCGACACATATAATATACTATAGTCGGCCTTCGCCTCACAAATCTCACACTGTTCTTTATTTTATCAACATTCCTAGTATTACTTTAAATCCGGACTTTGATTTTAGTAAGTGACAACTTACAGATAGGCAGATCACCCCCACTATCCTTTAGTTTCAGTGTCATAATTTGACTTTTCTTTTCGTCCCTTTCTTTGTCTCCTGTGTGAAATGATTCTGTTTCTTCTCATCGATATAGATTATGTACAGACAGTCACAATGCATCTCATCCTATGTTTGTGCAATTGAAAAAGCAGAAGGAAAAGAACACACAAAAAAAAAAAATGCGTTAGGTGATCTGTCTTTCACTTTGAGTCTATTTAATGACAAAGTTCCCGTTCCTTCTTTCCACAGATCAGTTTAATAGTGGGCAATAATTGTTTAGACTCAAGAGGGTCAAGGTGTGGTTGGCGATATCAACGATTGGATATAAATTAATCGTAAAATTAATGGAGTAGAATTCATTCAATTCCCATATATGCGTCACACCAATCTCCCCTCCCATACACACATACAAATATTCAGGCAGCAGCCTTGTATGTCCATACTGTGACCCCGTTATCTGGACAATCAGCCCGGAAATTTTTATCCAGATTGAGTATGACAAACCACAAAACCGACTCTCTGGAATGTGACATTTTCATGGTTCTAAATCACAGATTAATGAGACAGGCGTGGATTCTGGGGTTGTCAACGCTAGTAATGAATTCAGACTTCGTCGATTTTGTTGTTTCATTTGTGATGCGATGTCTTGCAACGCTAATGTTAAGGTGTCAGTGTTGAGACACACTATGGTTTTTATTCTGCCAATCTATACTAATGTCACCCGACACTTGTATGGCGGCGTGGGTGGTTTCTCGGTCCGGGCAGTTGGAAAGGGACAAATTGGGAGGGGGGGGGGGAGCAATGTCATAATATTGAACTTCCTTGGCGAAGAGGAAGAACGAATGAACAAGTCTCTCTGGTATAAAAGTCGCTAGATATTTATACTTTTCAGAATGTATGTGCGTGACTGGTGACTGGGATTGGAGGTGCGTTGGGGAAAGGGGAAGGGAGGTATGTCAAATGGTCCATACAGCTATTCATGCCCTGTTCAGATAATATTATATTTCACCAGTGGGAAGTTAGGAGAGAACTCTCCTTTGTCTGTTTGCCCTCCACTGTTTGTCACAAATAGGAGAACTAATAATTAAATTATTTCTTAGTAGTAAAGTCATAATGTCATATAACTCGCATGTGCGTATACCACAGGTTGTGGCAGTGTATTGCTTTCATGTACATCATTAGCGTGTACTGACCAATCTTTTTTTTTTCTAATCTTCCAGTGTTTCCTGCTGGCATTCTGCAGCCGCCATTCTTCAGCAAGACATATCCCAAGTATGTGTCAACGTTTATACATGTATTATATCCAGATACCTCTTATTTTTATTATAGATCGATGCCAATCATGTTTTTTCTGGATTTATACGACACCGGTAGAGGAAGATTGGAGCATTTTATTGAAAGACTAGATGACTGACCTACCGGGCATTGCCCGGAATGAACCGTCATGTGTTCTCCTTCTCTCTCTCTCTCTCTCTCTCTCTCTCTCTCTCTCTCTCTCTCTCTCTCTCTCTCTCTCTCTCTCTCTCTCTCTCTCTGTCTCTCTCTCATATAATAAAAGTAATAAACTACAGTCTTGCTTCAGAACTCATGCGCACCAGAACACTACGCACCAAACTGAACGCTTGATACGGTTACTTTTTACGACATGCACGATACTATAATTAAGTAAACAACTTGTAATTATAGCCATCATCTTCCTTATCTCAGTTGCCACCTTCCTGTCAAATTTAAGGCCTGAAGAGTGTATAGTTTGGTCAGTTAGCCATGCCAAAGGTTGCAAGTTACTGAAATATATAATAGATATGTGAGGACATCAGATTTCAGGTCAACAGTACCAGTGAACAGGTCTTGACACGAGATTCATTTTACAATGCCCCAAAGATCCTAAACGCCACTTAAGTTCTTGTTTGTTCCAAGTTCACTTTCTACACGACTGAGAAAGTCGACGTTAAACGTGTGCGGCTTTAGTATCTATAGCTAACTATGTGAAGTACTACAACCCCCTAACCATTATAATAAGGAGTTAGAATACATCGGAACTGTGAAACAGTTTGATAAATACTACAACGCATTTTGAACTAGTGTCAATGGGTGCATTTGTTAAACCTCTTCTTCATACTAAAAGATCTTCAGGTTGTTTTTTTTCCTTCTGAAAATGAAGATCAAATAAACAAAAACTAAGATCACATAAAGTCAGGCATTGAGCTGCATGCATCAGCCGAGTTTCCATGGTGACGTCACTACATTTAGTTTCAATGAGTTCCCATCAGAGGGCTGTTTCTCGGCTTCTTTTTTAAACTGAATGTCGTGAGCCCACCATCCAAAATCGCTGGCTGATCAGACGAGAATCAGTTCGTCCCCAATAGTTAGTCCTTGTTGGGTGACCCTGGACGTCGGAAATTATGGAATGGAAGTCGCCCCACTTCCTCAACCTTCCTAATTGATTACATCCCCATCAAAATAGATTTATGCTACTCGTAGACTATCCTGTCAACCGATGGGTCACCCATTGAGGGACGACTTTTCTTGCCAAGACTCGAGCGTTTGTTCCAATAGCAAGATGAATAACACCTGTCTTCTAGATCCAAGGGGAAAGTGTTAAGTTTGGCGGCTAGAAAACCACTCCTTTTCTGTCAGTGTCTTCAGCTCAAGTCGGCATTTTACAGTTTCTCCAGAGCAAGACTCACTGATGAGGGGAGACCACCGACAAAATAATAGCGACCACTTTTTTTTTTATCGATTCTCTGTCTTCGAATGTGTTACGTGTCCAAACAGATGAAAAGAGTGAGTGTTTTAGTGGTGTAGTAGACTGCCAACTTTCACTCATTTAAAATACTGTACTGGTTTGTAGCTAACTCAGTATACTATAAGATGTCTTCTTATAACACGCCAGTAAGTAAAACATGATTCTCGAAATAAAGCCATTTCTACACCTTTTGACCTCTTCAGATCTCTAAATTATGGAGGTATAGGGGTTGTTATAGGTCATGAAATAACTCATGGCTTTGATGATCGAGGTAAGAAGCATGGAACTCACAGCACGAAATCATATAGCGTGCATGAAACAAAGACCTTGACTCATATACATTCAGTATTATTATTTTTTTTAACACGTATTATTTGAAAGTTAAGCCTTCCTATCTAACACCAAGCAGAACGAATTTATATATATTACCTACTATTATATTATTTTGCAACATAATATTTGCAATGACGCATTGGTATATGTTATTAGAACTCCAACCCTAACCTCACAGCTGGTCCTACCAGGAGACTACGAGGAAATATTTATCAAATGCCTGACATTATACACTGTAAGAATGCGCTTGATTTCATTATTCAATTTCACTACGCAGTCGTACTTACGTTCATTCAGGTTATAGGACGAACTGTCCCACTGTACTGGGCTTGGGGATTCTCTTTAAACTCTTTCCCTGCGGTACAACGCGCACTTCGTCGCACGCTTCCCTAGCGGCAGACGATACAACGCAGCCTGGGTTGTGACATTGTAAAGGTATTCCATGACCACTATCATGGCAAATTTTCACATCCTGTGACGTTGAACTTCAAAAATAGAATTCTTGGTAAAGCTTCCCTGTCCTAGCGTGTCCAGTGATACCACGTGTGGGATAAGTGTGTAGTTTGGACAGCTGTCGTGTAGTAAGGCAATCTTTTTTATAAATGCACAGTACAGTATGGCGTATAACCCCAGGAAATGCTCTAGCCAGTCGTGGGATGCTGGCCCGTAGGGAAAGAGTTAAAAACATCCACAGCTTGTGACATTCTCCTGACATATAATTTTTTAACTCGTATTGCCTTCCATAATTTGTGCACCAAAGAGCTCAACTAGATGATGTGGCTTTCTTTCTTGCTCAAGACACGCTATAACGAGCAGGCTAATTATGATTATACGCGGACAGAACTCACAGTACAAAAAAAAAAAAATGCTGCTATATTTTTAAAAAGGAAAAACAAATACATCCTATGATTATTTTCCCAGACGCTGTCGCCACAGACGTTTAACGGTTTTGTCCAGCTTGAAGTAGTTTTTGTCTCAGTGGGGCCTACAAACATTGACCCAAATTGTGTTCTATGGTGTCCATTTGTACCATTAACCGCATGTGTTCCTATAACAACCGTTGTCATGCTGATTTCTACTAAAACCAACTAATCATTGCAACTTTGTCCACGCCACTAACAACTCATGAAACTAGACTTGCATCTCAGAATGCAGTCCTCTCTGTGGACTGAACTGGTATCTGTAGTACACCCCAACAGTTTCAACGAAAGCTTTCCTCATTTGTACATGTAAATGGAGTTGGCCAGTGGTGTTTCACGGATGATTTCCTTGGCGTTTCATTTTGTTTCCTAGGATTAGAACGCAAGACAGTCTTGCAAGACATACGTATTTCACGCACCTTTTTTGATAATGAATACACCATCATTATCATTGACATTTCACATGATAAAAGCATGTTGTCGTCCTCCATCTGTAGATTCGAGGGTCCCTTCACAATGATCATGTGCATGTATGTCATTTTCACATCGGTATAACACTTTTATCAACCCTACTTCCTCCCCCCCCCCCCCCTTACCCCTTCCCTGATAATTCAGGTCAGTCAACTTTGGAGGTATTGGCTTTCTGGTGGGTCATGAGATGATTCACGCCTTCGACGACCGTGGTAATTTTTCAGTCCTTTATCTTTCTTGACCAGGTGGCTATCTGCTCAGCCATTGACCATCCAGCCAGCATCCCTACGCCAGTCCGACTCCATAGAATTGACCTTAGGGTTTACCATAGCAATGACATCGTTTGGTCGTAGATCCGCTAGTTGCGATATCGCCCCCCCCTCCCCACTCACCTTCGTCGGTTTGATGCAGGAACTCCACCCCAATACGTGACCGTTTCAGCCTTTAGGAAATCCTATACATATCTACATCGGATTGGCATAGGGACACTGGCTTGCCACAGCTTCTTCCAGCACTATGGCAGCCAATTGTCATCATAATTATTGTGTATGATATGATAATATTTTGCATTGTATTCCGTTTGCTATGGCGCTGACAGATGCTCTAATGTTTTCTGTATGGCGCTAGGAATTCGCCTTGTACAGCGTTGACTAAGACACAACCAAAAACCAATGTAAGAAAAGGATTCGCCAATGCCGAGGGCAGATACTCTCACAAAACAGTGACCTCAGACCAGGCAGGGGCGGATTTAGATCTTGTTAAACCCCAGTCTCTTCAGGTTCTTTGTCCCCCCGACAGAAATCAAATTACACGGCAAATCACACCAAATGTACACACCAAAGTCTGTTTATTGCATCTAAATGGAACCGATAAATTATACATACATAGAGCGTTTAAGTGAAGTGGACACATGTATTATTATACATGTGTTATGTCCTGCTTCATTTGTTAGCTCCAAGTCACTCACATTCAATAACCCCACTCTGTTCAGGTATTGAGGATACAAATTCTAGAGTTATTGCAAAATTTATGATTTTTAAATTTTTTAAACAAAATTTTAATACAAGAAACTAATTTGTTTTTTCATGTTTTTCTTTTTTCTGTATAGAGGGAGGCCACTTTTGCTCCTTATAAATCCGGCCCTGCATTTCACAGACTGAGAATTAAAACATTGTTAAGAGAGATAGACATAAATATTATGCTTGAACAGTAAATGAGCTCCTAGGAACAGAGCACTCACTTTCAGGGTGTACATTTTTTGTACATGATTTGTAAATCTCCTCTAATTGCTTAGGGGTACAAATTGTGTATTCTAAGGAAGAATGATCTAAGCTGAGTATTATGGCAAATCTCAAACAGTAGGTAAACATTTACCGTTTTAAAGTTGTTGCAGCAGAACAATGAATTCTGTTTACCTTGCCATTGAGGTAGATAACTTGCATAACGACAATCTCTGTTCATGTTTCGAAGCTAGACTTACATTCCTTGCTCTAATGCCCGTTTTTCAGTTGAACAATATAAGATATTGTATATCCCCTCAGAGTAAAAATAATGCTCTGTTATGCTGGTCCATTGCCTCTTCAGTGAAAATGACTGTCATTTTCAATTGCAGAAATTTCGTAATAAGAATCCATGTGACATCCATTTGTCATGTTTCTCAAAAATAACTGATCCATAACTGTAGTTAAAAGTCTGTTTACTACCAGTTCCAATTTCCACAACTGCCCGATCCCTGTGCCTAAACAAAAAGTGGTGTACTATTGTGTTTTATGTCTGTGCTGTTTTTGTACTTTAGCGGTGTTCCCTCCTGCAGCCTTTAGACGTTGCCGTGCATAGATATAGTACACTAGATCGCTGAGCCAGCCAGCGGCCCACGCAACGAATTGAAAACGAGGCCGCCATTACGCTAAGCCTGAAGCTCGCCGATGCTGTACAGTCGTGCCAGCCAAGGAGTATAGCAGTAATGTTGCGGGCGTGCGTTGTTTTTTGTTTTCGGGAGAGGGGGGGGGGGGGGGAGGGGGTTTACCATGTGTGAGTTTGCGAGACAATAATATACAAATCACTGTTCTAAATGCTCTTCAGAAGTTTTTGAGCATTGAAACAACTCATTATGAGACAGCTTTATACTTTCATAGTGCTATGTATATCGACCTCCAAAAAAAATTAAATAAATAAAATAAATGTTGAAAAAATTATCTACATCTACAATGTTAATCTTGGCGGAATTCAATTAAAATACATACCGCATATGCATTCAATGGGCTATACAACCCACCTCGCCCCACCAAAAAACAAAACAAAACGACGCACAGTGATGTTTAAAAAACAATGGTTTGACCAGCTAGCGACTCATGATTATGATGTCCACAGTCACCCATTCAAAAAAAAGCAACATTTCAATAATGGAGAAAGGAATGAGACAGAGAGCCTTATTATCAGTTAATCCAACTGAATATCAGTCAAACGTGAAGAATGTATGGGGACGACACACCCACGGGACACAGTATTTCTTGAAAGAAAGAAGAAGAGGTACAGAAGGAAAGATGGAAATCAGTAAACAGTTTGATGGAAGGAGGAGAGGTAACACATATACATCCTGTTAAAAAAGCAAACTCCACACGCTGTCGTATGTTTCACAGTAAGGATAGTCTACATCTCTTGAGGACGTTAAATGAAACATTCACTTTTGTAACACTAATAACTCGGGTCGCAAGAGAAATTGCAAGTCCACATATAGAGTAATTTTCTATTCAGGTTTAACAAGGAACCAAGAAACAATAAATACATAAAATTGTACTCACCACCGGTGTTCATGTACTCCAAGACGGGGATGAGGAGCAGCACCAAAAAAAACTACTGTCCACTAAACAGTACCAACTTGTTCAGTTTCATCCTCTTGGCTGCTTTGCCTCCAAGGATCATTCTCTGTTGGTGCAATTTGCCAGCCTTAAAGCGTCTCATCCGCAAGTAGTAAGATGCCACACTTTTGATGAGGCTGGTGATGTGGTCCTCCTCTACAATCATCTCGTGGTCATAGAAATGATCCCGCAGAGATGGGAATAGATCAAAATATTTCTCCTTTACATATGTGAGGACGAGGTTTTGAATCTGGACATCAATGAATTTCTTGTGTGGCAAGGTCTGCATGACATCTGGGCTAGGCATCACAACCCTGAATGCTTTTTCTGTTGCCAACAAAAGCTGCACAACACCGTCGGAAGGGCATACAAGACCGCCTTGATCTCTTCTCCTCAGAAAGGAGAAACGAATATCTTCCGGAGTTTCCGCACATGTCAAGGCAGCCCTGCAATCTGAACATTTTATTTTTGGAATCAGACGTGCGCACACAAATCCTGCTGTGTAGGTCAAGCATGAGTATCTCCACTCATTATCCGGGAGTGTAAAGGTGGACTCAAGCCTGTCAACCGCAGCAGCAAACATGTCATCCTGTGAGAAATCAGGCAGGTTTTGGGGTTTTGCCGGTGCCTTCAAAAGAAAACAATCCAACTGCAACTCCTCTGTGCCATCCAGTTGAAGGCAATTAGCATACTCGGATGCTTTCACATCATTCTGAATCATGAGTGTGCGAACTGAAGCCCGAAACTGTTGTGCAGTTGGGTTGTTATTCCACCCATTTCTTTGACGAATCTGAAATAAATGAATAAATTAATAATTTCCATTCGATAAAATACAGGTAAATTTTTCTCTAAACAATAAAATCTTCAAAAAAACTTTCTGCAAGTGATTACTATAGAGTAGAATAGATACATTTGCCTGAGCAATGGTCCAAACAGCATTCTCTTTTCAATTTCCAGATGGCAAAGAATACATGTGGCAGCCTTAATATCCACAATGAGCGTGCATGACTTCTGAATTTTGCTATCCCAAAAAGAACCTGGAGTTCAGTCCTACCCACCATAGCATCAGAGGTATAAAAAAGATTATGGACATTTTATGCTGCTTTGGTATGTTTCGAAAACACGAATCCTTACCTTTCAGAGGACTGCAAACACTAGAGCACAATTATAATTTATCTATAATCAGGATCACACTAAAAAGACAGATCTCTTCTTGTAAATAGTGCTTGGAATTTTCCCAGAATTTTGCAATTATGTTGGTTAATTAAATTATTATCAGTTTCCTCTGGTCAGCATTATTTGCAAGATCTTGTAAATGCTACTTTGTTTCTGATTATCTCTGTCTCAGCAGACTATCAGATCAACAGACTTAGTCTTTTGTCCTGTTTTACAAACTCTAGATCTATTTTTTTTTAAATATAATAGGCCTATATATCTTCATAGTTAACACTGACTGACTGAGGAACAGCTACACTATCAGTATTAAGTCTATTTCACATATGAATTTCATCCTTGCCTCTATCACCTACTGTGCTAGCTCTTCATAATGGGCCTTTTTAATTGCTTACATAGCTACCCAAAGCAAATGTAATTGTAAGCACACCTCTCTTAACTTTTTTTCCCCTCAGTAGCCTACTCATATTCATCACTGAGCATCAATTGACATCAGACATTAATGTACTGTGCCAGATGTCCGGGCTGAGAATAATAAGTTGCACAGCCAAAACAGAAGTTACGAAAGCAGTTCAAGAAACGAAATCTGATTAGCCAAACCACACTAGCTGTTCTGTTATCAATACCGTTATATAGCATTAGCAGACAGTGATGCTGACTGCTGTACTTGGGTCAATGACGCCACGCTATTGACTGCTAGCGGTACGCGAGCCTGTTCCTCATTAAATTTGCAATAAACTAACACAAACTTTTGACAAACAACATCAGAAAGCCATTCTCATATAATATAGATCTAGTCTATATAAAAAATCTTGCCAGGCCCATTGTATTCGGTTAATTGCACCCACATAAATCTAGATCTAGATTAGATCATAGCGGTCAATGACGCGCTGCTACTGCTGGCAGAACGAGAGCCTGTTCCTCACTAACTTTGCAACAAACAGACTAAAACTCTTGGTAAACAAGATAATAAAACCAATCAAATAAATATCTTGTGATTCCTTACCTTTCAAATTGTCAGCTGGAGTTTGCAGTCGATCTTGAAACAATAACGATGTCAAAAAAAAACGAAAGTGAAACTGCACAGGAAGAGTACGCCGTCTGCTGTTTATCAGGCTTAAACAATGGCGGCCGGACTTCCTGGGAAGCGTCGGTTTCCTTTCCACCGACCAATGAGAGTCGGCGATCTAGTGTACTATATCTATGTTGCCGTGATGCTTAAATTGTCATTGTATTTCTCAGTATGGGCTTCCTCAGACGGAAACTACAAAATGGCATGGCTCTAGTTACTTTATTTGCATCAGCTCGGCTTTAGTGCTTGCTTTCATTTCGTCCAAACTTTCGCTTTGCTTTTTCTTGTTGCATTTCTGCTTTAGTATTTTCTGCATATTGGTTGGGATGTAACCTGACGAGAAAGACAACTTGAAATGGATTGTCTTACTAGATTATCTTCAGTAAGTTGGGGGGAAAAAAAATCCTTGCCACGTGAATAGGACCAACAGGAGGTAGATAGAATATTTGCTTTGTTGAAGGCTGCTGTTATAAGTATGTATGCGCCCTAAGTGTTTTGCGCTAGGGGTGCATACGTATACGTACATATCCCTAACCCCGTCCTTACCCTCAACCCGAAATCTCATCGAATCCCTAATCCAGTTCCCCTACCTTTTCACAATAAAAACAACACAAAAAACAAAACAAAACAAAAAACTGAAAGAGTAATTAATTAAGGCAGTTGTAAGGAGTATTTTGGGAGTAGCTCTCTAGCTCTGAAGTCACAAAAGACATTAAAATAAGTAACCCGCTTGCAAAAAACGGGGGGACATACGTACTTGTAACAACATTCTTGACAGAAATAGACTCTAAAACAAAGGATAAAGAATTATGTCTTCCTGTTGGTGGCCATAATGCTAATGCCGGGTACAAATGTAAGGGATTTGCAGGGTGTTTGCTGTTTGACTGTATCACTGCTTTTGTTTTGTTGTTGTTTGTTTTCGTCGTTGTCTCTGATCATTTTGTGAGAAGTCCATCAGAAATCACTGGCTGCAATATAGATTTGCCAATCTTAGCATTTACAGAAAACCAGTCATGACACAATCACTTACTGAACAATCATGAATAAGATGACCACAAAAATAATAACCATAACATATTTCTAATGTTAGGTGTCAGCCTCCAAATAGTTCTACACTACTGATGACAGTAGAAAAAAAATAACGTTTGGGCATACCATAAAGAGATCTAAGTGACTGAAAAAACAACAACAACAACAACTGGTGTGGATTTCATAATGTATAATCATTTTCGGTGCTTGCCAAACTCCTCGGGGAGATAGCCCCAAATGTGCATCGCTTCTTTTGGTGTCATAGTTGTTCAGTATTTATCAAAATTGAAGACAATCAATGAAAACTTGTTATTTGACATATCTTGACATCGTCTTAATTTGCATTATGTTTCTGAGGACCATCCACCAAGGCAACTGAATAGGTAGCTGGAATGTCCGATAGTTACAGTGAGTGCATAGAAAGACCGTAAATTGCCAAAATATAATTATAACTGCTATGAAATATCCACCCATCTTTGTGATAATTTATGAGCCCAGTTTCTAGTTATACCCGAATGCCACAGTAATGTCACAAGCCAACACTATTGGCCTAGTACAGGTCGACTGAAGTGCCCAGTATTCTGTTGTCCCTGACCCGTTTGCATAAATTTGGTTCTCTAACATTTAGCTGGGCATTTACGGAGCGTGACAAGAAATTTTAACTCCATAAAAGTATAGCATGCTAAAGAAGGCCATAGAAGGTTCTTCTTACCATCCAGAATTGTCCTCAACAGAGCATCCTAGTTAGATCTATGCCATAATTGCGATGTGACCTCATGTGTTATGCCTGTTTCTAAGTTATTAAATATGATGTTCATGTAATGATACTGAGGGTGTGTATATCATGTATGTGTTCTTAAAGGCTCTATGAAATTGAATTTTCTTTCATGGCATAATGAGATGATTGTCACCTTATCTAATCTTATCTTAACTTACAAGAACATCCACTGCATGTAATTATGATAAAAAGAATGAATTCCCCGTAGACATAGTCTATTTCTTTCTGCTAAGCATAATTTCTCCCTGAAATTACAAGATTAATTAAACTAATTAAAGTCACAGTGGCATATGAACAAATAGTTTTTGAAAATGTACCCTGTTTTATTCACCAGACTTGTCACAATGATACTTAATGAGGGACATTCCAATTTCTGTGTAAAATATTAGACATTCAAACTTCTGTGTAACGAAATGAGATATTCAAATGTCTATGTAACTAAATGGGACATTCCAGCTTCTGTGTAACTAAAGAGACACTCAAATGTCTATGTAACAAATGAGACATTCAAAGTTCTATGCAACTAAATGAGACGTTCAAACGTCCATGTAACAATTAATGAGCCATTCAAATTTCTGCATGTAACAGGTCGGCAATTTGACAAGAATGGTAACCTGGTGCAGTGGTGGAGCCAAACTGCTATAGACCGGTTCAAGAACAAAGCACAGTGTCTTGTTGACCAGTACGGGAACTTTACACTGCCCCAGATCAACATGAACGTAAGTGTGTCACTTATGTATCCTGTATTACATGTGTGTTTGGTGAGGGTTTGCCATAGTAATAAAACACGTACTTCGATATCGGAATAGCTTAACCCCCTCCCCCATACCAATTTGGCGCCTGTTGTGAACATAAAGAATCCCGAAGTGGACCTATTATCGTACTCTATGTAGGCATGGCGGCAACTTTTAGATTGCAGGTGGGAAAGGGGGGGGGGGGCGCTGGATACGATGGTTCAGTGGATTTGAGAGCGTTCCAGAAGGTGAACAAAATTGTTTAAACATAAACATTGGCCTTTGTTTTCAGTTTACTGATAAGACACATTTTCGACAGTACTACTATTTCTAAAACCGCGTTTTAATACTTTATACACTCTTAATCCAATTGTTGTCTGTCTCTCAACAAATCGTCTGAGATTTTGCCGCATATTGTTGTATAGTTCTTTTGATGTTCTCTGTTACGGCCAATACCTTGTAAATCTGTTCTCTTTTTTTTTTTTTTAATAAAGTTGAATGGAATCAACACACAAGGAGAAAATATTGCGGATAATGGAGGGCTGAAGCAATCATTCAGAGTGAGTAATCTCTCTCTTTCTCTCTCTCTCTCTCTCTCTCTCTCTCTAGCTCTCTCTCTTTCTCTCTTTCTTTATCCATCCATCTGTATATATATCTATACACCTATCTATCTATCTATCTATCTATCTATCTATCTATCTATCTATCTATCTATCTATCTATCTATCTATCTATCTACCTATCTGTCTGTCTGTCAGTCTGTCTGTCTGTCTACCTATCTATCTACCTATCTATCTATCTATCTACCTACCTATCCATCTATCTATCTATCCATCTATCTATCTATCCATCTATCTATTTATCCATCTATCTATCTATCCATCCATCCATCTATCCATCCATCCATCTATCCCTCCATCTATCCGTCAGACTGTCCGTCTGTCTGTCTGTCCGTCTGTCTGTCTGTCTGTCTGTCTGTCTGTCTGTCTGTCTACTTGTGTCGGCCTGACTGCCGGCCTCTGTCTCTATCTCCCTGGCTTTGTCACTCTCACTCTTTGAATGTTTCACCCTCTCTCTCTCACTATTTCTCTCTCTCTCTCTCTCTCTTTCTCTCTCTCTCTCTCTCTCTCTCTCTCTCTGTATGTGTATTATGTGCTTGTGTGTGTCTTTCAGGCTTTGTCTCTCTCTGTCCCTCTGTCTGTTTGTCTGTCTATTTGTCTCTCTCCGTTTCTTTATCTGTGTGTTTGTCTTTGATCGGTCTCCATGCACCACAGCTATGATGTACAAAGTGGAACAGTAAACCCACTATATCCTTGTATTGAACACCCACCTTACTTTAACCGTTATGATGTGCAGGCTTACAGGAACTGGGTAGCCAAACAAGGTCATGAGGAGGCACCCTTACCGGGTGTACCTTTCACTCACAATCAGCTCTTCTTCATCAACTTTGCTCAGGTGAGTGATGGCAGTATTATTTAACTAAACCATTAACCCCATTTACTCCATCCAGACATTCCAGCCTAATTTGGCAACCGCGATAATTGTTAAAGAAATATTGGGACTGTTCCTTTCTTCAGTCTGGCCCGAATGTATGGAACGCGTTTCCCGAATGATTGAGAGATATTCAGAGAAATTCAAAACAAATCTAAAATCAGTTCTGTATCTAAAATATCTACTGACTGACAATGTACCCCTTCAGCCTAGAATGCATTGTACAGCATGGAATTATGGAATTATGTTTGTAAGTACATAAGAGAGAGAGAGGGGGGGGGGGGAGGAAGAGAGAGAGAGAGAGAGAGAGCCGCTACTAATACACTAATTCACTGTAAAGCGCGTTGGATCTACTTTGTGAAGACAGCCACTATATAAATATACTCCAGTATTATTATTTTGAACATGTCATTTAACTCTCTAGGCTCCGCCCCCCATTTTTGCTTGTGAGCGAATTCTGATTTCATGAGAATTTGTTCTTTGGGAAATAAATATTTATTATGTATATTGTAGAAAACACTGAAGATAACTTTTTTTTTTTCGCGCTGAGTTCTTGTGGGAACTGCAAATGAGTGCTATGTCTGTGTATCCCTGGTGATACTTTATGCCGCTTAGAGCGTTGTCAAAGTAGTATCTTGAAAACAGTACAGCTTTACTGTACGTTATCAAAGAGAAAAGCGTAGATTTGCCTATTTTTCTTCGTGTAGATATCATTGTTTACATCATTGTGTATGCGTCACGGCAGCGCGGCATGGCAGTTTGATTGGGATAGCGTAATGGCCATACCTTTATCTGCAGTTTACATTCTTTTTTTTGTTTTTTTTTCAGTTATGGCAATGAATTGAAAAGTTAGCTTTTCTGTATCTTGTTTTGTTTTGTTTTAGATTTAATCGTTTTTGTGGGTTTTTAAAAAAAATATAAACATCATATTTATTTCCAATGAACCAGTCCAATAATCCATGCACAACGCCATTATATGTTTTAGAAGATCGAGGCCTTATCTTTGGTCTATAATAATTGTGCCATACTCTCATAAAAAGGGGAGGGGGTTGAAGCCAAGCATTCATGGGGGAAGAGAGAAGGGTAAAAAAAATAAAAAAGTCAGCAAAATTCGGACAAAATTCAGTTTTTAATTATATTTATTTGGAGCTTTTTTGAGAAGGGAAAAACAGCCACATTTTCGACGAGTACAATCGGAGAGTGCCTTCCCACATTTCGCATTGACTACAAGTCATGACCACCGTTCTACGGGCTGCACTTCAGATGGTAGTAACCTATAAATAACTTTCTTTCCCTTGGCTGGATCATGACTCTGTCCCCCAGTCCACTTGGCAGCTCTCATCCCATTTCCAATACGGATCTGTTCATGTTAACCCTTGTTTCTACAGATTCTTCACTTTAGAGATATTTTATGGCGACATGGGCGCTAGGGGGAGAGGAAAAAAAAGAATATCGACAAAATCGAGCGTGCACAGTTTATAGACGGCCCCTAACTTTTTTTTTCATATTTCCTGTATTTCTGTGTCCACAGCTGTGGTGTAACCTGCTCAGAGATGAAAGTGCGCTGAACAAAATTAGGACTGGCGTGCACAGCCCGGGGCGCTTCAGGTTTGTTTAATCATTTCTCTTCAAACGTTAGGGCACTGGTCAGTTTTACTTCAGTTGTTGGATGTCTTGAGAGGGCACAGATCTGTTTGCTTCCTATTGTATCCAGTCTAGAAATAACAGTGGTCCAAAAATTAAGAATGGAGTTGGAATATTTACACACTGTATTTTGGCACCATCTACTCTTTGATGACACATTGGTCTAGAAGCGAGGTGCTCGTCTCTCATGCCGAAGGTACCAGGTTCGATCCCCAGTCGGTGCTGGTATTTTGAATTCTTTTTGGGGGAAGAATACCTGTTCCTGATCCTAGGGTATGTAGAATCGAGCGCCTAGTCTTCTCGGATAAGGACGAACACGAGGAGGGCCCGCGTCCACATTGCTCACGTTAAAGATACCTTGGCAGTTGAAATAGTGGACGAGCCGGCCGAACAAGACCGCTGCCCGGGCAAAATTTAAAAAAATAACAAACGAACGAATCCCAACCAATGAAAACACAAGAAAATAAGAACAAGGAAATTGGAAAGAAGAAAAATGAGGTGTAAATGCCAAAAGCAGCCAAGTTTTTAAAATAAAAACACATCATCTACTCCTGGCATACTTTATTATGTGATACCGACAGAATCACAACTTTTCTACTGTGATAATGATATTATTCCTTTAGACCCGTAGTACAACGAACCTAAACCGAAAAGATCCAGCCTTAAAAGAGTTTTGCACTGTTCAATAGGAATTATTAAATAATAATCGACACGTAATTACTTTGCAGCACAGGATCTTTGTTTTGTTTTTTTTATTTCGTTTGAAATCGGTATGAGAGCCAGGATACCCTGATTGTTCAGTCCAGGGTGCATTTTTTTTTTTATTGTACAAATTATTCTGGTTAATCCTCTCCTCCCCACATACAAACTGTCTTATTCAAAACATCAAAACATGACAAAGCGGTTTAAAGTGGCATATAAATACAAAATATAAAAATATCTTTGATAAAAAAAAGAAGGTAACAGGTGAATGAAGAGATAGATAAAGAAAGAAAGAAAGAAAAAAAAAACAACTTTCATTCACTGATACATTAGACTGTTTATCAGAAATTAGACACTGTGCACTTAGTGATTAACACTTGCTTCAAATATGGAACACGAGGGGTAGAACATAAGGGGAGGTAACTCTTGCTCTTGTGTAATTCACAGGTCACCCCCCCCCCCAACACACACACACACACACATATACACCCACGCACATTTGAATATTATACCCACAATAGAGGCTCAATATGGACATTGCACAACTTTAATTATGTAAAACAGGCCACTGAAAGTTACATTTAAGCACTTTTTCCTACAGACAAAACTATTTTCCTATTCACAGAGTGATTGGATCTGCCCAGAATTCTCCAGACTTCCAAGAAGCCTTCGACTGTCCACGTAATTCCTACATGAATCCGCCGAAAAAATGCAGCATATGGTAGTTTAGTATGCATCGGATTTTTGGGTATACACAGATGCTTGAAAAATCCTGGCACACAGATCAAGATGTTCTACAGCAGCTGAAGAGTTTGGCAGTGGGCAAAGTTCAGAATTAATATGAAATGTACACACAAACAACTGAAGACAATGCATAAAAAGATATAAACTGAACTGGTCATTCTCTGGTTGTTATTATTTTTATTATTTAAAAATTGTGGGAGTTGAGAAGGTACTGTTTGAGAACATAGTATAGAAAAATTAATATCCTATTTTAATACTTGGGAAATATTTACCTTGTAATAGAAGAGTGGTCCAACTTCACACGGATCGTTTTTGTAGAAACACTTTTTAGAAAATTTAACTTGAAAAGTAGGCTAAGAGAAAAGACGCGCAGTAATTAATTTGTTTTGCCTCGACGGAGCTAAGCTGTGTTTTCATGCTGTTCGGAAATGGCGTTTCCATACACATGAAAACATTCTTTCTATTTCTTGAAGGGTTTTGCACGTTTCCCTTGCCGTTTCCGCTCCCGTACTCATGAAAACCCGGCTTTAGACCTTTATTCCACTGAAAGATCAGAAGGTTCTGCTTATGCCCAACAATATCAATTTCAAATGAGAGATGGGTCAGACGATTCTCTTATTAATGGGCACATAATTATCATGTAAAGGCACTGGAGCTCCGTATGGGGAAACAAAAAAAAATAAATGATAACAACATGTTGAAGTCTTTAAAGACTGGCGTAATGAAATATCAAAGCGATAATTTTAAATTGTCCCAAAGAAAGTTTCTCATTTTTGATAAATCTCCAGTTAGCTAAACTAAGTATGATAAAATTACATTTTGTTTTCTCCATCCCCTCGTTTCCGATACACTTTTTGTTGTTGTTGTTGTTGTTGTTGGTTCCTCAGTTTATATCTTAACTTTATGGAATGATCACTTGTTTCATGCTTGTAATGGTGGCAGGAATTGAATGTGCAAAGTGTGCAAGGCAAGGCGTGAGCTGCACTTTTAGCTTGTTTTAACTTACTGGGTTTTTGTTCTTTTCAACTGTCACATGGCTTTTAGACTTGTCCTGTTTTTTAGCGTTAAACGTTACCACTGGTAGGCTCAGAAAATATGTCTGTAACGAGAGAAATCACTATTTACACTGTGAGACCTGAGAGACTTTGCCAAACCGCTATTATCATGGGTCGAAAAGTAACGCATTTTTCCATTGAGAGAAAGAACTTACCATTCGGCTCTTCACAATTTCAGTCAACTCAGAAATATGAACAATTCGCAGTTAGGGATGAAACAGATCCACGCTGGTGTGGGCGCCAGACTGTTGACTCGCGGCTCATAAATTTTTCTTCACGCTAGCACAGCAGGCGTTGCCCTCTGCATCCCGCTGGGTCGCGGTGTGGGCAGCGCCTAATGTAGTAGTATGAAGCAAAACTTATGGACGGCGAGTCACCAGCCTGGCGCCTACACGAGCCATGGTCTGTTTTCACCCCTTAAGAAGGTCCACACTCTGTCTGTGGTGCAGGTGGCCCTTTCCGGTTCTTACTACTGCAGTGACTTAGCTTGGCGAAAGAGGAGGGATTTCTCTCTTACATCCAGATTATTTGATGTCATCTGGGAGTATTTTATTTCTGAGTTTGACATAAGGTTTTCATTTGTCAGTGGACATGTATTAATCAATTTATCTAACTATCTGTAAATATATCTGACACATTAATGCTACGCTAAAAAAGAAAGACGAGAGTATGACTGTAGTGTATTGCTTATAAAAGTGTTACAGACAAGCTCTAAAGACAACAACCCATATGATAGTAGAGCAAAATTGAGTTTGGTTTGTCTTGGTTAGAGGAGAAAATAATGCTGTGTGATATCCAAGAGACTGACACAATAGCTGAGCTGCGAAAAGAGGCTGGATTCCATCTTAAAGCATGAGCAATGTTATACATTTACGTGAACTCCGGAGCTGGAATTATGGGTCATTTAGGTTTTGTTTTCTCTGCTTGTGTTTGCGTGTGTGTGTGGCATTTTTTTGTTCAGAAGTAATCAAAGATGGAAAGTGCTCTAGTGTTCCTTCAGCTAGCTAATGCAAATGCTTGAGGAAATTGAAGAAACAGATTTATTGTTTGATCTATGTAGTTTGAGTTTGGATTTTATGGCGCTATAATGACGGCCACTTCGCCCCTTTCACGGTCTATTTGGGTACTTTATTTATGTGTGGTATTCAGAAGTTCATCGATATAAATTTTACATATAGAATTAAATAGTTCCGTATAGATTTTTTTATACTGGTAAAATTGTCAGAAATTGTAAAGATCTGAAGAAAAATGTTTGTAAATGTGGGCAAAATTGTAAATATGTTTATTAATCAGTGTTAAGACTAGCCAAACAGGTAATTTTATTATACATAATCCTGCATCTGTGCACTGTCTTTTGTACACAATTTCATTGGAATTTATTAAACACGAGTAATATATTTCTGTAGGTGTTAGAGGACCAAACGTTGTCTTTTTTTAAGCATTTATCATCGACAACAGTCTGGATGTAAATAAAATATACCCGCTGAAATGACATGGCAGTTTATGGGTGTCCTTGTGCGTGCTTGTGTGTGAGTTCTGTTTTCTTCGTGCATTTCATTAGTGAACATTGATAGGCAAAGGACAATTTTGATTATGGTGATGTATTTTTCGTTTAGCAAATTATCGACAATCTTAATATGTGAGGTTATTTGATTTACATTCAGTTATATAATAATAATATTTACTAGTGAAATCGGGATATGTATTGGGTCTTGGTGAGACAGAACATGATTTTATGTTTTGTGTTTGTTTGTTTGTGTTCTGAAAATTCTGGCATTTCTGGGCACAACTGCACTTACAAACAACCTCATCGCATTTTGTCACCCCAAAAACGGCCTTCAAAGAGAAAAAAGGTCTCTAAAACCTAATATGTGTGGTCCAGATGTTAAAATAACAAAAACTCATTCCCTCAGAAGAGTGGAATTTGCATTGCTATCTCCGGCTGCACGGCCTAATCGTCAAACCTTATCATTGACAACCCTTCAGGAAACTCTTGGCGTTGGCAGGGGTGGGTGTGACTGTGAGCCACTCAAGGGAAAGGCCTTCCGGGCACAGTAATGCCTATACAGGAACCACAGACAAACTGCGGAGTCGCAGTGAAGCTTAAAGCAAAGACAAAAATTTAATTGGCAAAAGCAAAAGTTGTAGTTCAACAGTGAAATATTGAGATTTTTTTGTCTTACCTCTTTCTTTGCGTTTCATTGTATGATGTATCGTTTGGAAGTGAATTCTTACGCGAGGCTTTGCCACGTACAACTTTTTCTTTTTGCCAAATTTTGACTTTGCCTGTACGAGAGCTCACTTGTTAAACAGTCTAAAGAACAAAAGCGGAGAAAATTGCCGGCAGACGCCAAGGAAAGTCGCCGATGAAAGTTTACCAGCCAGTGATGTTTTGAGGCTGATGGACTAATAATGGAATTCACGGAATCGTCTTTTTCCGTTTTCAGATATCGTGTTGAAAAATACCTTCGTAGCGTTATAAGAAAATCGTAGCAGCATACTTTAATTATAGATTTTGAGAACTAAAAATTCAAGTTTACAGGCGTTTCCAATAGGCAGAAGAGGGGACTGGGCCTAAAAGGGTGAACTTGACCACACTGAATTCAGTGGTGGTCGATAAAAATTGTCCATATTTAGTGGTTTCCAAATTCATTGTCGGATCCCCCCCCCCTCTTTAATTATATTCACGGTCCACTGAAAGGCCATTTACGGTTAATCGAAACCTGAATAGAAATATTCGCAACAAATGGAATTTAACTTGGTATTGTTATTTAATGTTTATTTTTATTCAGAATGGTTACTTTGCTCAATTGGCCAAGCTGTGCTTTGTTCTTGTGGTGGAATTTTCAGAAAGTGTCTGGCTAAAGGTTGCTTTGGGCAGTTGGTCAATGACAACATTAACTTTTAAATAAATTTGCGAAGAGGCCACACTTGGCGACCGACCGAACTTCTTGTTTGTTAGTTCTATCTCGATTGTCTGAAAAACTGGAGAGCTTTTAGCATGTAGAAGAGGTATAACAAAATAATTCACATGTTGACAATTGTTTAAAATGCGTTGTGGCACTAGTTATAATCATAAAGTTTTACTCACGTAGGTGGGCAAGGTATGCCGCAAATCGGAGACTTTAACTCTTTGTGTACCAAAAGCAGATGTTTGTGCCAATCATCGATGTATTGGTGCACAAGAATGCTAGGATATTTTCTTTCGGGAAGAAAGAAAGTCAGCTTTCTATCAATAGATGTTGCTGGAGTTAGTCTTCATTTATCTCCCCCACAATTTTCTTCCCGTATCATCAAATGGAAAAATCCATGGCGCACAAAGAGTTAACGTCCAAAATAAAATTACATACTTACTCTAAAAAAAAAAGAACAAAAAAATGTGGTATGGAAGATGGAACATTTCACAGCCCAATAGATAAAACAGATGAAGGAGAAATTTTCTGGTTAGTACTATATATTTTCTTCTGCAGCATTTTTTTTCTTTTGTTTTGTTGCTGTACAAAGAAATTATTTTCATTTAGTTCAATCTAATTACCTGTATCCACTGTTAGTGCGAACATATTCAATAAACATTTCAACAAAAAAAATTTTTTCTTAAATCTGGGGTTATTTTTGCCTGGCTTCTTTCATTGTTTTGTGCGGTTCTGGCAATTGTTGTTACGTCATCTTATTGCTGCTGTTGATGATTGTTCTGCTGATGTTTGTTAAGTGTTCTTGTCCACAGCATCCGCTCCGCTCCGCTATTTTACGGAAGATGACGTATGACAAAGTAGGACACAATTTGCCTCTATAGAGGTGAGGATCGGAGCGGACCAGATGCTGTGGCCACTTCGGTGAGATGTGCTTAAAATTGCTGAAGAGGGAAGAAGGGTGTTCTGACTTCTTATCTCACCTATATTGACTTCTGTTTTATTCCTGTAGCCTACCAGACACATCATAAATAATCAAAAAATCATATGTAATCTTTGTACTTTTCTAGCTTTGTCTAGCCAAGCGAAATTACCTCCACAGTGGCCCACTAGAGCCATTAACACAAACTGATGATCTGGACTAGCTCTGTACGGCCTGGATTAATGTGTGCATTGGTGTTGATGGCAGGTTGTCCATAATCTTTTTCCTAAGGTCTTCCTGGCTCGATAGACATGGAGGTGAAATGTATCTTTTTATCCTCTTTTGGTGTGTGTGCGTAAGTGTGTGTGTATGTGTGTGTTAGGTGTGCCTGTACTTGTGTGTGTGTGTGCGTGTATAAGGAGAGAGAAAAGAAAGAGCGGGGAACAGACAGACAGGGAAGGGAGAGAGGTGGAGAGGAAAGGAGAAGGAGAGAGAAGGGAGGCGGGAGAAAAACAGCAGACTGGGGGAGGGGAGATAAAGAGGAGGAAGAAGGCAAAGTGTGTATTTGTGTGTGTGAGAGAGAGAGAAAAGGATGAGAGACGGAAGAGAGAGAGAGAAGAAAGATGTGGGAAGAGAGAAGAGTGAGAG
The DNA here is from genome assembly GCA_963931925.1 of Onchidella celtica. Classification (NCBI taxonomy): domain Eukaryota; kingdom Metazoa; phylum Mollusca; class Gastropoda; order Systellommatophora; family Onchidiidae; genus Onchidella; species Onchidella celtica. The sequence goes on from OZ007578.1 coordinate 37,935,088, forward strand.
AGAGAAGAAAGAAAGAGAGACAGAAAGAGAAAAAGATGAATAGGACAGAGAGGGAAAGAGACAGACAGAGAGGTAGAAAGGGGGGAGGAGAGAAAAAACGTTCAACTCAACACAATCGGCCATGGAAAGAAAGCTGGATACGCATGGGTGATTGCCGGATTACTGGACAGTTTGAAGAGAGAAAATAAGACTCTTTATTGAAGTAAGCTTTAATTAGTCATAAAATTATCTCGAGCGTGATACGAGAAAACGAAAGTCTACTTGATCAATGCAACCTGGTGAGATCAGGGTGACATTGGATTAAAATTTAAAGTGAATCCCAACTAGGGACGTGGAGATACTGGGTCTCTCCAATAATGAGGGGTGAGAAACGGGACAAACCAGAGGTTGGGGGGGGGCGGTGGGTGACGTGGGGGGGGGGGCGGTCAGGGTGGCTCAGTTAGCATGGGCGCACGATTTCGAGGGGGGTTTATTCCCCCTGGTAGATGGAAAACTGAGGAGTGGAGGGACTTTGGTAAAGAAGACTGACATTGTAAAGAGAATCAAAGGGGGTGGAGGTGGTGGGCTCTCACCGAGTGTTATTCTTTTAAGAAGATTAGTACATATCAATACAGACAAAACAGATAATTAAATATATTTATCCCAATTGAAAAAAATACTTAATGAACAATTTGAGACGGAGCTACATTAGACTGAGCTACATTTCCTATCTGGCCTGGGTCTAGTCTCAGCCTTATACGGGCCTGGCTACAGCACTGAAGAAAGATGGTGTTGGATATTGTAACATGTGGCCTTCTGTTTGTAGCTCGGGTAGAATATTGTCGAATATCAAAGATTATTAAGAATAAGCGCTGATGACGAAAGGGTAAGCTGCACTCCATGCATGAGATTTGCTTTCTTTGATATAATGTAAAATACTCAGGGTTGGATTTATCGGCCGCAAATGGGGCAATTACCCTGGAGTTCCCTGCCGGGGGAGGCACAGACTAATAAATTAACCAGACTGGAAACACGAGCTTCGGGCTGTGTCGTTTTTTTTACGGAATTTCCCGAGCGGCGGCTGTATAATCAACATGACCGCCGCTCGGGAAATTCCGATTATAGTTCTATCTGCAGTAGAAAGTTCTTTTTATTTGTCAAGATTGGTGGTACATGTATTAATTTTTTGGTGCGGAACCAAACTTCCGCGTTCAGTAGGCGCGTCAAAATGGTATCATTCAAAATTGTAGCTATGCTGAAGCGTCGGTCGTAAACGTAAACCTAATGTGGCGGATGGTTCATGACCTTTCGCTGTTTTGTGACGTCACACAATGGGATCATCCAGTCTGGTTAATTTATTAGTCTGTGGGGGGAGGGGTATTAATAAGTTTCAAATTTTTGAACTAGTTGTTGAGTCAGCCAGTGGTATCTGTGGAAACTGACGAGTACATAACAGCACAGCTATGTTGTTTGTAATTTGTCTTTCCTAAAAAAACTAATCCGAGTTTTTTTTACATGCATTTACATGTGTACACGTATTTATTTCAGATGGATGGATGGATGGATGGGTGGATGGATGGATGGATGGATGGATGGATGGATGGGTGGATGGATGGATGGATGGATGGATGGATGGATGGATGGGTGGATGGATGGATGGATGGATGGATGGGTGGATGGATGGGTGGATGGATGGGTGGGTGGATGGGTGGATGGATGGATGGATGGGTGGATGGGTGGGTGGATGGATGGATGGATGGATGGGTGGATGGATGGGTGGATGGGTGGATGGGTGGATGGATAGATGGATGGATGGGTGGATGGGTGGATGGATTGATGAATGGATGGATGGATGGATGGATGGGTGGATGGGTGGATGGATGGATGGATGGGTGGATGGGTGGATGGATGGATGGATGGGCGGAGGGACACACAGATGGATGGATGGATGGATGGATGTGTATAGTTGGATGGTTGGACGGATGGATGGGATGGATGGATGGATGGGTGCACTGGATGGATGGATGGATGGATGGATGGATGGATGGACGGAGAGGTAGATGGATGGACAGCACATAGATAGCCACCCTGCTAAATCTACACGTTAACATTCAGATGTTGTCACAACAATGCCAACCAAGCAGAAGAAATAGTCCATTGAAGAAGACAAGAAATCAATCAAAATAATGTATGCGTAGTTTTAATGAAATTTCACACTAAATTCCACCAGTTATAATTTTTTATTTTTGCAGTATGGCTAATATCAGACAAAATGAAGATAAAGGCAATAAATAAATAAACCGTGAATCTGATACAAGGGCATCCTTCTATTGTAAATAACATTAGAAAATACACAATTTTCATGAAGGTAAACAAGCCATCAAAAATCTAAACATTTTGTCTATTATTGCACACGTTTCCTTGCTCCATTTTTTTTGTTTGTTTATGTCAGCATCTTAATGATCAATTTTCTCAATCATATCTGGACCTGTAACGATCTTATGAAAGGGGCATAACTCACACAACACAACAATACAAAATAATACTGCAAGAAATGCAGCTGTTAACGGACATGGTGACCTCCTGTTTTTTACTGTCATTTCCCAATTTGAGCTCATTTCGTTCCTGAATCTAGATTCAGAACTACACTACCATCCTTGTTACACCATTCTGTGACAGTGACACAGTCAGTGCATTTGAAACTACAAACTAAATGGATAAGCCAAGCGACATTGATTGTGAATCATGAATGGATTTTTTTCGGTGATACTCGGCCATTCACACATTCTCGGATCTCTCACTACTCTTTATACTTTCTTCCAATCATGAGTGACGGATCAATACACCCTCACTCCTCCCTCCACCCCTACCTTCTGTTTCCCCATTATGTGAACCCAATAACTCCCACCCCCACCCGGCCCGCTTCACTTTCCTCGTTAAACACATCCCCACCAACATTCCACAACTAACAACCAGATTAACTGCTCTTGCCCACAGCATCCACTACGATATTTTTACGGACAATGGCGTATGAAAAACACTCTTTGCCTCTATAGCAGCCAGGAGCGGAGCGGAACGGATGCTGTGGACTAGACTTACTATACAGAGGCAAAGAGTATTTTACATCATTGTCCGTAAAAAAAATTAAAAAATGCGTAGCGAAGCGGATTCTGTGGACCAGAGCAGTAAAAGCAGTTTAAAGGCCCCTTTAAACGTACAGTTGGTTCATCGTACAAACTGTACGGCATCCAAAGAACAGCGGGGATCCTGTCAACTTCTGGATAAACCTGAGCGTGGAAACAAGCAATCCTCTCGATCTCGAGGGGTTCTCAGTCCATGAGCCAGATATCTGGCTTCGCCAGATATTTTCCCGCAGGCGAACTGAAGCACGATCGACGGGTGGCGGCGAGGGAGTGGCTTCTTTGATGTTGTCGCAGGGGGAGTTAAAAAGGCAGTCTAAAAATTTCGTAAATATTGGTCAAATCAGAAAAATAATATGATTTTCGTGATCAGCGACCAAAAATTAGTGAAAATCCCGCGAGGAACGCAATTTAATGCCGGATTACCAAGTTTAAATTTTTTTGTGTGTTTTGTTTTTTCACCATACGGGCCGTCCCTTCATTTGGAAAGTGAAGGCAATTTAAATAAATAACAACAAATCTCACTCTCACGTCCCTCTTTGTTGGAGTCAGTTGAGGCATACACCATTGTTTCATCTAGATCTACCTGTTTAGTGCTGTTCATTTTTTACCTACACGCTACCAGTTTTGCTGTTATTTTACATAATATTTATACCACATTTCTTCTAGTTCAACTACTGATACAATGTCCGGGTGGAATAATAAGGAAACTGTGCTACAGTTTATTGAAATTTACCGAACAGAGAACAAAAAATGCTGCCAAATCATCCAGGTACCTTGCTTCAGCCATTCTGTTGTCGTTTTGAATTTCGCGCAAACTAGCTACAACAGTCCAAGGACTGACAGTTTAAGGATAAAAAAAATGTTCGTCTGAACGGAACTTCTCTCGTCGACAACCTGTCCGTTCAACGATGACCCAGATCCAGCGTCTCTCGGTTAAACTCTGACTTTGTCGATGAGTCAACTGTACGTTTAAAGGGGCCTTTAACTGTGTAGCTTCATAATAGTGATACAGTAGTAGGCTTGGTACAAGAGTCAAAATGCTGCCACAAGAGCTTTACTGAAATTCCAACTGCAAGTTGTGAAACATGGCAAACCAGAACTTAAATATTCAAATATAGGTGCAGAAAGTCACGAGGCGCTGTAACATGTTCCAAATCAGTTACAGTGAAGCATTTTAAAAGATTTGTTGTATGAATCAGTGAAAATCAATATTATATACGATAGAATCGGCATGCGCTACGCCAATGAAGGTTTGAATCTGTCCAATTCTGTGTGAAAGTTGCTGGAGCATTTGTGGCGTACTTCCGCTGCGCTTGTCATTTCCATATCCTGTTTTTAGCAGCATCCGTGTAACTGGTGGTCCTGCTGACGGGATTCCTCCTGTTGATAACGGGGGCCATTTTTCAGCGTTCTCCAAGTTTGTTTCTAGATTCTGACCGTGGGAGATGAATACCTGGCATCTTGATAATCTGTGGTTGGAAACCTGAAGAAGAGGTCACAAAATCAAAGTAAATGATGTTTTGAAGTAACTTGGCACACAACATCTGTCTCATTTGTTTCATTTGGCGTTCCAGAATTTGTGCTTACAATCAGAAAGTTACTTATAAATGTTATTTCGTTTCTCTTTCGTCAGAACGGTGCATTTTGAGTACCGGTACACACAACATGGGACCGATTGCAAAACATTTTCGGTCACATGAGTGAAATAAGCCAATTACATATTAAATCTCTACGAGTTAGTACGGAAATACCCTTAATAAGCGAGACACCAATAAAAAAAAAAAAAGGTAAATAAACACACATTAATAAAATACATGTTTTGTTTGTTCAAATCATCAATAGTTTTGGTTAATCCGTCTCATGCATGAATGAAAATATAAAAATACATCTACCTGGTGTTGAACAACTTAAATGTTTGAAATCTAAGTGTCATTAATAAGAACGATAATAATAATAATAATAATAATATATAATAATAGTATTGATACATAACTTTTAAATAACGCCCCCCCCCCCCCGCCCCCAGTTCTTTCCCCAGCATAACGATGTCAGCGTAACAGCAGTGACAGTAAAGGAACTAATGTTCAAGGAAATTCAAACTTGTCACATCAAAGCCTCCGGTTCCTGGACCTCACAAAAAGTCTCATTACACCGTATAACACAAGGTAAATTACTATTTCAGAACCCCCCACTTCCAGAATTCTCTCGGCTTTTGAAAACCTACCAGATAGACTCGCTGTATCACAGGACTTTCCTCGGCTGTCACATTCCACACGATAGGCTCGTAGGACACCAAGACCAGTGTGATATTCGCTCTGCTGATGCTGCTGATCCGCACATTGGTAGCTGGGGCACCGTGGTTGCTATGGACGCTGATCACATGAACCTGTGCTAATCTTTGGAAGGACGCTGTTTCTTTTGGCTCTGCTTCTGTCTCCGTATTATTTGATGAAAGTTCGTTTTTCACAGGAGCGTTTCTGCTCGAATCTTTTGAGTTTTTGTATGAAGACTGGGCAGAGATTTCCTGCGAAATATTGTTCGGTGAAGGCAGTTCATCAACAGAATCGACACCCCCTTCGACAAATGTGGACACAGTAGAAGCCAGGCCTCCTTTGTCAGATACCGTGGACATAGTTTCTTCTGAGTTCCTTTGGTGTCGTGGGATACCGCTGTCAATACTTGTAGATGCATTGCTTGCGTCTGGTGTGTCTTCTTCTGAATTTGTTGAAGTTTGGTAATGGTCCAATTCGGCCTTCTGGCCTTTCTGTGTTTGTCGTGAGAGTTCGTCTATATCCAGGTGATGGACTTCTTCCTCTTCTTGATGATCAGTGGGATTCTGTGATGGGCGATGGCCAGTTTGACAAACGTACATGTTCTGTAGCAACCCTGAACGAGAGGCTCTCATACTGGATGACGGTGTATATAGTTTGATGTGGCAGTCGGCGTACACCGCTGTGGATGAGACAGAAAGGCGTGTCAAAATGGCTGTTGTTACAAGTACGTACGGTCCCCAAGCATTTTTCGGTAGGGGCTATGGATACTACCATTCATTGATTTTCAAACTAGGTGTTTTAATCAGTGGCAGTATGCACGCTTGGAACGAATTTACTGAACGCAGCTGAATAGCAGGCATTTGGTAAAGCATCGTTATTAGAGTTGGTGCATTTATCACCTTTTTATTATCTAATTATTTTTCATAGAGCCCAGTCAGAGAGGAAATTGGTAGGAGGCGATGGAGATGGATCGGCCACACTCTCAGGAGGCCAGGAAACAGCATCGCGAAGAAGGTATTGGATTGGAATCCCCAGGGCAAGAGATCAAGAGGAAGGCCGCGCGGAACGTGGAGAAGAGCCAGAGAAAATGATGTGCCACGAAGCGGAAAGACTTGGAATAATGTAAAGAGGCTGGCCCATGATAGAGAGGGATGGAAAGTGTTTGTTGGTGGCCTATACCCTGATCCAGGGTGAGAAAGGCAATGATGATGATGAATACAAGGGGTTTAGTCAGGTGCATAATAACATATTCACTGTCAAATTATGTTCAAAACATAACGACGGCATGTGTAGTGATTTAGCACATAAATGAGGGGGTGGGGTGGGGTGGGGGGACGAGGGAGGGGGGGGTGAGTGGTAACGTAGGACGTGTTGACATGCGAATTGGTAAAATCTTACGTAGACAAGTGACGTCGTCGTAAAACTTGTCCTGACACCGACAGACACTGTTCTCACAGGTGGCTTGGAATTTGAAGGCCGAGTATTCCCAGCAACGCTCGTGACATGGCGTCCCTGGCAACGGAAGATGCTGTAATGCGATACTGGTTCCTGATTGGTTGGGCCTAACAGAATGTAAGTCGTCAGTTCTTGCATTGTTCTTGACATCAGTGTACAGCACAAGTTGGCCCTGGTGATACATGTAATAACTTAGTATATAGTACCAACCAAACATCTAAAGACGCATAAAAGAATCTCTATTTATCTCACACGAGAATTTTGTCTTGGTCGAGGAAAACGAAAAGCAGACAAACGAAAAAAGTGCAACGTGAAGGACATTTGGCATGAACATGACAAGCATTGATACTTACGAATGAGGATAAACAATTCTCTCTCTCTCTCTCTCTCTCTCTCTCTCTCTCTCTCTCTCTCTCTCTCTCTCTCTCTCTCTCTCTCTCTCTCTCTCTCTCTCTCTCTCTCTCTCTCTCTCTCTCTCTCTCTCTCTCTCCTCTCTCTCTCTCTCACATCACAACTGCATTCTCACAATCGTTATGTTCGGTTAACAGTCCTGAGCAGGGAGTCTGTAATGTTCTTTCAGAAAGGAACAAGCGAGTTCTTATACCTATTCGTTCCCACTGCCTTCGAAATGAGGCACCTACAGTAACTTCTCGATGATGTTTCATCGAGAGCACACAAAATAAAGCATCACTCTGCCCTTTCTGACAGAGGTTAAGATCAACAACTTGATTTAAAAACGTCCATACTCATTTACGAAACTTTTCTCAAATCTATACAAACAACTTTTGCTAGAACTTTACCAATGTGAGAAACTTATATGAAAGTATTTAATTCTATTATTAAACTTGCAAGCTCTGAATACGAAACATAAATAAAGAATGTGCACTGAAATAGACCGTGAAGGGTGCCAAGTTGCCGTTGTCGTGCCGACGTGCCATACAACCCAAACCCAAAACTCAAATATACCAGGACCAGGTAGTGTTGAATGTGGCCTGCCTCACATTGACAAGTATGAGATGCTGTGACAGCATCTTAATATATTCTGAGAAGCATTCACTATTATCCGTTTATATAATGATCGTGGAACAAGGGCAATGAATGTGGAGGTTGAGATATGAACCGGGGTGGCTGCAAATGTCTGATTGTCTATCGCGATATAAATTTCAGAGCTCTTTTGGAACAGTATAATATTGGAGATGTTGACTTACTGACAGAAACATTCGTGAACTTACGATCAAACGAATTACTGCCAACTGCAACAAACACGCAAAAAGACCTATGTTTGTTCGATCTCACAGGAAAACAGAAGATTAGGGGGACACGGTGGTCTAGAGGCAAGGTGCTCGCCTCTAATGCCGAAGGTACCGGGTTCGAGCCCCCGGTCGGTGCAGGCATGTTGGATTTTTTTCGGGTGAAAAAATTCCTGTCCCCGAGTCATTGGTAGGTAGGATGGAGCACCTAGTCTTCTCGGATAAGGACGAAAAGTGCCGAGGGCCTGTGTCCCCAGTGTGCAAGTTAAATATACTTTGGCAGTAAAAAGTCGAAAAGAGCAGGCAGAACAAAGCCGCTGCCCTAGCAAAATTCTAAAAAAAACTAATCCCTGAAACAAAAACACACAGAAACTAGAACAAGAAAAATGAGATGTAAATTCCAAAGGCAGTGAGCCGCCTCCCAAAACAAGATTTAAAAATCCGGAAATCAGAGATATTTATTGAAAATTTCTACCCCTTTCATAGTCTATGGCTTCGTGGACGCAATCATCCTAGTGAAATATGAAGAATGTAAAATTGCCTGTGTATCCACTGACACTTGGAAAGCGACGATGAGAGCTACGATAACGATGACGATGATGATAAGGACAGCCGCCAGTGCTAAAACGGCGTTCCTGATGTGTCTGCTCGTCCTCTCTACTCTCATCATTCGCTCCACCTCTGGGTCACTGACAGGGAGCAATGTCCGGTACTGGGAGGGCAGGGAATGACCCGGGAGTGTAAAAATCCCCTTGCGAGTAGACTTTGGGCACCGCATTTTCTGTGGAGAGACAGCAAACACATTCGTGGATTGGAAGATGGAGACAGCTCTATCGGTAACTTTGGAAGATGGAGAAAAGTCTAGTGGTAAATCTGGAAGATGGAGACAACTCTATTAGTAAATCTGGAAAAAATGTAGAGAACTCTGTTAGTAGATTTGGAAGATGGAGACAACTCGATTAGGACATTGTGAAAGAGCATTCGCGCCCGAGAAGAAATATACGCCTGCAATATAATAATATTTTTTTTTAAATGCATGTAGTCTGAACGTTTCACTAGGCTCACTTTCAGTTGCAAAAACACGCTGATTTAGAATAGATCCTGTTAAGCATTCATCGAATTAGATCACACACCCAGCCTACACAATGAAAGACATGTATAATACCCTAAATCACACTTAGAAAGAATTCCTCAAGAGCAGGAGGGCTTGTTAGAACTCACTGTACCGCCGATTTGTGGCTACTAAAAATGATTGGATTACCGACTTCAGTGCCAGCATACCTATTTTGCACAAAACTCTGTTTATACTGTGAATATAATGCAAAAGTAAATCAGACTGATCTTCTGGGCTGATATTTTGCAAATTTTTTTGTAGTTGGAAACGAGTGGAAAAAAAATAGCCCCAAAGGCTACAACTGACATGTTTTATGGGTGGGTGGGAGTGGGAAGTTATTTATCATTTTCTGGAGCACGTGTGTTATCATTTTTTTTATTGCTGCATTTGCAGTCTCTTGCTCTCAGATGCGCAGTGGTCTAGGAAACGCACGACTTATTACATAGTTACATAAAAAGCTAAAATGTTACCATTACAAGTCTACTAGTACTCTTACCACTACAGCGTCTACTGCACATGTGACTGTTAACGCTTGAAAATGAAAAGAACCGATAATGATACCTGCGTCACAAGTTCGGCTTTGTCACACTGTCTCAAAAATTCTTTTATACACCGTTTATAGCTGCTTTCATAAAACAGAACGGACATTAGTAGCATTTTTTCGATCTAACACTGCATGAATTTAAATATAGCTGTCACAAGTAACATTTTCCAAAACCTGACTTTACCTGTATGGCCTTGTTATTGTATACTTAGGAAATACATACACAGTCTGCAACTTTTGAAATGCTCTCTCCGCTAATCGCTTTAAAACAACTCAAAATAGCCTCGCCGAGTGAGGGATTCCTCTAAATGGCGCGCGTTCGTTCAAGTGTCTTTGATTTTTGCTGCTGTAAAATAAACAAAACGAAAGGTCAAAACAGCTTTAAGGTCAGGTCATCTCCCCTGTCAGGACTGGAGGTTTTGCCCGCTGTGCCCACGCGACGGCCAGTGAGGGTGAAAACAGTTTATTTGGAGATAGTATACTTCAAAATATTTAATTAAATCTTTCCCTACAAACTGTGTTCCCCTCCTAACGCATAATTTGCATAAGATTACGTCTGTGTATACCAGTCATTCTTTCTTGCTAGCTACGATGTACAATAAACTTGTTACCCAGGTAATGTTATCACCGTGCACGATTTAAATTCAGAGAATATCTTAACAAAAGATGGCTGGGGGGCGCTGCTGGTGGAGTGTCTTCTGTCCTATGGTTATGGCAGTCTGTCATAGTCAGTCATAGTTTGTCTATCGCAGTGATTCTCAACGTGGGAGGTATCTCCTCCCCTCCCCTCCCCCACCTCGCCTGGGGGGGGGGGCGATTTTGACTTCCAGGGAGACTAAAAGAAAGACAAGGGCGACATGGGGGCGAAAACATGAAAGGGGGGCCGATTTCGGGGCAAACACAGGGCCAGGCACTGACTTGTCCAGAAACACGCCTAGATAGGTTTTATGAACTGAAAAGGCCCTATTTTTTTTAGGTCATTTGATAAAGAATGCTTGCTGTTTCATGTGAATACTCAGCTCGCCTTTTGTTGTCAACAGGGCTTTGAAATGAAAAACTTAACGTCATATTTTGTGTGTTTCTTGTGGAAATGTATCTGCTGGGAGTTTGAGTAAGGATTTAGGTGGAGTTGGGGACGGGGGGAGAGAGAACCAGGGTGGGGGCGATGACAGAAAATTTGATGCCTAAGATAAGATAAGATAAGATATGACTTTATTATCCCGTTTCCGGGAAATTTGTTGTCACAGCATCAGTAACAGTACAATACAATATCTAAGACCTACAGGCGGCCATTGCCTACAAAAGGTTGAGAACCACTGGTCTATCGCCATTCTTTTTCCTAACACAATGTGACAGAACGGGACGTTTTCAAAAAAAATTTAAAAAATGAAAATCCCTTGTCCCTGGATTTTCAACTTTTTAATTTTTTTTTGGTTATAATACCAGTTTAAAGAATATTATAAGCAGCGTATGGTTGTAAAGACACATCATCATCGATGTGCTTTCTCTACACTCCAACTCAAATTCAATATGAAATGGATTTAGACACTGCAGAACAACTTGTAAAGAACCGTGGCACAGCTAACGTATTGACAACTAGTCTTATGTATCCAAATTCTGCACTGAAGTGACAATAAAATGTGCCGAAAAGGTTAATGATCGTTTAAAAGTCGGAAAAACAGAGCCTTTATCATTCCTTACATTCATTTAATTTCTTTTCAAATATTTACCCGCTCCCCAGCTACACTCAGTTTTGTTTTTTAATTTGTTTATAATTTATTTATTTACTATTTTTATAACTCTACGATTTACTTGTATGATTAATTACGGGGAGAGCTGAAAAATTGCCGTCTCATGCGTATCATTCTCACAGGCTTCTAGATCTTTCGCCTAGTAGTGCTGAAGGGGTCGACATGGCAAAGAAATGATGTAGCAGAACTTTAGCTCTGTTTTCCTCTAAAAAATTGCCCTTTCTCTCGATCCTGAACAAGTTCCCTTTCTCTAACCGTTTATCCCCAACTAGTACTTCTCGGTCTATCCTCATTCTTGTAATTCGCCCTCCCCTTCATTCGCGTGTGTCAGATGAAACAAAATGTAGTTATGAACGAGTTCGTTACTGCCAAAAACAATTTTAGGTCCAAAGTGCCAAAGAGATTACTTAGATCACAGGTCCCTTGGTGTTCTTCGTCCCGTTTACGGTTTACCCCTGGCCACTTTTCAAGATAAATTAACCCTCACATTTCCATGTTCAGTACTTTGAGCTTTACATTTCTACCATAATAATGCAACCTTTAGACCTTTAGAGGCCCTGAGCACTTCAGAGATTTTGGTGCCACAATATCATTGATTTCAAACTATAAATAAAAAATAAGCCAACAGAAATAAAGAAGCGAATCTTGCACGCCAGCAAATACTTTAATTTTTCTCCATTTATAACTGTGGGGACACCTTATTGTCGACCTTGGTCCATCCGCACCACTTACAGTTTCGCACCATACTGCCCATGGTAAATCGGGCAGTGAAAATTTTCTGTGATCCCCCCCCCCCCCCTTCTTCTGTGGATGCCCTAAGCATGTGCTTCATTTGCTTAATGGTTAAGCCCTGAATGCCACCGACTGGAGGAATGTACAAATTCAAAATCAGCAAATTTACGGAACGAAAAGGCGAAATTTACCCCGATTACCCTAGTTAGGCACCCGATGGTGTAAACTGTCCTGCATTTTGATGTTTTGAGAGCAAATTTTAAACAGCTGTTTAAAAATCTCCATTCAAATTCAACATCAATAGACAAATTTCGTCTCTTGTGAGATTGTCGCAAAATGACGTATTGATTGCCGTGATACCGACTTTTATCGGACGCATTTGGACGCTTCTGACGTCCACTTCAGTTTCCTACCGCCGATCAGTTCGTTTAGAATAGGACGCTACTCCTGCCAAGGTTTCTCGCTGCAGATGTCTCCAGGACTGTCTTAAGTTCATTTTACAGAGGCACCTTCAGCGTACGTCTCCGTATTTGCTCTGTCCATCTAGGTGTTAAACCCTTTTCATGTTTGTGGCCAGGAGAGAGATGCCCTTTCAAGTGACGTGATCAACAAGGACGCGTGCTCCCAGGGCCACAAAGGACACGCACATTGCCAGGGTGTCAGCACGGGGACTCTCAAAGACCAACAACTAATCTAGCCCAAACCAGGTCATCATCACAGCTATAGGGACGCAACAGATGAACCCACAGGCGCGCTCAGACAGGAACCACAATTATATCAAAAACAAGAGCGGTAGTAAGTAAACACTACCATTCAGTTAAAACCATGCATTACTAACGTAGTTATTATCATACACCCACCATTTCTAAGTAAACGTTTTTGTTTGTAGAACTTGGGATGTGAGATCATAAAGTTTAAACATTGTCTTCCATCTATCTATCTATCTATCTATCTATCTATCTATCTATCTATCTATCTATCTATCTATCTATCTATCTATCTATCTATCTATCTATCTATCTATCTATCTGTCTATCTATCTATCTATCTATCTATCTATCTATCTATCTATCTATCTATCTATCTATCTATCTATCTATCTATCTGTCTATCTATCTATCTGTCTATCTATCTATCTCTCTATCTATATGTCTGTGTGTTTGTGTGTCTGACTGTCTGTCTGTTTGTGTGTCTGACTGTCTGTCTGTTTGTGTGTCTGAATATTTGTCTGTTTGTCTGTCTGTCTGTTCATCGTTCCGTCTCTTTCTATCTGTTTATCTGTCTATCCCTCCCTCCCTCCATCGGTCCATCTATCTGTTCCTCTGTCTGTCTATCTGTGGGCCCATGGTTTACGAAAAGACAAAACAAGCCAATACGAAACATTTCCACCAGAATCTACTTGTTTGAACACCATCCTTCCTGTTTCCATCTCCACTGCAGCGATACATAACAAAACCTTTAACGCATATAATTCACAAGGCATAAGGCCTCTTAACACACAGCAGGTAAAAGTTCTCATACCTGGTATAAATACATCATGGCTGTATTTTCCTGGGCCACTGAATCTGCTGCACTTAGAAAGACTTATCCACAAGATGATCTGGTTAAAGGAATAAAAGTAAAGATAGGACATTGAGATTAACAATAATTCCTGCACTTTACAGTTCTCTGACATTTTGAATGGTCTGAACTGGTTAGACGTGAGTGAATTCAGCCGTGGCATTTTAATAATCGTTGAGGGCTTCATGATGTTCATTGAGAAGTTTTATGCAAGAGGAAAAATAAAAACAACAAGATTATGAATAGTGATAATTTCTTCTTCACACAGACCACAGCTTGAGAAAAGCGTACACTGGGGTGAAACGTGTGTGTTGTTTGTTGTTTTTTTTCCCGTGTAGGGTACTTGCGCTTTTCAATTATGTTAATGAATTAAAAAGATTTGGTTTATTAACTTTTGTTTTTCACACATACACAAAAAGTAGCATTAATGTGAAAGTGGAAGGTATACTCTATGTACGTACTGAAACAGTCAATGGTTCATGCAAAATGTCACTTAAAGTCTTAAAAGACCGAGGCTTCGACATTCATCCCATTCTAACTGCCGTACTCTCGTGCAAGAGGAAGGAGGAAGGTGGGTGAAACTAAGCGTACGAAAAGCATTATATTATGGCGTGGGGAGGGGGGGGGTGGGCGGGGGTGGTATCAAAAATCGTACAAAAAAGATCGAGGGTGCGTATGTTATGGGTGGCCCTACGGTATAATTGGACACGACGATTCAGAGAAAAGCAAACCGAGGTGCATGTCCAGACGCAGGTGCAGTCGTGAAAGACAACATCACAATAGCAACGACAGCAAATGAATAACGTTTATACAGATTTCTTAAGGAAATGCATAACCATTGTATTGCACCCATTGACAAAGCTCCTGCAACATGTAAACTTTTCTCTCTCTCTCTCTCTTTCGTCTTTATTTTCTTTTGAAATTGCTACACTCAATATTTCAACTGTAATGCACCCAAGCAATATATTATAAATAATTATATAAACTGTACAAAATATTATATAATCCTATTGAAAGAGCACAAATGAGTCTCCCTTAATTCATTTCAATGTGAAAGACGTAAACACGTAAGAGGGTTCTTGGTCTTTGGCAAAATGACAACACTAGCAGGCCTGTGGGTGAATTTCAAAAAATGATCATCATGTTTTCAATTTTTTGTCTTTTCAATAACTTATGAAAAACTAGCAAACTTTTTTCTCTTTATCATGTTATGGAAACGGATCGAGGTCTCGTCAAGTTTCATGTGATCTGGTGCCCGAGACCGCCTGTACATTTTCACCATTAAATACCATCCAGTCCCCAAAACTACGTCAATGCGACGTAGATTTCTGTAGGATTAGTAGAATTACCGTGGGGCGGGTTCTCTACGTCAAATCGACTTCGGAGTAATGTCGTAACCAGCTGATCTATGAAGGGATGATTACATTCGTAAGTGCATACTTGACGTCAGTTCTTCTCCTCGGATTTCAGTGGAATTGCTGACTGGGAAATTTTCATTGACCATAATAAAAATTCATTGTGGAACATTTGCCATATGGCTGCCCTAAAAAAAAACATACGTACTATTGTTCTTAATTGAAAGCATTAGTTCTCGTGCATACGTAAGTCCACCTGGTCTCAGAAACGAATTGTATAGACCTGCAGAAAGATCAGCATACACCCTATGGCAGCGAACAGAATTTTTGTACATTGCTAAGTAGATACTTTTGGATTATGATGGCTAATTGAAGAGTATCCACGGTGTATAATGGTCTCCAGAAATTCGATAGGACAGGGTCGAGAAAACTTAATATGCTAATCTGAGCTAACGAACTGGTTGGGATGTTACCTAAGTATGATTGTATCAACAGCTATGCTTATACGTGTGTTCGGGAATGTATTCGACTACAGTGCCGGTGCTTTCTGTATGCCTCATCGCTGGTGCTATTTGCATGTCGGTATTATGTCAACTGGTACTTTCTGCATGCCTCATCGCTGGTGCTATTTGCATGTCGGTATTACGTCAACTGGTACTTTCTGCATGCCTCATCGCTGGTGCTATTTGCATGTCGGTGTTACGTCAACTGGTATTTTCTGCATGCCTCTTCTCTGGTGCTATTTGCATGTCGGTATTACGTCAACTGGTACTTTCTGCAGGCCTCTTCTCTGGTGCTATTTGCATATCGGTATTACGTCAACTGGTACTTTCTGCGTGCCTCTTCTCTGGTGCTATTTGCATATCGGTATTACGTCAACTGGCACTTTCTGTATGCTCATCGCTTTTGCTATTTGCATGTCAGTTTTACGTCAGATGGTGTTCTTTGTATGTCCCCCTTTCAAAGAGTGCACGCCAAATACATGTTGCTCCATATCTTAGTTTTTAGCTTTTGTAATGACTTAAGTACTTAAGCATGATATAAAATCTTCAATTGTAAAAATGTTTAGCAATTCGTAATTGCTAATCGATTTGTTACCTACACTTTAATGAGCCCAGTGACAGGTCATCTCTCAAGGTTGTAGTGTAACTAAATAATTTATGGGCTAAATGACTGTATCATGCCGACACGCCGTTAAACTCAAACAACATCAACCCCAGCATCATTCTCTCACCTGTCGAATTTGGTGCACAACTTTGCTCAATCTCAGCTGGACTATAACACAGAATCAAATCACAGGTTTCCACAGAGCACAAGTTTCAATGATATGATTAAAGTTTCATGTGAGAACCGTATCAAGGTGCTGTTCACCTTGTGTGGGCAACACCGACGGCTTCATCAATTATTGGTGAATGTCAACAAAAACCCCTACGTAGCTTTCTTTTTTCAGCCAGTGCAGCGAAGTCTGTGTGTGTGTGTGTGTGTGTGTTCAGCTTCCACCCAACAGCTTCATGCTCGGAAAAGGGGGATGGGAGAGATGACAGGGGAATGAAATTGGGTTTGGGGAGATTTGATGGGTACGTCAAGTCGCTCTTGCTGGCGAAATAACGAATGTCAGAAAACACCTCAAAGAAAACAATAAAGACATTGTACTTTTCTTTTCCTAAGTATACTATAAGACTCACACCTTTTCGACTTTCTATTGGCTTTCTGTTCTATTGATGAGATATATATGGACGTAGCGGTGTAAAAACTATGTTGTTGGGTGTAGCACACTTGTTGATTTCCCCTAATTATTTAATTTCTGACCCCGCTCAATCCCCCCCCCCCCACCCCCCGATAAAAAGAAGAAAATAAGAATTTTCAAAATGTTGAACTGTTACGCAGTATTTAACAAAATGCCAACACTAAAACAAGAATCACAGCAAAGCTCGGCCCCGGCACCATCAGATTCATTTCTTTATAATATGTAAGATGGGCTCCAGAAATATTTTCAGTTTGAAGCAGGAAATCTAAAGTCCACTAAAGCTCGCGTCTCCTACATTTCAGACCTCCTTGCCCTGACATATCTGTAGATTAGACAAATACTGTAGCCCTTCTCAGAGCTTGGGCTCCACTGTGCTTTTTTTCTCTTTCTCACGATAATGCAGAGAGCTATCTTTGTCTTAATATTATGTTCTTGTTTTGGCGATAGACAAAATAGTTATCTGAAGACGACAAAACAGCGTTTTTTAAAACTTCAAATTCATTAGTTTACCACAGGCGCCGATTTCAAAGCGTTTTCTCCACTGCTAGGCTCTACCCCATTAAAGACATTTTTTCTATTGCTTGCCGGCCTTGTGGTCTGGGGCTATTGGAAACCATCGAGGCGTATCCGTCATCACAGCTGGTGAATGGGGACCTGAGGGAGGACGGGGTAGCGGGGAAGGAGAGGTAGGTGGGGGGGGGAGGAGGGGGGTGGGGGGAGAGGAGGGGGGTGGGGGGGAGAAACTTAAAGAAAGAATGCATGAAAGAAAGAATGGCGGCAAAAAATAAAGGGATCTTCAGATCTGGGAAACTGAAGGTAATAACTTCCGTACGCTTGCGCGAAGAGAGGATTATTTAAATTGTTTGCTATCAAGTTCATATCTGGGAGAAGGGGGAGGGGGGGGGGAGGGGGGAGTGCAGAATTCTTAAACTTGAGTTTGTTTTGGCAACGGCGTATCTGAAAGTTCAAGTTCAGAATGACGAAAAAAAGGTAGTGGAGAATAACTTTCATCTATGTCACCTGTTTGAACTGACAATAAGAATTTAAAAAAACATCGTTCTTTAATTCCCCACCTATCAAAATAAAGGTTGGCAACAGCGATAAAAAAGAAAAAAGAGAAAATAACATATGAATAGATAAAAGAATAGATTAACGTGCATAAAGAGGAGTGATATTACGGTTGTCATGCACAGACTGATTAGAACGATTTGATGGGAAGAGAAGAATTGTAATTTTTGTGTAAATTATGTAAACGTGCTTTGATGTGCAAGGATAGACAGACGGACAGACGGACAGACAGAAAAGTAGGTTGTTAGATAGACAGACAGACAGACAGATAGATAGATAGATAGATAGATAGATAGATAGATAGATAGATAGATAGATAGATAGATAGATAGATAGATAGATAGATTAATAAATAGATAGATAGATAGATAGATAGATAGATAGATAGATAGATAGATAGATAGATAGATAGATAGATAGATAGATAGCGAGAGAGATAGACAGACAGACTAACTGATAGATAAACAGGCAGACAGATATATAGATAGATAGGTAGAGATCTGTTGACTGAATGATAGATAGTTACTAAAATAGAAACAAGACAAATAGACTGACAGACCGCCAGACTGGCAGATAGATAGATAGATAGATAGATAGATAGATAGATAGATAGATAGATAGATAGATAGATAGATAGATAGATAGATAGATAGATAGATAGATTTAGTAATTAAAATATAGATAGTTAGACACATAAATAGACTAATGGACGTGTGAACAATTAGAGACTGGTAGGGAACCCCACCAATGATATGAGAAAATGCCCCTTATGGATACGCCTCTGAGCACTTGAACTCCCCAAACTGTGCCAGCTGGCAAGCAGTGGCATACAAGAATAAATGACAACCTTCAGAGGGTGTCAGTGCCTGGGGGCCACGCGCCTTCCCCTGCTCAACAAAGGACATCACTCTGGAGACATTCTCAAGGCGGAGCGTTCAAAACCGATGAGCGAGAGAGCGAGAACTGGAGACATTCAGGAGCACGAGAGTGCGCGAGTGTGTGTGTGTGAGTGTGTGTGTGTGTGTGTGTGTGTGTGTGTAGTGTGTGTGTGTGTGTGAAAGAGAATGACCGGGAACAAATTTGTTAAAAAAAAACACCCCAATTCACGGCAATCAAATAAATAACAAGAAAGGGAGGCGTTAACAAATGCGCAAAAATTCTAGCCCAATTCATAAAAATCGAAATAAACAGTCAAGCTAACAACTACAAAAAAACAACAACAAAATAACGGAAAAAGGGTTGTATGGGTGTGAACAGGGAGATGAACAAAACAAAACATTAATTGATAAATAGATGGAATCCAGTTTAACACGACAAAAACAAGATTTTAACATGTCTTGTATTTAATGATTTGCTGTGTTGTCAAGATTTCAGAGAATCCGCTTTAGCCGAAGTGATATTTAATGTCACAGATAGGCTACCGTTCTGCGTTTATTGGATAACAAAAAAGGGGGTGCAGGATGAATGGGTGCAATCTGTTTCGGTGTAAGCGATTTAATATCGTACAATAAGGAGATGGAGGGTGAACATGTAAGAACCCAAAACTCCGTGACTACGGGACCGAAAATTGTGTGTACTATCTCAATTTTTAACGATACGTTACCTCTACACCTTCGTTTTGGGGGCAAAATTGAATCTGTAATATGATTTTTTTTTTTTTTTTTATGGCAGCAACTTTAAGTTGCACTTTTTGTGGAATAGAAGTAATAGAACAAAAAAAGGATGATTCGAACATTTCATTGAAACTGTGACCACCCTTTATCGAAAAGCACTTTAGCCAATAATTATGTATAATTAAAAGTCTGAAGGAAGGTTATGGTCTTGAAAACGATTTTAGACAAAATGTTTCTCATTCTAACGTAGTGATATAACATAGGAAATCAGTGGTTCAACGTATGTTTAGAAATTGTGAGCGCGCGGGGGTGGGGGGGGGGGGTGCTAGTTCATGCAACTATATTTTTTTTTAATGTAACAATTCATTAAATATTGGAGAGAGAGATTGGAATGTTTTGGTTTATGTTTGACATAGGGAGAGCTAAATTTTGGTGGGAGAATGAGGCCAGAGAAGTGGGTTTGGGGAGATTAGAGGGCGAGAGTGTCATGAGCTGAGTTTGGGGATCCAGTGAGTAGTGTTAGTGTGATCAGACCCTTAGAATAAAAAGGTGGGATTTTATAGGTTAGTGGACTCACGACCTAAGGCGGTGAGTTGTGCAAGCAGTGCACGGAGCACGTGAACCCGGCATGATTTCGGAAGGTGAGACAAGAAACTTTCACGGGGTTTGGCTGGAGGTATATAAGCTTAAGTCGCCATTGTTTAATCAGAGAACGGCTGTGGAAATCATTCGCTCCAGTGAGGTTTCTCTCGGCTCGAGCTCCAGGGCCTGACAGAACAGATACGAGTGAAGTTAGAAGTGGAGTGACTGTGTCATCGTCCAGAGAGTTGATATATAGGCCTCGTCGCACTAGGCCAAAAGTGCGAACCGTGTCCTTTGGATCTACGCTCGTACATTGGCTACGAGCGTATAATGGTAGGCAATCCATAAGTCCACACTAACGAGACAGGAATTACTAGATCAGCCCAGTGACGAGAAGCTGAGTAGTAGGAAAGCCACCTGGCAATCCTCACAAGAGAGACAGTGATTAATGCAGTGTAGAATCATAGTGTGTAGGGAAAGAAAGAAGTATTGAAGTCATTCATAGAACTCATCTTTTGTAGAAATAGTACGTGGAGATTGTATCTCATGTGATATTGAATGCCATAGATTGTGTCTCATGTGATATTGAATGCCATAGTTTGTATCTCATGTGATACTGGAGTTCTTGAATTACAGTTAATAAGTTTCAGCGACAAGCTTGAGTTCCCACAATGGAATTTTGATGTAGCCACTATTTGATGCAATCATATCTATCGTATCTGCAATCATATATATTATATCCGCAATCATATTTATTGTATCTGTAGTCATATCTTTTGTTATCCACAGTAATAAATTAGTATGGCCCTTTAGGCCTGACATATATATATTTAACAAGTTTGTTATTGTTTATTCTGGTTGTGCCTGGGCGGGGGTGAGTGGCCTTTCGATTAGTCGAATGCGCTAGTATCCCCAAAGACCTTACTCACCTCGAATCTTGACAGAGAGAATAATGGGTAAGTCGAATTAGGTAGGTATGACTGCAGTCGGAAATCGGAAAATAGTTCAAGAATGTTTACCTTAAAGGCCAATGAATGAATGAATGAACTGAAAGAATGGTTGAATGCATGAATGAACCAATAAATGAACGAACGAATAAAGGAGTGAACAAACGAATGAACGGATGAATAAATAAATGAAAATGGGTGGATGAATAAAATAATGAGAGCATGACCGAATGATAAAATTAATAAAGGAATTAAGGAAGGAAAAACACGGCCAGAAGGACGGAAGAAAGAAACGAACAAGGGAAGGAAGGACGAACGGCAGGACGCCAGGAACGAATAATACCAGAAGTGAAGGATCAAAAACACGAACTAATTAAATGTTAAACACGAATGATCAAAGCAAAAGAAATGCGGCATGCCTTGACATCATCAGCGACACAGCGTCATGATGACATCGGCTGGAAAATGAATGGCAGGTGTTCATAGGTGAGCGCACGCTGATGGAGCCAGGGCCTTCTCGCCTACCAGCTGACGAGAAATGCCTAGCACCCCTCCAGGTACAAAGTAGGTCTGGGCTGTGCCCAGCATGACATGCATCACAAGTCATAATCACAGCTTTTAATAGGAGTGGTAAAAAGAACCTTCGCCTTCACTCTTTCCCTACGGTACAACACACACTGTGTCGCACGCTTCCCTAGCGACTGCCAGGACAACGCAGCCTGCGTTGTGACGTTGTAAAGGTATTCCTTGACCAGTGTATCTGAAATGAACATCCCGTGACGTTGAACATTAAAACTAAAATTGTTGTAAAGCTTCCTTTGTCCTAGTATGTCCAGCCATACCGCGTGTGCGATAGGTGTATGGTTTGGACAACTGTTGTGTAGTAAGGCGATCATTGTTTACAAATGCACAGTACAGTATGGCGTATAACCCCAGGAGGTGCACCGTCTAGACGTGGGATGCTGGCCAGTAGGGAAAGAGTTAAACAGTCTGAGCAAGCGGTAGCCTTATATCTATCATCTATCTATCTATCTGTCTGTCTGTCTGTCTATGATTCTCTATTAAACTACAATGGAATAATGGAAATGGGTTTGTCTGCCTTCCTGCCTGCCTGCCTGTCTGTCTGCCTGTCTATGGTTCTCTAATGACTACAGTGGAATAATGGAAGAGTTATTTTTGAGGATTTCCATTTGCTTTAGACGCATAAAGCCATGTCATATTTACGAGGCCAGTGAACTAAATATACTCGTAGATCGGCGGTACTAAGTAGAGAATCGGATTCTCAAAAAGTTGCGAAGGAAAGCTACTATCTCACACTATTTAGTGTTCTGTCTAATCACTTTTAGTCTTGAGAACAATTTATCCAGAACTGGCTCCTTAAACCTCTAACATCTCTAAAATTAAGAATATTTTATTCTACCTTCAGTTGTTGTTTTTTCTTTTTGTTTCTGTTCTTTTAAAAAAAAAGCTTTTAAAGCCTTCAAATTATCAAATTATGTTCATTAGAAGAGTCGACAATGACCCAGCAACAACATTATTTTCATTTTTGTATAAGAGTATTCAGTGTTCTGTATGAAGGAACGCAGAAGAACAAACCGTGCTCCAATCACAATGTGAAACTGTGAAGGACAGTTACATCATTATGAGTTCGTTAACAACAAACCAGGTTTCACAATAAACAAAGCGTTTGCTCAGTCCAGCATGTAACCTCCTAGATCTTTTCTTTGCAACTTCATTATGTCCTGGGGCTCTGACTGACCAACGGACCCTCGTGCCAGTCAATCTGTAGGCCCTTGATATCATCACCTTTCGCCACCAGAACTTTTTTTAGTGAAGAAAGACTTAAAGAGCATGTGTTTTTTCGCCAGACAGAGTAATTTTCCGCGCTTCAACAAACACTAATCTGCTAACTGACAGAGGCGAAATGAGCTATAATTTTGTCGGGAGTTCAATCGCAGCGTCAGGTGTGCACTGACATGGCAAGACCATGACCTTCTCAGGATACAGAGCTCGGTTGTTAAAATTTCTCGGCCAATGGAGCGAGACGTCGGTTAGTACGGCTGGGCGGCACCGGTAATTTTTTCAAATACAGAGTTCCCGATTCCGATACCAGAACTTTTTCCTTGGAGTCGACTGTATCGAGTGATGGAATCACGGCTCTTTGATGACAAGTGAAGGGAACGGTTTAGACCCTGGTACCGACTCCGAGACGGACACACGCTTGCCTCGCTCTTGAAGATTATACCTAAAATATGATTTAAAGATTAATTAGCTGTCTCCAATTGAGTTGCAGGGTACTCGCACTGAAGTGTTGATTATTTAAGGAAACCAGATAAAATAGATAACTTTGAATAATTATTTGAATGCATTCTTTGTAATTAAAATTTTTATACACAGTATATTATATTTCTTATATACATGAACAACTTAATAAGCGTCACATTACCTGTGTTGCTTTGTTAGATTTATAAGTTAATAAAGAAACAAAAAAAAAACAAAAAACGCTGCTGCAATATCATTACCGGTACCACTTCTGATACCGTACAGTTTCAGCAGTATTGGAATCACAACATAAACGCCAGAACCGTAGGAGTCGGTACCGGACTTGATGCCGTGCCCAGCCGTACCGGACAGCGATCCAGTGCCACGAATTGGCAGGTCTGTATTAGGGACCTTGGTCAGGGATGATATTCTGGGATATATACAGAAAGACACTCAGACTAGTTAACTGTGTAAGTGTCCAGCTATTTGTTTGTCCAGCTGTTTGCGTTGTTCTGTCTTTCAATGCTAAGCTTCATACATTGATAGCGATAAACCTCCTGTGTAATACAAGTAGAGTAAATGCATTGGCATTACCTTGTCGTGTAACAATTGCACGTATACGTCTAGCAGGTTTAATCCGTGGATTATTTGCAGTGTGTAAATTGCAAGGTAAGTGTCTAATACTAGATTTTAATATGAGCCCTACCTGCCTTATGACAATCATAATATTTTATTTATATAGCCTATAATATCATAGTTAATCGTACTAGGAATCATTTCTTTTCCGTAGATATTTAAAAAAATATGTAAAGTGATTATAAAATAGTGTATTAAATGTTTGGATTTTATGAATGAGATTTTGAAATATGCCAAATGATTGGAAATTATATTATAAAAGAATAAAGGCCTCCAATGTAATCTTGAAAGGCTTTTTAACCACGAGACTTAAATTCTTCAAAATGATTATATTTTGCCTTCAAAGATGTCCAGGTATGCGTGGGCATATTCTAAAAAGTCTTGAGTTGGCGATTGTCTTAATACTTTCGTTGATTTTTGAGCCACAACTGATTGAATAGCAGAAACTTCCTACATTTTTAGCAAAAAACAAACAAAAACCCATATACTTCGAGTGCAGAATTAAAATGTGTGACAGGAAATTTCGTTCTTCACTTAATTTACACGTTAGTGATCGAAACACAAAATTAAATATCACATCAGCTGTGTATTCCCCGTGTCAACCGGGCAATTAGTCCTGTGAGAGGATGAACGACTTTCTATTTTTAATGTGCTTTCATGGTAACTCTGGTGCGTGAGTGAGGGACGGCCACTCATAGTAGTTTATGGACACTTGGCAGAGTACCATTAATTGGATTATTTCCCTTGTAATACTAGCGCGGGACCCGTTATTCACATCACGGTGAAAAGCGCGCATTTTGATTGGTCAGTTGGAAATGTTGACCACCGGGCTTCCAACTCTTATATCATGGCTTTGAGTTTCTTACAACTCGCTCACTCGTTGTTATCCACCGACAGAAAGACGGGAACCCGAATTCATTTTTGAGAGTAGACAATACCCTATCGGTACAAAATAGGTACTCATGATAACGTTTGTTATCAATGGAGATACGTCGTATTAATGGACGAAAGTATCCCGCACAAAATTGTCGAATGTCGTTAGTCCTGACACTCTGAAAATTTATATTAAAACTATTACCGGGTTTCTGGAATAAGTAGTCAGTTAGAATTTTAGCAGCAAGTTTCTACTTTATAATGGTACCAATTTTGTTGTACTTTGATGCACATATCCTATTGAAATAATTAATAAGAGGATCTCGGATTTAAAGTAAACTATGAGTTAGACGCATGTTATCCCCGATAATTCCAACCTGGGTCAAATTTATTCAATTATAGCTGGAGGGGACCATAGAGTAATTTCTGCAGTTTACTGGGATACCTAATTGACTTTTGTGTGCACCCTTTTAACCGTACTGTAAATTCGATTGTGTTAGGACCCTAACCGGTTATGTTGTTCGGCTGGACTCAATGTCCGAGCCTTTCACGTGTCCAAAACGAGACTACGTAATAGCTCTCTCGGACGTCCGCGCGGGCTCATAAATAAGATGCGAGTTCGAGTGGTCAGCACACTCCATCAAAGACGCAGAGACAAGAGCCGAGAGCACAGTGAACCTAGACCGGCGGCGGCCTGCCGTGGCGCGCCTCGCCCAAAACATGGCCTAGTCCAGTTGCGCCAGTAGCAGAGAAACTTTGGCTTATGGCTGGTTGGGCTTCTTTTCTGGGTTTCTCTTCTTTTCTGGGTTTCTCTTCTTTGTTTGGGCTTCTCTTCCCTTTCTTGATAGGGTTTTCCCTATGCCTTTTGGTAGCGATACCTTTGTTAGGCTTTTGAATAAATAAGATTGCCAGCAGAACCCTGTGTTTGTTAATCCTGTGTATCCTTAAGGGAGTTACTATTGAACCCACGCAGTAACCACATTAGCCACTCGTAGTTCATCCAACAGTCCAAACAAAGAACGCAACAGCTCCCTGTGATTTTCATAGCGATGTTTCACAAGTGAACCGCTCAGAGCGGCTCGTAAACTGGTTATCACACAGAAGTCATGTGTGTTAATGGCGCTATGTCTAGAAATGTGATTAGCAAAAAGGCCCCGGAACTACTCGTCAAATTATATGAGAATTGGTAGATTCATTTAAGTTATCATGCGGTTTACGTGCACATATTTATATGAAAAGTCAGAGAGCCGTTACTTATTGATAATTTCACCATTTTGTCACTTTGAATCGGGGAAACATCCTCACCTGGGCCAGCCATTTTAAGGAAGACTTAAAAACTAAGAGGTGTTCAACAATTATGTTGCTTTAGTGCGCCGAGCATTGTTCTTCCCTTAGTATTCACCAATTCGTTCTCCCGTCCGTAATAGAGAGGCAGAGACAAAGACACACACAGAGAGAGAGAGAGAGAGAGAGAGAGAGAGAGAGAGAGAGAGAGAGCTAGAGAGAGAAAAGGGGAGAATGGGGGGGGGGGGGAGGGGGAGCAGAAGAGGGGAGGCGAAATTTTATTACGAGTAACGCCGGGCATGTCATCTTGGTAAATTTGTTGGTTTTCACTTTTTCTGTTTTTCTCTCCTTTGGTAGAATGGCTACTTGACTTGTTAATCCAATATTGACAGTCGATCATTTCTTTTTTTTCTTTCTAATTTCATCTCGGCGAACCAGGGCTTACAAATTTAATTTTACTCCCTGTTCTGTAGAGGACGTTCACTAGACAAGAGGGTAGATTATCTGGAACGATAATGTTGCATACGTAAATGTTGAACTAGAAAAAGCATTCATCATCATCATTGCCTTTCTCACCCTGGATCAGGGTATAGGCCACCAACAAACACTTTCCATCCCTCTCAATCATGGGCCAGCCTCTTTACATTATTCCAAGTCTTTCCGCTTCGTTGCACATCATAGAAAAAGCATTACTATCATGTAAAGATCTCGTGCACGTGAGATCAGCAATGTTCATTGTTATGTTATCTGCATACCTATTGTTTTACAAGTTTATCCGACGAAGTTGATTTCTCCGAACATTATTATATTTAAACACCTCGAAATTGTAATCTTATGCACCACTGGTTTGACTTAGGGGCCATACACGAAGTACTTAAGCTTGACTTTTAGCGATTTGACAGCTCTTCTCCTCTTGTACGCTTTCCATGGCCCTGGCTTCACCCCCACTCCAGTTATGCGAGCAAACGGCCAGGCGAATGACCAGAATGAAGGCAAGCCCTGATATTTTGAAACTTTAAAGGGTGTTGAAGATCCTTTTCAAAGAGAGTATCAGCTATAGGCTTTTGCGCGACTGTCAATAAATGAAGAAAAAATTTGGTTATGATGTCCAAGTCAGAGAACAGCGCCGACTTGTCGCTGCTGACGCGGGGCTCGTCCTCCTCTCCTTTTTTAGCGAACTGAAAAGTGTCCACACGTTTACAGACAAAGTAAGCTTTTCATTTGCTTTGGTACCACTCCTCCCACCCAATCCCTCGAATAATAATAAAAAAAACACTTCCTAGAGGAAACGCTTGGTGAACGGCCCCTTAGGAAAATAATGGTAAAATTAGGTCACCCCATTTCATGTTAATCAAAGTACGACATGGGTACAAAGTAACGAAAAATAAGAGATCAATAATTATTGACAACTGAAGATTTTATCTGTTTCCTCCCTATCATTTTGTCATCCACAAAAGCTGTAATTAGAAGCATGGACATTTGTCATGAGACCTGGTCGAACATAGGTGAATGGCTTCAGAAGGACACTACACAGTAGGGACTAATGTTTTTCCTTCCGGGGAATTTCATCGGCTTATAGCTATTGTTCTCAGATAATTGCTTTATTTTCGACAGTTTTTATCACTTCTGTCAGGTCATGCCTTGGGTCATCCAAGAAGTAGGCACGCTAGATTTTGGTGATTTTTGACCTCCTTCAGCACATTAAAATTGTCTTATAATCCTATACCCTATTTTATGGAAAACACACACTCACACACAAACTTTTCTTTTAATTCACGACTGTACCTGAAAAGCGCACGTAAGCCTCACAGACCACCTAGCCCCTCAGTATTTCATACTCTGGGGGCACCCCCCCCCCTCCTACGTAAGTTATGGATGTCCCCCATTCTTCATATACATTTGCAAGTTGAAAATGGTGTCTTCGTGTATGGTTTGAACGTCGCATTTTGAACAAATGTTTCTATTTCTTTTTTTAACATGTTTTTAGTTTCTTGTCTGTATCTGTCTGCATTTTGCAAGTCCAAAAATTACTCTTATATGTCTGTCTGTTCATATTTTTTGCTTTGGCTGTTCTCTTTTCCTAATAAATGTATCTGGACAGCCTTTGACCTTTCAATATTTTCACAAGATGGCCGGATATGTACATAGATGTTTGAGTTTGAGTTTGGTTTTTACAGCGCTTCGGCACGATGCCGGCCATTTGGCACCCATCACGGGCTGTTTGAGTGCCCGTTCTTTACTAATTTATGTTTCGTATTCAGAGCTTTTACGTTTAACATAGAAATAAATACATTTATATAATTTCATCACATTGGTAAAATTCTTAAAAGTTCTTTTGTATATATATCCAGGAAAAAGTTTTGTAAATGGGTATGAAAGTGTTCAAATCAAGTTGTAGATCTTAGCCTCTCTCAGGAAGGACAGAATCCATTTCGGGTCCATGTCAGAAAATAATTCTTTCATGGATCTGCAGGCCTGTATAATGTGACGTTTGTTGAGAGCCCAAATATTGGTTGTATCTACCACAATCAATTTAATTTAGTATCATGGTGATATATTGAAATATTGGTCAGAATTGCTTTCTTGGTTTCCATTATTAAAAATAGACTTGAAGCAAAATAACTATGTTCGGTCACTTTGTTTTACTTCAACTCCTCAACTTTAATTCCATTCTGGAATTCTTACCTGTTCCATCGGACATTTCTAATTTCTTTTCTTGAATAAAGGTTGCATATCTACATTTTCGGTCATTTCTAATCTTTTGTTTTGTTTTGTTTTTCAATACGGGTTTTTTCCATAAGGGTTGTGAGGAAACATTTTACATCCGCTTTTTCAAAGCCTGTTCACAAAAGTGACTTCATAAATATTTCTCTCCATAAACACATGTAAATTATATATGAATTTATATGAACCTACATGCAATGGACGCTTTGCCTTTTTAATAAAATAATTAATTAAACACATCGTGATTTGTCAGGCCTGGAGTATGTTGTTCCTAACCGGCTTTTGTGGCAGCAAATCCATGCTTTAGCTTCACAACTGATGGTGGGATTTCTTTTAGGAGCGGAACGAGAAATGTCTAATGAAAACCCACTTCACATATATCTTGTGAGTCATAACCTGTTTTCACAGATATTACAAGTATTTTTATAAAGATTATGACATTGTCTTTTTGTAATATTTCGTTGACTTTACTCATCCAACCACAGTAATATTAGGAAGTACTCCTAGTTAGTGGACAGTGCCCACGGATAAGAAGGCTTCTTGCTAAGAATAAATGGACATTATAACCAACAAAGAAAGACTGTTATACAAAAGTTATCGTCTCCTGGAAAAACCAGGCCACGAGTATGAGATCATTATGAAACATTTTTTTTTTCTATATTTTGTTGGCTTTGGCAGTGGAAAGATATTTTGATAAATGTCAGTGACACCTCATGTTTGTTGTAGAATGAGTATGGCGTGATTGTTATCATAGACAATAGAATGATATCATACTTTACTATCACAAATTGCACAAAAGTATTATTGTTATAATATTGTAATTGATAACATATGGTCAGGGGGCCGAAGAACGCGGCTAGATATCCATGTTTTTTTATTTCCTTGTGGACCAATAACTATTGGTGGATGATACTGAGAGTAGTAATTATAGTTTTGTAAATACTTTGTCAAAGTTCAAGGTCTTTGAAAAATGAGAATAAAAAATGTTCCGACAATCAGCCACCTATCAGCTCAAGAGCAGCCCGAGTACCCGTTAAATTTGCACTTTTCAATTGGAGAGTTTAAATCACAACCAGAAGACTGAATATACAGAAAGGGTGTTCTGTCATACATTAAATGCATTTATTTTGACAGTTTTTTGTCATAAACTGAAAAAAACAAATATAAGAGTTTGTATTATTATGGTACTATTTTTTTTTCTATGGCACTCCTCGGCAGGGGGCATAAGTCTATGTTAACTCTTTTTTCGCTTTCATTCCGTCTGTGGTTCCCGTTATCCACCCAATCTTGAATTAAACGTGACGGGGGCAGGCGGTGGTCAGCAGATCTGGAAGTCTCGAGGATATTCCAAAATAGATGTGCCCACGTAATTTACTGTCAAAAAGTGACACCGTATACTTACACTTTCATAATTTTTGATGTTTCATAATTTTTGATGTTTCATAATTTTTGATGTTTCATAATTTTTGATGTTTCATAATTTTTGATCGCTTAGTCACGACGTTTTATTTGTATTTGTATTTGTGTTTGTATACTACTTTAATCCTATTTGGGAAATTTGCCTTTGTGTCATTGCACCCAGTTACAACTGGAGCAGGCACGTCGACGCCACAGTGCAGCCCCGGTCGGCGGTTGTTGTTCTTTTATTTGGGGGGGGGGGGGGGAGGGGGGGTGGGGGGGGGGAGTGGTAGGGATGAATTTTAATTGATTTTGTCCGGGCAGTGCCCTTTCCGCACTGCTCTTTTCGATTTCCAACTACCAAGATATCTTTAACGTGCGCAACGTGCACAGGGGCCTTCCGAATTTTTTCGTCCTTATCCGAGAAGGCTAGGTACTCGATCCTACAAAGTACGTTGTAGGTGAGCAGGTGTTCACTCTCTGGCTCCTTTACAGTAAGATTTGACAGTCTTTCAAGAGCGTTGTAGTGGGAGCTCTTTTCCACAATAGATATCACTTCCTATTTCGTACAATGAGATTTCCGAGAGAGAAACAACTACTTTCCCACACTTATGAATTGAGAGTGTCGCCCTCTCTGACCGCCGTTTCAGCTTTTTCTCATATTGAACTCATAGATCAGTGGGTGGTTGGTGGGAACTTCTGATAGGGTCTCCTTCTGTCCTATCACTCTGCTATATGCTGTCCAACTTCTTGCTTCTTCGTAGCACGATATAGCTGTTATCGTGTAGACGTGCTTTCTACAATTCCAAACTCAGTCTTTTGATTTCATCTCGGGTGGTTGATGGGTACTTCTGGCCAAGTCTCCTTCTGTCCTGAAATTTTCCTATGCTCTATCCATCACCTTGCTTCTTCTTAACACGATGTGGCTGTTATCATAACGGCGTGCTTCCTCCAACCTCAAACTCACTCCTAGATCCTTCCTCTCTTTACCATTCTCTCCAGTCTCTCTCACTGGCCCTGTCTTTGTCTCTATGTTTCTCATAACCTTTTATTTGCTATGACATAACCTAGTACAGTACAAAATTTTGTAATGATGCTTTGAAAGGGATACATATTATCGGATCTTGTTTGTTTGTCGTATTATGTGACTGGCACCTGTTTTCAAAATACTCAGAACCATAACCATCATAAACACAAGCTGCTCCGTAGCTTTCATCCCAAATCATCGGCCCAGTGCTGCCCTATGCTATCTCCATACTAACGTGTTTTTAACAAATCGCTGATAAAGTTTTGTAATTAAACTGTAGAAAGTGTTAGAACAACCTCTTAACACTGTAAAATCTACGCCCAGAGATGAGACACCTTCACTATTTTTGCGGGAATTACAGAGGACACCCTGTTACGCCATTATAATCTTATCTTTATAGAATAAAGCAGTACTAGGATGACGATGTGTTTATTGGCGACTAGACTTTAAGTCCTGTTGGCACGCAAAGAGTTAAATAATTTCCATTGAATCGTTTTATCTCTTAGTTACGGGTTAATGTCTTTCAGTAAGAATAAACGTGTTGTGTAGGAAATCTGACATTCAGTTGAGAGGAATCGTGAAAGCGGAAGGGTTTTTCCCCTGGGGTAATCCAGTAGCTTCCCGGTGTATAACATTGTGCCCCGTGAGTAATGCAGCTTATATCATACACGCAGACAATGCTTACTTATGAAGTCTAGTCTCATAAGTGATAACAAATGATTTGAGCTGTTCGATGGTGTTATCTACATGTTAGTGACACAGCCACGTGAAAGATAACGGAGACATACAGCAGGGCCGTGCTGTGGTTACCTCACTCGCTGTTGTTCCAACGACGTCAAATTTTGGCAAAAAATAAAACAAATAGTAATGATACGGCGTTTTACTGCATCATTTTATATTTCTTTCACAAGGCTTTGCGACATACACCTTTTCCTCAAACTTTCTCCAAGCCCTGCAGGTATTTTCTTTTTTTTTTACAATATTTTTTCCTCACAGTCGTAGGTTGCATCTTTTTGTATTTGTATTTTGTATACTTCTTGATAATTCCATTTGGGAAATAATTTGCCTTAGTGTCATTGCAGCCCAGTTACAACTGGAGCAGACACGTCGTCGTCACAGCGCAGTGCCGGTCAGCTTTGTGTGTGTGTGGGGGGGGGGGGGAGGAGGAGGAAGTGGTAGGAATAAACTTTATTTACTTTGCCCGGGCAGTGGCTTGTTAGGCTTGCTCTTCTCGGTTTCCAACTACAAGGTATCGTTAACGTGTCCACGGGGCCCTCCGACTTTTTTTGCCCTCATCCGAGAAGACCAGGTCGGGACAGGAAAATCTGAGAAAAATCCCAAATTCCAACATGCCTACACCGACATGGATCCGAACCCAGTTCCTTCGTCTTTGGAGGCGGGTACCTTGCCTCTAGACCACCGTGTCTTTACCTTACCTACTTATAATCACCATTGATCTGTAAAAAGTCGTTTACCATTACATTACTAAACATTATTATTGTGAGTTAATCTAGAGTCACGGAGGTATAAAATTCTAATAACAGGTAAACATAGTAATTATTGCTCTTATAATTATAGCACTTGATGCCATTATCAATCGGACTTTTACAACTTTATAACATATTTTATACTAATACTGAATCATACACACATATATATATACGTGCACATAAACACACACTTACACATGTTGCTATACACACACATACACAACGACACACATAAATTTAAGAAACCAAAAAGAAACAAAAACAAAACAAAACAAAAATCTATGAGTATCTAGGGTGTAAAAAGTTTGACCTAGTTGATGTTTAAAAACTGTCAAATATTCAATCTTTCTCAAAAGCTGAGGCAGAGAATTCAAAATCGCAAGCCCTTGAAACCAAAACAGTGGTTTCACTAATGGACTCCACGGATACTTTTTTGGAATTCTAAACGTTGCAGTGTCTACAAAGACTGCAGTAAGAAAACATTGCAGTCCATTCTGTGAAGTGTCAAAGATACGGGCCTGAATTTTGAGTAGAGATAAGATCGCTGTCTAATCTGTCTCGCTTGCGTATTTCAATCGCTGTTTGCAGTTCAGTCCAGTGATTTGTGTTGCGAAGCCAGTACGGATCTTTGTTACATAATTTCGTTTTTTAAATTAGTATTAAAATCCACAGACAGAACATTTTGGAATATACTGATTTGAAATATTGGTAAGTATTTTTTTTTAATGTGTTCGTGTGAACGTTACTCTTTTGAAAAACAAACATTACAGTTTGCTCGTTCGAGAACATGCCAGGTAGCAGTGGAAATCTGAGGCTTATGAATGACGTCAAGTTTGCACGTAGGAATGACATTGTTCCTATGTAGATCCGCTGGTTGCAGCATCTCGCCGACATCGGTTTGACTAATGTCGTTCTATCAATGCTAATGAAATCCTATATAAATCCACATCAGATTGGCCTGCGGACACCGGCTGGGATATTTAGTGTTTTCGGAATCTCTATGGAAAGGGACCGTGAGGCTGTTTTTAACAGCCATTGTTTGATTCGTTAGACGAAAGTAAATGTCATACGTCTGAATACACTTACATTCACTTTATAACTCCGTCCATCTATATTTTCTCTCGTATCTGGTGGACAAATCTGAAATGGCACCGAATTATAATCCACATAAACGAGAGCGAGCTGCAAAACTTTGGCCGAGAACTCGGCAGTTTTCACTTAAATTCAACACAAGCAATAACAACAACAACGTCAACAACAACAACAAAATCGTACGTGCATGTCCGTATTATGCTCTGTGAAGACACTTCTTGAAGCTGAAACGTACTTTATCTAGGCCGTGTTTTTTGTAATCTAACTTCCTGGCTTCTCCTGTTCAGATTTTGTAACCAAAAAAAATGCCGTTTCTGGGGAAACTCCGCCCGCTGAGACACATGACAGGTGGCTGAGAGGGGTTTTCCCACTGCCTTTATGACAATCTTTGTGCTTGTTTGTTCTATCTCCATCATCTGGGAAACTGGAGATCTTTTAGTACTTGGAAAAGGCATAACAAATTCACATTTTAACACTTGTTTAACATGCTTTGTGGCACTTACCAAGTTGTTTCACACTTCCGAATTAGTCTAAGTCCTTATTATTAAACTAAAGCCGCAAACGTTTAACGTCTAATTTCTCATTTATGCCAATGGTGGAGTTGGAACAATCAAGAACTAAGGACGCGAAATGAATACATTCGTCCAAAGTGCGGAGAATGTCGGCCTTAACAACAGTTTCCCTAGACAGAAATGTAGATGCCGAGAAAGTATATGTTTGTGAGCTATGGCGTAAACTAGGCTATCCTCAGTGATAACCTTGACGTGATCGGTGACACAGACACTTGAAGATGGCCTCTGGTCCACCATGACCTGCAAGGATAACGTCCCGTGACGTCATACTGGCCTTCTTTTGGTCAATGCAAGGTCAAGCCAGGTCAATATTCAAAGCCACTGAATAGGGAATGGATGAAAATGTTAATTGTCACACAAGTTTGTTACATAACTCACTTATACCAATTTGGTTTTTGGTGTGTTCCCTATACAAGGATGGGAAAATAGTTACATATTGTTGTAATATATCATATTTCACTTATTTCATCCACTTTCTCTGTATTTCGTTAACACAAATGGTACATTTTGAAGCAATCTGAAATACAGGGGGAAAGGGTAATTTATCGTGGGATAGCGCATTGATGGTAACTTTCCTTGAAATTATTATACCGTTGTTGTATTAAGATAACCATTAGTATACTAGCTAGCATACAGAAAACGTATTTTTGTCAGTCCTGATCAACTCAGCAGTCATCCTATTCAAGATCATTCCCTTTTTGCTACCTCAAACCGGAGCCACCTTACCCCATTCTCTTCCTTATCAGCTCACTGATTTAAATAGTAAAAAATATATGGGGGTGGGGGTGGGGGGGGGGTGTCCTCAGGGAATGAAAGTTATAGCCGAGACGTAGATACCGAAACAAACCATTCTTTCTCTTAGTATAAAATTCTGCCCGCCAACTGCTCTTGGTATAAGATGCCGAGTCATGGTGAATATTAGTTATTTCTCATTGTATTATGAAGGCATGAGGTGGGTATTTATTGTACTTTGATTGATTACGTCTTCTAGTGGTGCCTTTTTTTTCGGTTTCTATAGCTTTTGTTTGACAGCCTTTCAGGAGCTTTTACATCGGTGCACTTTTCCCAATACAGAAACGGCATGCGCAGCGCATTAGTGTGCATGGGAGAGTGTATTTGAAAGAGACAGAGAGTGAAGTATACGAGAGGGATGGAGACAGGAAGGAGGTTTACCTGGAGAACGCCAGGAGCCTCGGGAAGTTCATGATAATTTGACTGAATTCCAAAAGATACTTTGTTTTCCGTACGTATTCTTGTCATACATTTTAACTGCATTTATTTATTTACTTATTTACCAGCCATCACGCACTTTAAGATCAATAGACGCGAAACTCCTTAAGACACCCATAGTCAGACTGTCGTTTCGTTAAAAGCCTTTTTCGATTGGTGGGCCTAAATTAATTGTAGAACAACATCAGAGTTGACACCAGGAAAAGTCAAAACATCGTCACATTTAAAAATAGACTCAAAAGTGAATTGTTTAGGACTTTTCTTGGAAACTGAAGGATGTCCCTTTTTCGTCTCTGAGATTTGAGATGAGAGTAGATAAGTGTTTGTTAATATGTGTGAATGGGAGCATGATCAATTATAGATCTTACGTTAATCCTGTTCCTAATTTTAGTTCACGGCCTTAGAACATATCACTTTTGTGGATTTGAGCGCTGTTCAAGCTAATTATACTTACCTTTTGCTTTTCTACTTATTTATTTATTTATTTATTTATTTATTTATCCATTTACTTTTGTATTTATTTATTTCAATGATTATTACTTCTACCATCTCCGTCTTCCTCTTCCCTTCCGTCAATCGATATTCATAAATTCGATAGCATTTCACAAGGAGCAGTAATGCCAGTAACAAGAAATATGACTTTTAAGACTCGTACTTCTTTCAGAAAACAGTTCTGATTAGTCGTGTGATGGTCTTGTAGCCAAACATAGTACTCGTTTCATAAGATCTGTACGTATCCATGGCAGATCTTCCTGCTCTTGTAAACACATTATATTTTCCCTGTGAACCCCAGTCTTTCTAGATGGGTGACATCCAAAATGCTCCCGTCTCCAAAGCGTTGTGTATAATTTGTTAGTTTTGTAACAAAAGGCGTATTATTCAGATGTCCCTACATCTTTAACGCTGTCTTCTGTCAGAGTATTGTTGCGTGAAGACAGCATTCAGCC
Organism: Onchidella celtica; assembly: GCA_963931925.1. Classification (NCBI taxonomy): domain Eukaryota; kingdom Metazoa; phylum Mollusca; class Gastropoda; order Systellommatophora; family Onchidiidae; genus Onchidella; species Onchidella celtica. Next base: position 37,971,736 of record OZ007578.1, read on the forward strand.
CGGGTTATCGGAGTCCACATCTGTCAGTAAAGATTAATTTGGTGTCGCGTGACATACAAAAACTTGATACAGCTGTGATTTCGGCGTCAGCGAGAGATAGTCTTAAAATAGTTCTCTCAAGCGGGTTTTAAAGTACAGAGTGATTTATTCAACAGCAGAGTTGCAACTGCAGTTATGTCTTTGCGTTAGAATACTACACAATTGTTGTAGGTAATTTGTTATTCCTATGATGGTAGTGGCAAAATATTACTAAAAAAAAACAAAACAGAAAGTTTGTCGGGCCGCGACAAGGCTTGAAGCAAAGTATGTAAAAAAAAAAAATCCACACACATTATTGCACATAAAATCTATGTGTCCCAGCAAGTCTTGAATGAAAATTAAGGTTTATTAAAAAGAACAAAGACGGGTCGCAGGAAGGCTTGCAGAAAAGTATGAAAAGGGAAACCCAGAAAATCTGTGGGGTCTTAGAAAAGCTTGAAGCAAAAACGTCCTATGACGGAAAATATGATTTTTTTCTGCTGCCCTTTACCGTTGCGTTCTGTTGCAGCTTGTGTGTGTATAAATCCTTACTAGAGGCTTTGCTACATACAAAGTTTTCTCTTGACACATTTTGGCTTTGCTGGAAATATGCTTTTTTGGTTTCTCTGGTAGGAAGATTATGTACGTAGGTGCTGTTGGTGACAACAGGGATTCCCATCCTTGAGTAGGGGAGAAATTTTGACACATGTGTTCATTCAGTAATTGACTGCATTTAATATTTCCTTCTGGTATACTGCTGTCTATTCCTCATCGGTTGTTCAAAAATGGGTGAAATGCTATTTTAATATGTACTGTTGTCATTGTTTAGTGGTATGTGAACTTAAGAAAATAATGTCAAAAACAGGATTTTAAAGTTTCCCTTTAGACGGTTACTTGATCATGGTAGATGCGTCAAGTCAAATTACTGAACAAAATACAGTGGGTGTAAATTTACTTTTAGAAAAGTTGCCAGGGGTAATCGGGACTTAATGGTAGGGAAACCCCTGCGACACAACATAATATTATCATTGTTGCTTAAGCATGCGCTCCACTCCGCTATTTTTACGGAAAATGACCTATGAAAAGTAAAACATTCTTTGCCTCTGTGTACTTGTCCACAGCAACCGTTCCTCTCCGCTCCTCGCCGCTATAGAGGCAGAGAGAGTTTTTCATAAGTCATTTTCTGTAATAATAGCGGAGTGGATGCTGTGGACAAGACCACTTATTTACCAAAGTATGAAACCCAGCCAGGAACCCTACGTCAGTCCTGTAGGAGGAACCTCAAGTTTGCTCGTACGAATGACGACGTTCCTTCTAGGATCTGCTGGTTGCTATTTCGCAGAAAATCTGCCCTTACATTAAACCCACCGATCCTATGAAAATCAAATACACATTTATGCCCGACTCGCGTAAGTGTGGTGGCTTGGAGGGGAACGGCAGATTAGCGTACAGTGTTAATGAAGAGACTTGTATCCTAGAATTATATTACTTGGTGCATTGCCAAAAAGGCACAAGTCTGGCCCTGTCTCAAAGCTAAACAATCAAACATATTACAATTATTTATAATTTTTATTTTCCACTCCATGTTAATACACACCTTTGCATATCTCCTCAAATAACACTAAAAGACACTTTACAGATAAACAAATAAATAAAGCTGTATCGTGCTATAATGACACATCTTTGTTATATAAAAGTACAAGAAACACCGTTCTTACACATAGGGTCGAAAACCAAGGAACGGATCTTTTTGAAATTTGGTATGAAGAAGGCGAAATGTGACTGCAGATCAGACAGGCTCAAAAAGAGTATAGGCCCATTGCGGATATCGGCCATTTTAGCTGTCAAGACCGACGCCTCACAATGGCGATGGTAGCATTGATTTTGATTCGTTAGCTGATTTGAACTGTGAGCACTTAAGGCGTCGCAAACCAATCGGTGGCGAGCTAAGAAAAAGTTCACAACAGTAAACAATGACACATATGTTCACGCACATGGGAGACGTTCGATGAATTCTTTCACTTCCTCCCCCTTGTTTACACGGATGGTAGGGAATCTGACCAGCTTGGATCCATCCTTCCCACCCCTGTCATACCAGTTGACTGCAGTGCAACCTGCATGCATTTTAACCGCTTAGACATATCTCGAAGTTACACTTGTCAGCTGATCCACCCGCCATTTTAGGTGTCGGAAGTACAAAACGAAAACACTCAGTGACGTCATTTGCAATGGGCCTATAAAATCAGGCATGATAAAGAATAATCCGTCAAAATCACGAATAATTTAATTGAACGCATAGCTTGCGAGATGGTTTAGGAGACACGTTACGAACGCAGAGCACACTAAAGCTATCTTTTCATGTATACGGAAACGTCAAAAATCCATCAAGTAGAAAAAAGAAAGAGTTTTTTCCATGTGTACGGACACGGCATTTCTTTGCACCTGAAAACATTCGTTCTGTTTCACTACTTGAAGGTTTTTTGACGTTTCCGTGTCTTTACACATGAAAACCCAGTTTAACGTGTGCGTTTAGTGAAATTCTCATTACGCGCACTGAGACTTGCTGTGTAATTGTGGAATTATTATCTGTACATCCCCCTCTGCATTGTAAAAATCCTGGTCTCATATCATTAAATCAGTCAACCCCTGTTCGTGTGAATGGGTTTCATAGTATTATTTATTTAGTCACATATTACTTTAGGTTTCTGCTACTGTTTGCAGGGGAAGCAAGTTAACCAACAGAAACCAACAACTCAGAAGTTCAGAACCAAAATGATTTAAGGATTGAATGGTGTTCTAGAAGGTCTGCAGTAGCTGGCACCCTACAGTCACAATGGAGTGTGCACTGTCAAAAGGAGATGGTGGTACTGGCGTCATGGCAAACGGTGGCATGCCGACCATTCGTGAGACTGAAGAAGTTGGGACAGACATCTCAGGTGAGTGAGCTCTTTATCCGGAGTCGCTACCTTCACATAGTCATGGATAGCATTGCTGGGATAGGTCAGTTACTACCAATAATGTTACTCATTTAACCTTTCCATGTAATTTATTTGTACTATTTGTCACCTCCAACTACATGCGATAACGGACTTCGTTTTGTGAATCTGGTGATTGGCCGTGTATTTTAATTTCTGTGTATGAGAGGCCCACTGAAAAGCCCAGAGGCCCTAAAAGATCTAAATCTCTCCATGCAAAGCTGAGATAATTATAACTAACACATTGCTAATGCTGCATTTAAACTTTTTTTTTTTTAAAGTATCACAAGAAGCAGAAAATAATGAAGAGTAGCTTAATTTCACTTTTATCCTGAAACACAATAGAATAGCCACAGCTGAATGGGATGTACTAATGTACAGGCATGGTCCGATTTATAAGGGGGGGGGGGGAGCGTGGTTGGGCCGGGGGGGGGGGGGGCAGGCAGCATTGCCCTGCGCCTCCTAACAGAGGGGCCACTCCTTTACATAAATGTAAGTAGTTCAACTTTGTAGTGTAAAATTGTTTTCGTCAGCCATTGTTTTATTTGGAAACTATAGAATATAGCAACATAGCTATGTTGTTTGTAATTTGTGTTTCCTACAAATCTACTTGGAGTTTTGCTGGGATGTATTTTACATGTATACACGTGGGCGAAGCGTGGCCCTCTGCAGAGGGTAATCAGAATTTAAGCTAGTAAGATCCTCAGAATAGGACGTATCGCTACATCATATTTACATAATTATAAATGCAGCGACTAAAACAATGAAACGGTTGCCAGGCACTGCAAAAATCTAAAGAGCGGACTATTCTTGTCAACAGGACAGGAATGCAGCAATTTACAAGCCAAACTAATCTGAAAAACTATTCATTCATACTAACAGACTTATAAACGCATATTTTTCACCCATTTTTTAAAGTAAAATTTGAACGGCAGGTTTTCATTGTCATATCTATAGCCAGAGATTTTGTTGTTCTACCATCTCATAAAGTTTCTCGGAAAGGACCCATTAACATTAAATGGTAGAAAGTGCTTAAATGGCATCTCTGTGACACAACAATGTGTAGCGATTTCGGACCAGTGGCTATCTGCCGTTGCGGTTTAGGTTCGAACGACCTATCATCAAGTGAATTGATGTTCTTAATACGTTCGACTGATTTTGATCACAGTTATATCTAGATCTAGACTATAATAATTATTATTCTTTGATAGCTCTTGCTGTGCGTAGAGTAAATTATTCTTAGATTACCTCAAATAAAAAATAAAAAGATCCACACAAACTCTTTCACTCTACTCTTTACCTTTCGATTGGGATGAAAACGACCGCATGGTGAAAAACCTGCATAAGTCCGTAAAATCAGGTCGAACCTTGATTATAAACCTGTTTTTTTCCCCCCACTATTTTGCTGCCTGCGGCGCCGCTTTGAAGGAAACAGGCTATGCTCAAGCTAGCTCCTGGGTGTAGTCAAGCCTTCTTCGTCTTTGTTAATCACTGATTTTGGACCAGTTCATATGGTGTAAGTCCCTACAAAGATGCTTTTCGGTGAGGGGTGTTAGACTATAACAACAAACCCAAAATAGCAAGGTAGAATAGAATGCTGAACTGACTAAATGGTCTTGGAGTTGGGCTCAATCTGAAAAGCGTAGTAATTCTATAATTAATATTCGAAGGGTAATCACTGATTATTTGATTATGAGGAAGTCTCGCCCCTGTGTATATATGTATTTATTTCAGATATAATATAACTCAATTAACCTTTTCATGTGTGCATAGCCTGTCAGTCCTATTTACACATAATAACGGGTTTCAATATGTGAACTTGGTGATTTGCCGTGTATCTTAATTTCTGTGTATGGCGCGGGGTGGGGTAGGGGGACATCGTCCTTGATTACCCCGGGACCCCCAACCTCGAAATCCGGCACAGTGAACAAGCGATTCTGTTGATATCGGAAATTGCTCAAATCTGATACGAGTTGATTTAGTTATGACAAAGTTCATTTGAAAGTTGCAATTTCATTAAATTTATTACCAGGACTAGCCAATCCGGGTATGATACATCTTGGAAATTCTTTATAGCAAGTCCAACCGTATGTTATTTTATCTAGATGTAGATCACATTAAGAATGGCACTTGGATTAGATGTATAGACTGATTGAACTTACTGTTACACCACAATTCTTGCAGAACACATGGATGTTGTAAAGGTGATTTTCAGCCCAAATGTGTGAAGAGATGCCACGAGCAAAATTCCGATCATATTTTTCGATTTTACTCGGCGAAACTGCTTTTTTTTTTCTTGCGACTCAGGAAGAAAAAAAAAATACATTCTGTTAAACACTGATTATTGCCCAAGTTGGAAGTGTCCACGTCATTTATCATCAGCAATTGAAGCAGTCAAAATTTTATATTATTGTTGATCACTTCCTCAAGAAGCTTAATTTGCTTATATGTCTACTTTCTAGCTTCATCATTATGATGATGATGAAATGCTTCGGTAGAGGCATTTGATTAAGTCTCCATGAGTTTAGAGTTGAGGTAGGTGTTGGGTTGGATAGCGCTGTCTGGGTCGATGCATGGAAGAGGAAGAGAAAGACGTCGCAGAAGAAAGGCAAAAATAAGGGGAAAAAAACAACCCAGAAGAAACAAAAGAAGAGAAAAACAGCAGCAAGAAAAGCCAGGTGTAAAAGCTCATGGCTGAGATCTACCGAAAACCAAGATTTCAAGCCCGTGGAAGAAGCCAAACTGTCCTCATAAATGTGCTTCACTGGGGACAACTGTCACTATCGAAGCACTTCCGGATACAAAATAACAAAACAAATATTCCAAGGTATAAACCCAGACAACATCGCCCCGGCCCTAACCCTAGCCTTATCGGTAACCCTTTGAGACAAGAAAACCCACTTACCGAAGCAGTTCCTAGGGGAGTGGGGGGAGGGGGGGGTGGGGAGTTATCATACAACGCCCAGAACGGCACAGTCAGTTGCTGGCAAACAAGAAGTACGCACCATACGTTCCTACATTTTCTTAGTAAATCAGGGAAGACCGTGCCATACTAAGCCCGGTCAGACAAGTCCGCCTCTGCCACTATTTCTTGGATGTGCATTTTGCCGGCAGCAATAACAGGCTTTGACGCTCCGGGCTTAGTAAGATACCTCCTTCCTTTATTTGAATTGGGTGTGTTTGATTTTTCTGTAGCGTCCACAAGTTCAACCACAAGCACATCGCCAACCGCGACGACGTCGTCAATCTGTAAAGATGACACACTGACAGTAGAGAAAAGATGGAAAGTTGAACAAGAAATGGAAGATGCCGACGAGGACGCCAAACCTCCGTCCAAGCTCATCCCCATTGCCAAGTGGATTGTGACCATCGTGCTAGGGGTGATAGTCTTGTGTCTGTTCACAGCGACCAAGTTGTCCTTCATTGTCATAGCCCATGGTGTGCAAAACGCAAAACCAGTTGATGCTGTAAGTCATTGTTTGTCGATTTCAGTGTTCTGCCGTGTAATGAAAAAAAGGGGCCGTATGTCCTAAAATGCATAATTTTACAGGAGATGAAAACAACAACAACAAAACAAAACTGCTCCCCGGTTTATTGTTTATTCATTTTTTTTCATCCCGAGCTCATTATACTTCTTTTCTGGTGGGTACCCCATTAGTGAATGAGCTTATCTCGTTAAACGTGGTTATGTTTAGATATAACAGATAGTAATGTGTGATCCTCTTATGTAGTTATCTTTTTTGTACATTTATTTGTTATGTTTGCTCTGTGAAAAACAGGGGGAAATTAAGATCTGTTACTGCAAATTAATGTTTGTTAGAACCCAGGGGTGAGCTCTTCTTACTTTCCCATGTCATCAAAGGCAGCCTCCATTGTCAGTCCAGACTCTTCTTTGTTCGATTTCCAGTTGGTGATGTTGAAAAGAAAAGTTGCACACATTTATAAACCAAACCGCTGAGGCCCCTGAGAAATAAAAATCTTACCCAAACAGAAAGATAGATCATATTTCATGCTATAAATATTGTAGTCAAAAAGTGAATTCAATCTGCACGGTCTCTTCCGTAATATAGCAGTGCTGACTAGGCACTGTTTATTTCCTTTTTGTTTTTTTTAATGTTTGTAGTTGTCCCTTTTATTGTTGTGCAGTCATTGCTTGAACAGATTTTTTAAATGTTTCTAATTTATTATTTGCAACTCCTTGTTTGTAGACATTTTTGCTGTCATTGTTCATTCCACATGTCACTGATCTGTCCAAGTGTGTATTGTTTTAGTCCCCACAAATCATAATAATATAAAAATAATACATAGCATTTATAATCACCCTTCATTCCATTAGCAACCAGCCTCTAAGGGCTTTACAACATTCATATAATGTAAATCACGCAAACAATACACATGCATACTCGGGGAAAACAAAAGTTTCATGGACATCACAGAGTAAAAAGATACCTCTTCATCTGATGTTTAAAAGTTATGAAATGCTTAGTCTCTCTCAAAGACAGAGGCAGACAATTCCAAGTCTGAGGCCCCTGATAAGAAAAAGATTTTATCACCCATGGTCGTAAGGGACATCTTAGGAATTTTCAATCATCGTTGCTATTAACTTATTTCCAATACCATAACGTATTAAAATCTTAGCTTGTGATAGGTGAGATACTGACGAACAACTGTGCCTCTCTCTTTCTCTCTCTCTCTCTCTCTATCTTTCTCTCTCTCTCTCTCTCTCTCTCTCTCTCTCTCTCTCTCCAGACTCGAGTATAATTTATCTGCATATGATATCCCTCTTTTCCTCTTTCTTTCTCTCTCTCCTCCAACCCACTATATCGCTTTCTTCTATCCCCCTTCCTCTCTCTCCCTCTCATATTAAGGAAGAGTATACGTGTCTATGTTTTCTGCCATTCCCTCTAGGGAGATGACCTAACCAGCTACACAGCCCATTTCCTGGTGGTCTATCTGGTCATCAGCGCCCCCTATTACCTGCTCTTCATCCGGGCCTGTTGGATGGGACTTTGCACCAGGAAGTCTCCCTGGCCGCGGAAATCCAGCATTTTCTTGGTGAGTGATCCTATTCGAGCACCAATTAATTTTGATTGACCAACAGGTTGGATAGTGACGTCATGACTTCGAGTTTCAATGAATCTTCGCCTACTCTCCAACTAATTGGATCTCATTCAAATTCAGTATTGTGGCATCATCACCAACGTAGACGAGCGATCAAAATCGACCAATGTGCGCCTGGCCTAAGGGACAGGTTGTTCTGATGTTTGTCTTGCGCATGTCACAGTTCGTTACGCTCATTCCACAGTTGCACAAGTAGTTTTTGGGGGGAGGGGGGGGGTGTTTTGAACTGTCCACTCTACTACATTCCGTCGTTCACTTTTTGGCCTATTGAGATCTTACTGAATAACATTGATTGGTTTATTCAATAAATTTGGCTGTCACACAGAAATCATTGTTCTGTTTATTGGCAGTTTGATAATGTGCATTGCTGGTTAGTCAGTGGTCTGAAACTAAGGTCGGTTTGTCATTCACCGAGTCCAAGCTTGCAGCGAAATACATCAGCATCCGTGCAATAATAGGATCGTCTTGAGTTTGGTGTAGAAGACAATTAAGAAGATAATTAATTGACAATATCACACTGACTGCTACAGTTCTACAGTATTACGGAGAGAGACCGTTTAGCCAAACTTACTACAGAGTCGGCGCCAGAGCTACAGAGAACATGCTTTAAAGACGACGCCTACTTCAACTTCAGGAGAGGGAACTGGGGGAGTAAAACCCAGGAGTGGATTTTGGAGCGGGGGGGGGGGGAGCACTTAACATGGAGACGGTCGGTATGCTAGGATTCTGATCCCTGTCCCCAAACCAAATCAAAAGTCAAAATCACAAACGGGACACCGAACAACGTAGAAGCAGAGCCCAACGCAAACTGTTTTTGCATCTACTGCAGAATTTTGATTTTAGTCTGTGTCGTCCTTTTCGATACAAGTCAGAGTGCTTTTTTTTTGTTGTTGCGAACTATTTCCACTGTGATGTATTGGTGTTGCAACACGCCTATGACCTGCATGATGGAAATAAAGATTCTGAATTTTCCAGTTGACAAAATATTACAAAAACCGCAGAAAAACTGTGGGGTTGCAGCAAGGTTTAAAGCAGGGTCCAACGTTGGCAAGAAGAAATTGATTTAATTTTGTATAAATATTTGATATTCTACATTGTTTTTTCATAGTTCGATTGTTTTATCTATTCAATTTTCCATTTTAACCTGTTCTTGTTGTTTTCGGGAGAAACGTTTTAACCGCAATATCGGCCCCCGTTTTCGATCTTCCCTTTTTCTTTGCGCTTTATTGTTCGTTTGCTACATACAACTTTTTCTTTTTGCCAATTTTTTTACTGTATTTTCCAGAGTGTTCTAGTGGGTGTCATGGAGCCCCTTGGTCTGGTTGTGTTGGCTCTCAAAGTTCTGACCGTCTACAGCGCCACAATAGGTATCCTTATCATGGGTTCATTCATCACATGGTCTGCTCTGGTCAGTGCCGTCACCAGCAGGGCTGATGGTGGGTACAGCAGGATGACCACGGTAGTCGGCTTTGTGTTTATGCTAGGTAAGTTGTGGGTGGAAACTTTAGAAAAGAACAATAACTTCCTTCTCTCCATAGACGTTTGATTCTTTCTCCGGGGAGGAGTTCCATTTGCGGTGAGAAGCAAGGACATTTCAAGAAAGAGTCTCTAGACTCTAGGAGGGTCCACAGGCTGGTGAGCCGCAAGGAGCTGTGCCAGTTAAGCGTTGTTTTCATGTATACATAAACGGAAACGGCAATGGAAACATCAAAAATCCATCAAGTAGTAAAAGGAAGGAGTGTTCCTATGTACGCGGAGACGGCGTTTCCCTACACATGAAAATATTCTTTTTTGTTCATTACTTAATGGATTTGAGACGTTTCCCTTGCCGTTTCCGTGTACATGAGAGCCCAACTTAGTCCTCCAGATGAATTTCTTTATAGAAAACACTCGTCTCGGGGATTAACACTCAGAACATGGAAGAATTGCCCCACTAAAACTGTGTACCCCAGACCTTACTCCTCCCTTTTTCTGGCCCTGTTTCAGGCCATTCATGTATGAAACTATCATTATATCCACTCATTCCGGTATTCTTCCATTCCTCAGTCATCACATTTACGTGGTGTACCTCACATTTTGGTTGTCACCATCTTGTATGTATGTGCTTAATGAAGGTCCCAGAGACACCAAGCGTACAATGTCCCTAGTCTGAAGTTTTCTAACAGCACTAGGCTCTGCAAATCCCCTAACTATCGTGTTGTACCTCACTCTGTATCTCCCCCGACTTCGACTCAATTAGAAATGTCCATCCACTTAGGCACAGTTAGATGGCCTAAACTGCCTCTGAAACCAGATAACATTTGAATTTTAAAACCATATCTTGAGACGTTTTGAAGACATTAAATTTTGATTTTTTTTTTTGTTCTTGTCAACTGATGGCCTACGAAATGAACATGACGAAAACAGGGAGAAAACGGCCACAGCCACAAACATGCGACGCTTGAATCCATTTTTAAAGTTTGAAAGCCAATAGTTTCCCTCTTGCACTTGAAAGGATGATTTCTAATAGTTTGTGATTACAGTCCGTTTATCCAAGTTTGTTTTAACAGAGATATGGCTGGTGAACCAGGCTTGTTTCTAATCGGGTAATGGCAGATATCACTGTGTGTCTTTAGGTCTTTATTTTAGAAGATTCGCTACCATTGCCATTTACACTTCACTTTTCTTGTTCTTTGGTTTTTCTTCTTTTTGTTTCTGTGTGTTTTGTGCAAGGGATTAGTTTTTACAATGTTGACCGGGCAGCGGCTTTGCTCGGCCTGCTCTACTCGACTTTTAACTGCCAAAGTATTTGTGATGTGCGTAACGTCCACACGGGCCCTCCGAGTTTTTCGTCCTTATCAGAGAAGTCTAGGTGCTTGATCCTGCCTACCATGGCATCAGGGACCAGACATCACTACATGTTCTGCCAGTCGATGATTTGCCACATTTGTTCCCAGGTGGTATTGGACTGACAGGTTACATGATGAATGATGAAGACAAGATATCCCAGGATATCTGGCATGTGGGTCTGTCCTTTATATGTCTAAATGTTGCCTGGTGGCCAAGTATACAGAAACGTTTGAGGGAATCTGGCACTATTGTCACTGTGACAACGGACGTAGGTGAAGGGAATCATAACAGTTCAGGTTTGTCCAGGATTTATGTAGACCAAATAGAATGAAATAATTCTAGTGGCGTGGATCTTTGTTAGTTTCAGCACTACCAACATTACATCACAGGCGCACACAGGTAGATAGAAAGATAGACAAGCGGATAGATAGATAGATAGATAGATAGATAGATAGATAGATAGATAGATAGATAGATAGATAGATAGATAGATAGATAGATAGATAGATAGATAGATAGATAGATAGATAGATGGATGGATGGATGGATGGATGGATGGATGGATGGATGGATGGAATGGATGGATGGATGGATGGATGGATGGATGGATGGATGGATGGATGGATGGATGGATGGATGGATGGATGGATGGATGGATGGATGGATGGATGGATGGATGGATGGATGGATAGATAGATAGATAGATAGATAGATAGATAGATAGATAGATAGATAGATAGATAGATAGATAGATAGATAGAGATAGATAGATAGATAGATAGATAGATAGATAGATAGATAGATAGATAGATAGATAGATAGATAGATAGATAGATAGATAGATAGATAGATAGATAGATAGATAGATAGATAGATAGATAGATAGATAGAGAGATAGAGAGATAGATAGATAGATAGATAGATAGAGAGATAGATAGATAGGCAGGCATTTAGGTAGGTAGTTAGGTAGGTAGATAGTTATGATTACTTTCTGCATTGTATAAACCTTTGTGAAAATTCTACGCCAGCTAGTAGCTCAGTGGTTTGCGTCGGCTCAGACTTGAATTTCCATAGAATCAACCAGCAGGAGACAGACTTGTTTCATTATTTCATTAGTTACTTACGCCCCGTTTATCTCTGTAGCCCACAAAACCGAAGATAAATAGACTTGAATGGACGAGCGGATGGCCTTAATCATATGAAAAAGGAAGTACTACCTTCCGTGTAATACTGAATGGCTTTTTAACCACTGATCCCTAAATTCTACAAAATACGCACGAAGAGAGGTAAAGGTGTGCGTGGACATATTTTCAAAATGTCTCGATGTTCACTTTATTTTTAATACTTTAGTTGATATTGACCCCAACTGAGTTGAATAGAAGAAAGTGTTCCGACATTTTGAACCTGAAAAAAATGACGCACTTCTTTCGAGTAGAATTAAAAAGTATGACAGGAAATTTCGTTCTCCACCTCAATTTACACATCGTGAGACCTTGGTTCTTGTATAAAGAAAGCACATTAATGTTTCTGTTTTGTCTAGCTTCCCAGTCAAACATCCCCACCCAGTCTTACCAGACTTCCTCCTCGGGATCATGTGTCTCCGAAGCAGGAACACTGGCCTCCAGCCGCGTCTCACAGAGGACAGAGAACTGCAAGAAAGCCACATGGAAAGCATCTTTCATTGTCTATGGCGTCAAAATCATCGCTACTTTAATCAGCTGCTTTGTCTTTTTCTACGTGGATGGTGGATTCGCTGCCTCGGACATGTTTACAGAGCCAATTCATGACGCTTTCCTGGAGGCTTGGAGCTTCGACTCACTGGAGGACGATATTTCGCACGCAATAGCCGTGAATCTGATCTGTGGAGGTGTTTGTTATGTGGCTTTGTTGGTTGCTGCTCACGCGAACATGCAAAGAGGTTGTATAGCTCTTCCTTTGATTTTCTCCATACCTCTGACACTGGCAGTGACACAAGTGGATACATTGTGTACGTCCCCCACTTACTGTAATCCAGACAATTTTTGGATACATTTTGGAGCTGGAGCTTTGCTTGCGGTTGGACAAACTCTTTCATTTGGATATCTGTTTTTCAGGAAGGAGCAAGTGAACTTGCCAAAAGAGAGTAAGGTAAGACGTAAAAATCTGAATGTGTGGTTCAAGCAAGTGGGGCACTGAGTCAAATCTGTTCTGAGTCTGTTTTTACTCGGTGGGCGATGTCCGTCTGTCGTCCTGCAGTCTCAAGACAGTTTTAGTGTTAAGATCTTGTTCTGGATGCCAATGTGTCACAAAGCGCAGATGCAGGCAATGATACTGCAAATGCGGTTTGCAACCTTGGGATGTTTCGGCCTATGAGGGACTATAACACACCAATGGAAACAAGTGCTTTTACAGTTATACACACAATAAATTTATTGGGACACCTGGGATGGGGGCTTAATAACTGTAGGTTAGTAAGACAGTTTCAAATAACTTCAAATAAATCAGTTAGTCAATTTAGAAAGCAAGATATGTGACAGAAAGGATGGACAAATATTCTAATCAGATATAATGACAATGATCAAGAGATAATACGTGTAACAACAATTCTTGTAACTACCCTGAAATAAAGGTTGCAATGCAATGACAAGACAATCATCTGTACATGCAAAGACACGAAAATGGATTATAGTATGCTACGCTAAAACACAAATAAAAATATATCTTACTGACTCTGCACTTAATGAAAATTCCACACAGATTATATCCACACTCTTCCAATAATTACTGTAACTAAAATGTTACTAAAACTTGTCCTATATTCTGAATCTGTAATCTTGACGGTGATCGTCCTAAACCGAAGAATGTCTGGTCTCTAAAAAAACTGGACTCCACGAAGACAATGTTCTCTTAAATACACTACAGGTTACACTGTCAATACACAAAATGTCCTGGTCACAGCTACAGGATACATTCTATTTCAACTGTCCTTACTACACGTAAAAAGCACTGTTCGCATCCACAAGATGACTACTATATAACTAATGTCCTGACTACTCGTACAGGATTGCGTTAAAGGCTCTGGTCACAGTCACAGGATACACAATATGATCGAAATGTCCTAAATATATGCACAGGATACTTTAAAACAGGGTTACTTTATGGTCTGTATGTCAGGCCAGAGTTTTCTGCTATTGTATGACAGTACACAATACAGCCTGCTACTGTCACCCCCACTGTCTTGTGGGTCATCTCGGGAGAGAGGAAGACTAGGGGAAGGTAACCCTGAATACAAATACCACACTGCCTTGTGTGTTGCTATGATAGCAAAGGCTATGGGAGTAAACCCAGACAGAAAATCAGGAGTGGAGACCCGAAGGTGGTTGTCAGGGAGAACTGCATCAAACTGGCTTCCAGCATCTCCTGCAGCCGGACTAGTTCCAAATGTATTGACCTGGTCTCTCCCTTGGGTTTAACTAGAATGGCAGAGAGAGGGGTGGTGCCTCTGGGCAAAGCACCATCTCTTAAAAATAGCCCAGGCAAGGCAGCAAAACGAGGAGGCGTTTGCTCGGGCTTGGCAAGCGTCTGTCTCTCCTCTATAAGCCCACCCATTTCCGATTTGGAGAGGACACTCCAGCCATCCGTTACGGATGGGCACAACACGGGAGGTGGCAGTTACCGGTGATAAGCTCAATCCATTTGGCGTACGGATGAGCGCCAGGGGTCCCCTCTGTCGGTGGGAGCGGCTTTTCAGCTGCATTGATCAACTACCGCCCGCCGTAACCTGGGCAGCCCCCAGGCAGTTGGGTGTTGTTCCGCCACGTCAGCCTGCTTCATAAGGTGGTTGGAGCTAGACCAAAAGTCAAAAAGCTGACGTAAAGTGTGCACCTGGCAAAAACAGAAAAATACTAAAACTTGGTACCTGGAACGTCAGAACAATGCGCCCAGGCTTGCAACAGCAAGATCTCACTAATATTGACTCCATCAGGAAATCCCAAATTATTGATCGAGAACTTCAGCTACTAAACATCGACATCGCTGCCCTTCAAGAAACTCGACTTCCCGACTCCGGGTCAGTCAAAGAAGAAAACTACACCTTCTTCTGGCAGGGCCTTAGCAGCGAACAGCCGAGAATCCACGGCGTGGGCTTCGCCGTAAAAAACTCCCTTATCAATTCGATCGCAACTCCAATTGGAGTGTCAGAACGCATCATGACACTCAGACTGAACACCCGGTCTGGTTTTACCAACATTATCTGTGTCTATGCCCCAACACTTACCTCCTCTGACGAAACCAAAGACATTTTCTACGAGGCATTGCAGAGGACTCTCCACAACATCCCTCTCACCGAAGGCCTGCTAATTCTGGGTGACTTTAACGCTCGAGTGGGAGCAGATCACTCCGCATGGCCAAAGTGCATTGGGCACTTCGGCATTGGCAACATCAACGAAAACGGGCAGCGCCTTCTGGAGCTATGCTCCGTAAACTCATTATGTGTTACAAACACGTACTTTGACCTTAAGAGATGCCAAAGAACATCATGGCGCCATCCCAGGTCTGGCCATTGGCATCAATTAGATCTTATTCTCTCAAGGAGGAAGAGTTTGGGCTGTATAAAAATAACTCGTTCCCTCCACAGTGCTGACTGTGACACCGACCATGCACTGGTAGTCAGCAAAATCAAAATTTCGGCCAAGAAAATATACAGATCAAAAGCCCCTTCAATCCCTAAGATCAATGTAACAGCAATCAGAGATGAATCAAATAGAAAGTCATTTGAAAAGTTATTTGCTGAAAGCATGGATAATGTCACCCAATGTGACTCGGTAGATGAAACATGGAACACTCTCAGTTCAAAAATTCATGACTGTGCCATCAAGTCTTTTGGACAGCATAAAGTTTCAAACAACGACTGGGTAGCCCAGAACAGCGAAATTCTCCTACCTCTCATTGAGCAAAAGAAATCTGCTTTCAATGAGTATAACAAAAATTGCAATCAGAGTACAAAAACTTGTTTGAAAAATGCAAAAGCTAAACTTCAGCTGGAGGTAAGACGTTGCGCCAACAAATACTGGACAGACTTGTGTAACAGCATACAAGAGGCAAATGAAAAGGGAGATATGAAAACCGCCTTTAGTCAGATGAAAGTAGCCCTTGGGCCAATCATCACCAAAAGCGCCCCACTTAAGTCTGTAAATGGTGAACCCATCACAGATAAAAATGAACAACTGAATAGGTGGGTAGAGCATTACTCTCTGTTGTATTCAACTGAGAAAAATATTCCACCAGATTTTGAGGAACACCTCCAAAAACTGCCAATAATGGCCGAACTTGACGCTGAACCTTCCTTAGTCGAGCTTTCCAATGCAATCGACCACCTGTCTGCTGGAAAAGCCACAGGAAGTGACAACATTCCTGCAGAGGTATTAAAAGACCTAAAAGGCCCACTATTACCACACCTGTATAATCTGTTACTGCAGTGTTGGAAAGAAGGCGTGATACCACATGATATGAGAGACGCCAAAATTGTCACACTTTACAAGAACAAAGGAGACAAAGGCGACTGCAACAACTATCGAGGCATATCCCTCCTCAGCATTACTGGAAAGGCTTTTGCTCGCGTCATCCTCTGCCGCCTTCAACAACTGGCGGAAAAAGTCTTACCAGAAACACAATGTGGCTTTCGAAGCAAACGATCAACTATTGACATGATATTTGCACTTCGGCAAATCCAAGAAAAATGTAAAGAACAAAACAGGCCGCTTATAACATGCTTTGTGGACCTAACAAAGGCTTTCGACACCGTAAGCCGATCTGGCCTGTATGCAGTCCTTAAATCCATAGGCTGTCCACCAACATTGCTAAAACTTATTGCATCCTTCCACACTGACATGAGGGCATGTGTCAACTTTGAGGGCTGCACATCCAATTCATTTGCTGTAAACAGCGGTGTGAAGCAGGGATGTGTTCTTGCTCCTACCTTATTTGGTATATATTTTGCAGCCCTACTCAAGAATGCCTTTGGTCAATGTTCAGGTGGAGTACTTATTAACACCAGAGTGGACGGCTCCATTTTTAATGTTGCCAGACTAAAAGCAAAATCTCGTACAGAGCATATTATGTTACAAGAGCTCCTCTTCGCAGATGATGCTGCAATCGTGGCCCACGATGAAACCACGCTCCAGGCTCTCATCAATAGCCTTGCCAAAGCCTGTGACAAATTCATGCTAAAGATCAGTGTCTCAAAAACTGTAGTTTTGACACAAGGCTTGAGAAACTCCAACCCAATCATGCTGAATGGCTCTCCTCTGGAGCAAGTGGGAAAATTCTGCTACCTAGGCTCAACCATCAGTGGTAGCACAGACATAACAACTGAAATAAATGCCAGAATAGGAAAGGCGGCCACAGCTTTTGGCAAACTCTCAAAAAGGGTGTGGAACAATAGCAAGCTGACCATCAAAACAAAGGTACTCGTGTACCAAACTTGCGTCCTAAGCACCCTGCTGTATGGCTCAGAGACATGGACCACCTACTCCAAACATGAAAGATCCCTCAACTCCTTCCACCTGCGCTGCCTACGCAAAATTCTCAAGATCAAGTGGCAAGACAGGATCTCAAATATCGAAGTTCTGAGCCGAGCCAACATTCCATCAACTCAGGCTCTCCTAGGCAAAAAAAGACTGCGGTGGCTTGGACATCTCCACCGTATGGAAAATGATCGCATCCCCAGACAAATTCTCTACGGGGAACTTGCTACTGGCAACCGACCCAGAGGTAGGCCACATCTGCGATTCAAAGACACTTGCAAGGTCACGATGAAAGCATTCAACATCGACCCCAATGAATGGGAGAACCTTGCAAGTGATCGAAGCAGATGGAGACAAAAATTGCGCAGTGGCACGCTCGCAATAGACTTCAAGGCAAAAGAAACATACCTGACAAAACGACAGAGGCGGAATGAAAACACTCGCCAAAGTGAACCAAAAAGACTGACCTGCAATCACTGCCATCGCACTCTCGGGTCAAACATTGGTAGAATAAGCCACGAGAGAAGCTGTCAGTCAAAGTGAAAGTAAATATTCTAGCTGCTAAGACCGTCTGTAAAGACGCTAAAGGCCATAATACTTTATGGTCTTGGCCTATAGCCTTCCCGCTGTTCTGTACAATTCACAGACACGCCGGGTACAATGCACTACACGCGGACAGAAGCCTGCCTGGTCACGCTGAGACTTACAGGTCTACACTGCCACAAGAAGCGAGTATAACACTGGAAATTAATGAGTTCCTTAAGAACTTAGGATATGCACCGCGTACATGAGCTAACTTTAACTTTAAGCTTAGACTCACACGCCGCTCTAACCGAGCTTATTTCATGCTTTGACAAAGCAAGAAATATAATAATATACTATGACTAAGTCCTGCGCGAACCTGAAAGTCATAAACGCTCTATACACGAGCTAGCTTTTAGCACAGTCTCATAGTTACTGTGAAGATACGTCTGACTCTTACAATAAGAACTACAGACCTGGTACACTGCTTCACACGAGCAGGACCTCGCGGTGAGTCTATCGCAAGCGGACTGACTACTCCAGATTTGCTCTGAAATATATACAGAAACTCAAAATTACAGAAAATTACAGAGGGGAAAACTGGGAGGTTCTACCTAGCTCAAATTCGTGAGCCATAAAAACGTGCACAAAGATTCCACCGTGGCCAAACTCGGACGCTGGGGTATTAGGTGGGCGGGTCAGAGATAATTGCTCTACCAACAGGTAGCCTGAGACATAACTTCGAACAATAGATCAGGGAGGTGGACCCATCGAACGGGAAGGTGGACGGTCATTACACGGCATTTCGTTGCACAATGTTTCCGCCTTTCTGTCACACAGTGGTGTTGTTTGCAATATGAATTCCGAAATCTAGGTAACGTAGACAAAAATGTACTATTCTCCTGTATCAAACTGTGGATTTCTGAGGGAGTTTTGGGTTTGAGTTGGGTTAAGGGAGCAATCGCACTATAACAGCCACTTTGCGCCTCTTTACGCTTCCTTCTTTTGGCAGGGGTGGAGTCTTACCTTAGCTTGATTTTAGGAACTTGATCAATTAAAATTTCATAGATAACAAACGAACGTTTTCTGAGAGAATATTAAATTTTCCTAATTCGTAAATGAGAAGCAGTGTCCTAAAGACAGCTGGACTGCGGCAGTAATGGAAGATCTTCCATGTGAACACTTTATCTCATGAATCCACCTCTCTGCTATGCCTTGATTTCTCGGTAATTATCATTTTTAAGTTTGATTAGGTGAACGGAGCCACAGAATAACTGGCTGATCAAGTTTATGTTGGCTTTTGCAGATGTCACGCAAAGTAAAGAATCACTCCTGGTTAATAATTTACTACAAATTACTTCTTACTCATAAAAATATGTTGTTCTTTGTGTTACTTGAGATCCACTCCCAGAATGAAGGAGTTGCAATACTTTGGCGTTCATGTTCTCTTAAAGACTTCATGTAGGCCCGATACTCAAGACATTCGTAACACAAAAGTGGTTGAGGGATAAAGGGGCGTATCTATTTGTCAAGGTTAATACTATAATTGTCGTGCTGGGTCACGACTTGTAAGGACTTGAGTTTTCACGGTTTCGTTGATTATAACCAGCGTAAATTGTCCTTGAACTGTTCTCGTGAACAGTTTGTTTTTGTAACACTTTTTCTTAGAGATGGAAAGAAAGTGGGGCAAGATAGAATAAATGGATAAGTTAGGAGTGACAGTGCAATTCTCGACCCCGTGATTTTGATGAACACTTACAAGGGAAGAGAAGGGGTGAATAAGGATAGATAGTTTAAGACGCTTAGTCGCGTTCAGAAATTCGTACATAAAATGTAGAAAGCACGAGGGTTTAAAGATTTCAGTAATGGTTTTGACATTTTAATTTGACCTTGTCTGTTTTTAGTACAAGGCCGTGACCAACTCCCACGTAGAATCTATTAATACTGCGAGCTGAGCTCGCATGGATGCACCAATCAAATCTAGGCATTTGGACGGTAATTTGCAGGTGGCTGCACAGTATAAAAGCGTAGCCATACCTATGTTCATTACTCCATACAGAAAATTCCAATCTGTGCAGGCGTCGGCACGATTCTGCCTGAAGAATCATAAAACTGTTGATTCATGTCTAGTCCATTATAGGCATTGAGATGAAGCCATATGCTTGAATAAGATATGCCCACGGCTGTTGTCTACTGTTCCCTGGTTTTCCTTACCAGGGACCAAGTGTAAGTGTTTGTCCTTTGACCATTCAACAATGAACGAGGAGCTGAACATAATTTATCCAGTAGGACAGGATTGCCGCATATGCTAGGAGTGCTACCCAAGAATGCAAGACAAAGAATTATAGTGACTTGCAACTAGTATGAATGTCTGGCATACACATCTGTGAATTGGGATTGATTTGTCTGGATGAGGCTGGGGATTGCCAGCCCATCCTAGAGTAGATCCAATAGACTTAACTACGTCAGTTTATATTGACGATCTTGATCCATTATAAGCGGTAGGCACAAATAGCTGAGATGACATTGTCGCCAGAGACATTAGTATATTGCTTGATAGATAGTAGGCAGACTATATTTGAGAGATAGATAATTAATACTTAAATTGTTAGTGAGTCAGAATGAACTTAATCTTATAGGAATCTAGAGGAGACTTCTAGTGACATATTATTGAATTTTCATTTGATGCTGCTGATGTTGTCTTTTAGTATGTAATAGATCTAGACAAAATTGTTAGGAAATTTAATGTAATTAAATTTGTGGCCCTGCAGGTCTGTTTATGAAACTTATTCAGATTGTTCTTAGTGTGTGGCATGGTACGAAAGAGTAAATAAGAAATACCTCTCGATTTAAAATGCAGTCATAATACCCACTCTGTAACACTATTTATATTCTGTATTTGTTTGTATTTGTGTTTATATACTATTTTAATCCCATTTGGGAAATTTGCCTTTGTGGCATTGCACCTAGTTACAACTGGAGCAGGCACGTCGTCGCCACAGTGTTTTTTTTTGGGGGGGGGGTGGGAGCTGAAGGGGGGGGGGGAGGGAGTGGATGATATTATTTAATTTTTTACCGGGGCAGTGGCCTGTTCGGCCTGCTCTTTTCGACTTCCAATTGCCAAGGTATCTTTAACGTGCGCAACGTGCACATTGGCCCTCCGAATTTTTTCGTCCTTATCCGAGAAGTCTAGGTACTCGATCCTACCCCCCAATAGGATCAGGGACGCGAAAATATGAGAAAAGTCCCAAATTTCCAACATGCCTGCACCGGCCGGGTTTTGAAGGAGCACCTTGCCTCTAGACCACCTTGTCCCATATTTATTTATCTGCTTAATCATTTAATGATCTATTCATTTCATTTACTTATTGTACCTATTAGTTTATTCATTTATTTATTTACTTATCCATTCATCCCTTTATTTGTATTCAACATAAAATTTGCGGAGTCATGCACACAATATAGTTACAGACCAAATCGCATATCAACCTGAGAACGAAAAAAAAGAATTACCAAAAAAAGAAAAGCAACGTTCACGTTCTCTTCCTTTTCAGCTGTTCTGGCTGCCCGGCTACAACAGTGCTGTACAGGACTCCTGGTTTGTGCTAAACCGACGTACTGTGGTCACGGACACAGCAGTGCCAAGTCGGGCCCCCAAACTCCCCAAGACTCGTGTGTTTATCTGTACAACAATGTACAGGGAGGTCAGTGGCCCACATGTATCTCAGATAATATCAATCTGACCTAGATAAAACAAAACAGTTCTCTCGTATTTGTCCAGGCGAGGGCTGTCAGCCTATCTTCTATACGATTAAAAAAAAAAAAATGTCGTTACAAGTATTTACGACCCCCAAGTTGGTTTGTTTCTTTGTTTGTTTGTTTGTTTCTTTGTTTGTTTGTTTGTTTCTTTGTTTGTTTGTTTGTTGTTGTTGTTTTGCGCCAGGGAACGTATTTTAAAGACTTTTGTGACTTCGAAGCTAGAGAGCTCCTCCCGAAATACTCCTAACAACAGACTTAATAAATTATACTTTCAAATTTTGTTTTTGTTTTCCTCTTGTTTTGTTGTATAAAGGGTAGGGGGCAGGGTTAGGGATTCGATAAGATTTAGGGTTGAAGATAAGGCCAGGGTTAGGGATAGGGGTCCGTTTCTGTTTCAGTACATGTGAAAACCCAGACTAAAGCTGTGTTTTTATGTGAAGGGAAACGGAAAAAGGCGATAGAAACGTAAAAAAATCCATCAGGCACTAAAAAGAAAGAGTAGGCCTATTTCTGTGCCATTTCCGCAACGGGAAAATATTCTTGTTATTTCACTAGGAGCGTTTTTGGCTTTTCTATGTTCGTACATGCGAAAATTTAGCCTTAGCCAATTTGCTCGTGGGCGTGACCAAGTACAGCTGCACCAAGTATGAAGAGCAATACATACTCGTTTGATTAAATAGCAGTCTCATCTAACTGTTTATCACAAAGTTCATAATCACCCTAAATAGTTATTTTATCTCAGGCAACAATTTCTGTATCGTGACGACTGTGTATGTCATAGTAAATGGTGATGAAGATACCAACGAATCAATCAACATTTTGACACGCGTTGTGAAATCAACTTGCATTAATTTATCAGAAACATCAGTCCAGCGTGCACAGGTCAGCGAGTTTGTATCTGGCTTGATAAAAGTGCTCTTTATCAATCTATAACTATTTCTGAATACCACCTGGTGACAATTTACTGTTGAATTTGTAGTCTAATTAATTAATCACTGGTTGTTTTAATCTTATTCTTTTCTGCCACTATCCCGTCCTCTCTGAAACATGAAATAAAGTTTAGCCTGTCTGCCTACTACCCGACTTTAATCGGCCCATTACATGTAATTGGATGGTGACGTCATGACATTGAGTTTGCATGAGATCTCGAGCTCCATCCGACTAGTTGGAGCTCATTGAAACTCAATGTTATGACGTCACCATCCAACTTCTTTGCCCTCTTAAAATCATTATGAGCGCGCCTTGGCTTAAGCGAAAAGGAAAGAAAAGGTGAAGGGCTCCAAACTGCGGTCACTTGCAGGCCAATCCGAATTTAGTTCTTGCTTTTTTATTTTTTTCCCCCATTTTCTGAAAAACGAGATTTTTGGTATATGAGGTATAACAAATGCACAGTCTAACACCTGTTTATTAAAATACGCTGTGGCACTTATCAACCTGTTTCACAGCCTCGATTGATTCTAACTCCTTATCATAACACTGAAGCCACACACGTTTAATGTCGAATTTCTCAGTTGTACGAATAGTGGAGTTGGAACAAACTAGAAGTAAAGTCGCACAGTCCTAATTGCTGGTGATTTGGAAAGTACCTGTTACTTTTCCTGAAATACAATAAGTGCGTCATGTATTCTGAAATTCCATTCCATCATTAACCTTCCCACAACTACCATTCAAATTTCGGTCAGATTTTACCATCACACCTTTTCCCCCTTCCCCTGCTTTTCTCTCACTGGGTTAACCCTGGCAGAACGAAGGAGAGCACCAATAGTAGAAACCAAGATTTTTGGGAAAACCCAGCTAGTTGAATGTAAAGCTTAGGTCAGCCATCAAATAGAGTGGTGAGTGGAGAAGGTGAGGCAAACAACTGGCCATGAGTAAAGCTCAGACTACTCATATGCAATGTTTGTCTCACTTAAGAGCAAGGTTAAGGTCACAGAATTTGGGAATGTTTGGGTAAAATTGGTGAAGCCTGTAACTGGAGCCGCTGGCTAGAATCACCCCTCTCCTTCGCTTCTTCATTTTTTGACATTTGGCCCAGGCTCGCACGGGCAGATTTATGATGGGCCGATAGTTGCATGGCGACGTCAGGACATTGAGTTTCTATGACGTCCATTTAGTTGGCTAATGCCCGAAGTCGCATTAAAACTTACCTGTCCTAACGTCACCATTAGCTGGCTAATCAAAATCTGCCGGTGCGAGACTAGACTTGCAAGAGTCACTTACCTGGAATCCACCGCACACATTTATAACCGGTACTAACACTGTGTGTTAACCCTGTCAGGATGAAGACGAGATGAAACAGTCACCAGAGTCTTTCGCCATAGTCAATTCAATCCTTTGGATTTGAACTAGAATTTTAGTTGATCTTCTTCTTGGCTCCACCTCCCCTCCCCCTCCCCCTTGACCTTCTCTCACAATTTAACCACTGCTGGCTTGTGTTAACTCTGGCAGGACGAAGGAGAGATGAAACAGTTACTGAAGTCTCTCACCATCGCCACAGTCAATTCAATCCTTTGAATTGAAGCTAGAATTTTATTTGAGCTTCTTCTTTCCTCCGCCTCCCCCCCCCCCCCTCCTTCCACCCCATCTCCCCTTCTGACTTTCTCTCACAATCTAACCACTGCTGACCTGTGTTAACCCTGACAGAATGAAGGAGAGATGAAACAGCTACTGGAGTCACTGGCCAGGATCAATTTAGCCCAGGCGGAGGGCGAGACCGTGTTCGAGTCTCACATTGTGTTTGACGGGGGCTCCAACAACAAGAAACTGTCCGAATTTTCACTGGTTCTGATCTCATTGCTGGAGAAAACCCTCGGTATGCAACATTTTCTATACTCACTATTTGTAGACCACAAAGGGAAAATAATCATCAGCATAAAAATGTGAAAGTCAGGAAATCGAGTTTTAAACTTTAGATGTCCAGAATTCCCTCTTGTAGCTGAAAGGATGATTTTGAACTATTTTGTGACGGCAACGCTGTTTTTCAAACGTTGCTTTTACATATGCTAGACATGGCAGAAAAATTCCATCAGCTGTCAAAATAATTTTTTAAATAAATGGATTTTTAGTATTAAAGCTGATAATGAAGTCTAGCTCCTTGATGTTCCATAGAAACTCATTCTAGATACAGGGACCAAAAAGTGAAGACGAATGAAGACCGGACGTTTCAAGATTATAATCTGGCTTTATGAAATCCCTTTTTGTGACTCAGTGCTCTTGTCCACAGCATCCGTTCCGCTATTTTATTTTTTTTTCCGAAAATGACGTATGAAAAATTATCTTTGCCTTTGTAGCGGTGAGGAGTGAAGCGGAACAGATGCGAGGCAAAGAGTGTTTTACTTTTTCATACGTCAATTTCAGTAAAAAACAAAGCTGAGAGGAGAGGATGATGTGGACACTATTAAAGCTTGTCTTTCCCCTGTGGTCTTCATTAAACTTTAGTTGGTTTGAGATCTTTATTTTCTAGAGGTTTTCTACTGACAGTACTTTCGCCTCCATTTCCCTGTTATTACTTTAGTCTTGTTTCCACCTTCTTCGCTGTTTCCTTAGCCCTTTGCAGGGCCCCCTCTCTTTCTTTCTCACTACTTTAGTGGTTTTTGACAGTTCATTCGCATGGCCTTTCTACTGGAAATCTCTCTTCTGACTCTTACCTAGGGCATTCGGTAGTATCTTGATCTATATCATTCTGGCTCTATATCTGGATTTATACTTATATCTATTTCCACATGCTGCCCACAGACGGAGAGCGAAATTACCCAATTACATATGTGTAGGGAAAAAATATTGAACTGCAGAACAAATCAGTTCCGTTGGATATTCATTGCAAGCAGAGCAAGATGGTTCCCTTTACTATTCCATATTGCCGTAACAAGAGCCATGTGTTTGTACAATAACTTTTCGGTAAGGTTTTGAGAGCCAGGGATTGGGTTAGGATGAGGGTAAGGCTTGGCTAATTGGCCACAACAATCCCTTATGTGGAAAAAAAAAATGGTCAAAATATATTTTTTTGGGGGGGGGGGGGAGGGGGGGGGGGAAATTAACCACGCATTACTATAATGGGGAAAAGATCACAGACCTGTAGTGAGTATTTTGGCAAACGGGGCCCATGAAAAGATAATCACAACGATCATAGGAGTTGTACTCCTTGATGTTTTTAGGTTAGACTTTTTGACTTGTGTATATCAAGTGTCACCTAGTCTCTGGTCACTTTTGAAACATCCCCTCCACCTTTCTACTTCAGGTATAAACCCAGCCCTGGGCACGAAGGTGGTCACGCCCTACGGAATGAGACTGAGCTGGGGACTCCCGTGTGCACGGAACAAAAAACAGATGACCTTCAGTATACACTTCAAAGACAACTCTCTGGTACGAATGTGATTCTGATCCCAGTTGTGATTAACAGTTATGCTTGTATTTCTGCCTTGGCTACGTCTCGGACTGTATTCAACATGTTGTCTGTGAACACAATGTCAGTACAGTAGATGACTTTCAGTGTATAAAGTCTGTCTTTAGGTGGTTTCACAGAATTCAAACCTGAATTGAAAAATCAGAATTTTTATATTTTTGTTACTCTGCAGCGTTTGCATATTAGATGAGCTTCCAGTTCAAGTTTGGGCTGTTCTTTCTTTTTTAATTTGGGGAGGGAGGGATGGGTTGCACGTCTCGGGTCAAGGTCTTTCTTTCTATGGGATGTTACATGAAGTAACATGGCATGAAACCTTGGTAAAGTATGGCACAAATCTAGCTACAACGCCTTGTTGGCGCAAGTTGCGGATGGTGAGAGCGATCGGTTAAGTATCTTTCAAGTTTATGCTCAAACTGTGGAAGATAAAAATGCAGGGCTTGAAGTTGGTGCTATTATGATAAGACTGACATTTTGATCATTTCATGCAACTTCCTTGCAGGTGAAAAACAAGAAGCGGTGGAGCCAGGTGATGTACATGTCTTATGTCCTGGATTACTTGATAGATTCAGCAGGTAAATTGCGCACCTTTTCATTGCCTTTTATTGTTTGAGTGGACGCAAGATTTGGGAATGTGGGGATTTTCATTTCAAATCATTGTTTTACAGTGCTTGGATTTATGCGTAGTTGATTCATTGGCAAATGTGTAGGGGATTGGTCCAATGCCGAAATAACGGCGTTTTGCAGTTCGATGAATTACAAAGAATGAATTATTTAACCAGCCTGTTGAAACCTGAAAGTCCCAAATGTATAATATGAATGGTAAGCATTTCAAACAAAACGAGAGTTTACAGTACTTAGATTTCATGAGCAAAATACTCTTCGACAAATCTAAGGGTTCAGTTTTCCAAGTAAATGCCTCTTGTAGATCAATGGATTACTATGAATGAGTCATTAAATCGCCTTTATCCACTGGAAATACTTTTCTTGTTACACACGGAGATTGTATCATTTTTCCACTAATATCTGAAATTCACTTTGCCGATTCACATCCATGCATTGAGCAGAATATGAAAAGATGGAATGTTTAGCTTGTCCCCAAAACATTTATGAATATTTACATTTTATCATTGTTAACATTATCATTATTGTTCAGACATTATGTTTATTCGTTGCAGCCCATGAAAACGAAGAACCATACATTTTGACAACGGATGCTGATGTCATGTTTACCCCAGAGTCCGTGGAAGCTTTGCTGGATCTAATGCAGAGAGACAAATCCATAGGTTGGTGAACATCAAACGATCCACATAATATTTATCTCTTGAGTATAGTTTTCAAATCTCTGTTGATTCGTTTATTTGTTTCCCAAAAGCGCCATTCCAGCACTCTTGTGGTTCGTGGGCGCCTGTGTTAAGGCGTCCTCATGTCCTATCGATATGTTTAATTTTGTCCAAGGTTTGCTTTCTCTCTCCAATACTCTGGCACCTTAGATATTGCTTTCATGTTCATTATCTATCAAGGTGCCGGGAGCAAATAAAGTAATAAATCAACAGGAAGGAAAACTGTAAATAAAATGAGTAAACCAATGAAAAGTCATACATTTTTCTCATTCTAGCCAGGCATTTTTGTGTCTTTATCACACGTTCTGTCTAGAGCAAGTTGTGTGAAAGGAATATGGAGTCAAAACTAACGCAAACAGACTTACCATGAGCCTTACCTCATTTTTTTTATTGTGTCCACTGTGCGGACGTTGCCTGCTTTTGACTATGAATCAAGGAGCTATATCATTAGTATTCCAAATACTATCGGGGTTTTCATACCAACCTGTGGTTCTCATAAATGATGCCATATTTTTATGGTTTCATTTGGTGATTATGTAATGTGTTATTGTCTCCAGGGGGCGTCTGTGCCAGGACTCACCCCATGGGAGAAGGGCCCCTGGTCTGGTATCAGGTCTTTGAGTACGCCGTTGGTCACTGGTTTCAAAAGGTTAGTTCTGTCACATCAACTGTATCATCATGGCTGAATGTTCGAGAGATAAGGAACTAAAATCGAGAGCCAACATGTCGTTTTTTTGTTGTTGTTGTCTTTTGTTTTTAAAGGAAGAATTGGAATTATGTCTTCGTTTGAGGGTGCAAATTTAAAATGAATGTCACATAAGTAAAAGTTACTGGGAAATGAGAATTAATAAGTTTTTTATTTCATATAGTTGCTGTACTTACCTTAACTAAGAGAGCCGGAAGTAAAGTATAGCTCTACTACGTAAACAAAATTATCTGAATGTTCGTTAAACTGATGTCAAATGTCAAACGCACAGCGTCTGAAAAGAAAAAAACCGATGTGGCGAATTAATTTCTAAGCTTGCCAGGCATTCATGATTTGGTAAAAACGCAGAACAGCACGAACATTCCCATTTATGAATGTAGACGTTCACGACTACTGTATTTCACAGGCAGCAGAACATGTTCTTGGCTCAGTGCTGTGTGCGCCAGGATGCTTCAGTGTGTACAGGTGCAGAGCTCTCAAAGACATTCTGCCCAAGTATTGCAGAAAAGTGGAGTCCGCCTTTGACTTTCTCACCAAAGACATGGGAGAGGACAGATGGCTTTGTACTCTGATGGTGCTCAAACCATTTTTTTAATTATTATTTTCTAATGTTGTTTGTTTGTGTTTGCGTTCAGACACTTAGCAGTACTGTAAAACACTCACTGTTTCAATCTCAGTTATTTGAAAGGTGCCACAAGCCCTTTCCCTTCATAATTATTCTCAGTGTACGACAAAATGTTTGTGCCCGTTTGTTTCAGTACTTTCTAGTGTGTTCTTTCTTCTTCTTCGTAATTTTATTTGTACAAGTAAAGTGACTTTACCATGTCATGGTACCCGAGTTCATTTTCACATAAGACAATGGCTACAAAGCCACAGACCGAGAAACACTTCATACCCATCCAGTATCTCTACTAGGAAGTCAGATGAAAATCTTACAGCCCGTAAAACTTTCTGTCGGCAATATTACCATTGATTTTCACGAAAACTGACTGTTACATTTCAGTGAAATTTTGCATAACGATTGTGCTTTTACTTTGTCATAGACGTTAGGGAAGTTATTTTTTTTTTTACTCAAAGAAGTTCCACGAATAATCTTCCTGGCCAGTTTTTGAATGCCCGTGGTGTTTCAGGTACAAAGTGGTTGGAGAATTGAGTACTGCGCAGCCTCAGAGAACCGCACCAATTGTCCTGCAGAGTTTGAAGAGTTCTACAAGCAGAGAAGACGCTGGATCGCATCAACTTTGGCAAATCTCATGCTGATCATTAAGGTGAAAATTTTGTGACGACTTCAGACGCAACATCTACACAAATGTGCAGTTTGAAAAAAAAAAACACCACCATAGAAGCCACACACAAAAAATGTTTACAGGCCGCACAAAAAACTGAATTTGGTGTTACATTAGGCTTTATTCTTTCTTCCGTTTTTTTTTTATCGGTGACAAAAACAACTTAATAGTTGCACAAAATTGTAACCCGGACAGAAAGATAGAACCCGACACACAAAATACCAAGACAAACTATTCCTCCTCCCGCTGTATGTCCACAAATTACGTGCGTATAAATAGGTGAGTAGCACTCTTTTTTTGTCCTATTATGAGGGATGTGGTGCGAATTGTTGCATTGTTGATATGGATGATACGCGAGCAAGTCGACAGACGGAATATGACGAACTGATCCGTCTCGGTATCCTGTCTCTCGGATAGAACATTGGCCATTCTATAAGCGGATGTTAATAATTGAATTTGACCTAGCTCTAGATGACAAAGGAGAACAAAGTTTGATACCATAAAAAAACAAAGCAAAACAAAACCAAAACTTACTCAGGTTGTTTTTCATCGACTCGGATTTGTTAGGTTTTCATATCGCACAATGACTTCCTGACGCTTCACTGGTATACTGCTGTCCTTTTTTGAAACACATTTTTTAAATAACAAAATACATTATGGGATAACAGTTTCTACGCCGAAAACATGAGATGCCTGGCTATACTTTGACTTTGGTTTTTCACTCATTTTGCCTATGGCAAGAGTTTAGTCAGTTCGAGAGCCTTGCATTCCTTACAGACTGCAAAAATAAATACGATTTGGGCCGTTTTTGCATAAATTCGCTCTATTAATTAAAAATGTATCTTTCATAAATTGACTTGTCAATGAAATAGTTGAAATTAAGCATACCCAGAAATGATTAATTTTGAAAACAACTGTTGAAATGTTCGCAGTTTTGAGAAAATTGTGTTGATACTTTTATTTGACGAGCTTCCCAGCCCTTGGCATTTACATCTCACTTTTCTTGGTTTTATTTTTCATGTTCTTGTTTTCGTGTGTTTTTGTGGTAGGGGCAAGTTTTTTTTTTTCTCCCCCATTTTGCCCGGGCAGCGGCTTTATTCGGCCTGTTCTTCTCGACTTTCAACTGGCAAGGTATCTTCAAAGTGCGCAACGTGCACCGTGCCTTCCGAGTGTTTCGTCTTCATCCAAGAAGGCTAAGTGCTCGATCCTACCTAACATAATATGATCAGGGACAGGAATGTTTCCCCCCAAAAAATCCCATCGTGCTTGCGCCGACCGGGGATCGAGCCCGGCGCCTTTGCCATGAGAGACGAGCACATTACCTCTAAACCAACGTGTCCCCTTTGAGAAAATGGCAAGATTAAGTCTCACAACAGTAGCAGATGGATTACTCGTATTCATGCGATTGAAGAAACAGTAAAATTAAATAGTAAAAACTGGTGGACATGAGATAATTCTGTGTTCTGCTGTTCTTCAACGCTTCCCTTAAATGAATTGTAGGAATTTTGTTTGTTTGACGTGGTGATGGCGTAATTCATGGTTTGATATGACCTAAGTGTTCATTAAATTTGCTACTGTCTCTCTCTCTCCAGGAATGGAAGTATGTGGCCAAATTCAACAGTCGTGTCTCTGTCATGTACTTGGTCTACCAAGGGCTGCTGCTCTTCTCAACACTGCTCGGTCCTAGCACAGTTATTCTGGTTGTTGCAGGTCAGTTTTTAACACTATGGGTATTTAAACGATTCAATTTATCGCAAATCTGTTTATTCTGTATTTTTTTGCAAAGTTGTATTATTTATTTCATCCGTTAAAGCTACTTGTGTCCTTAATTCATGTTATAATGCAAATTGCTTTCGCATTGATATCCAAGAAATACCTATAAAATGTATTGTGGTAATGATGGAACATTGTGCGCAGGCTATAATAACAATAATAATATATAATACCATTTTCACCTATTTTCACCATAGTACAAGTTATATTCACAAGGAAGTACCAGCTCCATGGTCGGGGATAGCGAAGAAGCGAAAAAAAAAACCAAACTCAAACTTACCGGTACCTTGATGGAATATCCAGAGTGTTGCTCTCGCCGC
Source organism: Onchidella celtica (assembly GCA_963931925.1). Classification (NCBI taxonomy): domain Eukaryota; kingdom Metazoa; phylum Mollusca; class Gastropoda; order Systellommatophora; family Onchidiidae; genus Onchidella; species Onchidella celtica. The sequence continues at coordinate 38,003,290 of OZ007578.1, forward strand.
CCCCCCCCCCCCGTCTCTCTCTCTCTCTCTCTCCTTCTCTCTCTCTCTCTCTCCCTCTCTCTCTCTATCCTTCTCTCTCCCTCTCTCTCTCTTTCTCTCTCTCTCTCCTTCTCTCCCACTCTCTCTCTCCTTCTCTCTCTCTCTCTCCTTCTCTCTCTCTCTCCTTCTCTCTATCTCTCCTTCTCTCTCTCTCCTTCTCTCTCCCTCTCTCTCTCTCCTTCTCTCTCTCTCCTTCTCTCTATCTCCTTCTCTCTCTCTTCTCTCTCTCCTTCTCTCTCTCTCTCTCCTTCTCTCTCTCTCTCTCTCCTTCTCTCTCTCTCTCTCCTTCTCTCTTTCTCTCCCTCTCTCCCTCTCTCTCTCCCTCTCTCTCTCTCCTTCTCTCTCTCTCTCCTTCTCTCTCCCTCTCTATCTCTCCTTCTCTCTCTCTCTCTCTCTCCTTCTCTCTCCCTCTCTCTCTCTCCTTCTCTCTCTCTCTCTCCTTCTCTCTCCCTCTCTCTCTCTCTCCATCTCTCTCTCTCTCTCTCTCCATCCCTCTCTCTCTCCTTCTCTCTCTCTCTCTCTCCCTCTCTCCTTCTCTCTCTCTCCTTCTCTCTCTCTCCCCCTCTCTCTCTCTCTCTCTCTCTCTCTCTCCACCTCTCCTCTTCTCCCCCTCTCTTTCGTTCTCTTTCCGCCACTATGTCTTTCTCGTGTCCACTTATAAAACTGATACTAAATATGCCTGCACTTAATCGGTTCAGTAGTACTTTGATATTTTGTAGTGAACAATGCAGATTCGCGAGGATAGGCAGTTAAACCCTGTTGTTGCATCTGAACTACAGGTGGTCTAGCCTACGCCTGGGAGCTTGACGTCATCGCCGGCGTGTTGTTACAGATGGCCTGCTGTTTCCTGTTTGCTCTGGCTTGTCTCTTCACCTCATCCAAGACACAAATGATAGTAAGATATTAAAGGTCATCTTGTGATGCTATGAAATCTCATGCTTGCCAAGGGAGACCCACCGTTATGAAACGGTTTTGCTGCAAACTTTATTAAGCAATGGCACACTGTGTGCAAAATATTAATATTTAAAGTCTGTAATTTAGACGCTGACACAGGTGCAGTATTTTATGATTTTCATCTACGAATGTGCAACGGGAGACGAAGGATGAAATTTATTATCATAATTCTTGATTCTACTTGGCCAAATGACGTTTTGTTTTTTGTTGTTGTTTTTTCGTTGTTTTTTCCCCAAAAATTCTAAATAAATAATATTAAAGATTTAAGTATGTCTGAAATGGAAATGTCCACATATTTTATCGTCAAAATTTAAAGCGGCATGTAAAGTTTCGTAAGGATTGGTCACGTGGTCACAAAGTTTTAGTTGCTTACTTTCTGGCTCCAGTACAGTAGGGTGTAATAATGATAATAACGAAGATCATTAATATAGCGCCCAATCCAAAACAAAAATTGCTCTAGGCTTTACAAAAAGTCTTGTTCTCCCCATCTGCAACTCACCCTCTTTCTGTCTTCCTCGCTCTCTCTCTCTCTCTATCTCTCTCTCGTGCACAGTTTATTGCATACACTATATGCTAGACATTCACACACACACACAAAACATAGATACATAGAGATAAAAAAAAAAGAAGGTAGAAATAAACCATAAAACAGGAAAAGTCAAACGAATTGAGAATAAAATTGTGAAGACTAATACCAATGTTCCATCGCTACCGCTGCAGCTGGCCAAGCTTTACACCTTCGCCTACGCCATGGTGATGTGTGCTGTCGCTGTGGGCACGGCAGAACAGATTGTGACAGACATACCCTCTGGGGGCAACGGCGAGAACACGACACCATCACCCAATGCCACCGTTACCACTACACCGTCGCCTCCTGATGACAACCTCCAAGGTAAGTTCACGTCTCCGTGTGCAAAGTAGAAGGCTGTTGTGACGTGTACGGGCGCAAGTTCACGGGAGGGCCAACTCTGGGACTCAATAAAACAAACCAATACTCACGCTTTCTGCTTGTTTGGTGTTACCTGCACGTACGTCCAACTTTTTGGCAACAGGGGCGCGTATTTATAGCCTTTTGTGACTCCAGAGCTAGAGAACTCCTCCGGAAATATTCCTGACAGCCTTAATTAATTATTCTTTCAGGTTTTCTTTTTGTTTTCCTCCTGTTTCTTGTTTGAAATGGTAGGGGGCAGGGTAGTGATTCGATAAGATTTAGGGCTGAGGATAAGGACGGGGTTAGGGATAGACACGTATACGTACGCGCCTCTGGTGCAAAACGCTTGAGGTTCGTACGTACTTATAAAAACAGCCATTAGAAAGTATTCCAAATATGGAGGTGCTTCGGTAGGGACAGTCTTTGTGCCTTATAATATTGTGATAAATTTCTTCACTTGTGTATCTCCCCAGATAACTTTTTGGATATTCCTGTGTCAGTGACCACCCTTTACTTCTCATTTTTGGTTGGCATTTTCATGTTGGCGGGACTGCTCCACCCAAGGGAAGTGCACTGCCTTCTACATGGTTTCTGGTACCTCCTGTGTCTCCCCTCTGCCTATCTGGTCCTCATGATCTACAGCATTGCCAATCTGACAGACTCCAGTTGGGGTAAGCAGAACATGCCCAACGAGTTGTAGTCAGACAAAAGCTCTCGGGCCTGTTGAAACAGCAGTGAAAAAAAATTGCATAAACATGTACTGAGACTAGTCGTGCACTCCGAGTACAGTCAAATCTGACTCTTGTTTTAGTGTACGATGTGAACTATAAGGGTAAGCGGGACCTCTCGCAGTGCATTGGTGACACTGAAACCAGTGTGGGTATCGTGTTAATTCTAGCCCGTCAGAACTTGTCTTGAGTCAGCTGGTGGGAAGGGAGACCTGGCGCGCTCAGTCAAAATACACTTAAGAGTTAAATGGGACATTCTGCACTAGTAATGCTGAAACAAGTCAGTCTTGCCATTTGATTCGAAGGAGATTCCAGGTCTGAGCCAAACCGACGCAGAACAGACTTGACTTAGAGTGGCCTGTCAGTGAAGTTTTTACCGGTGGTCTGATGGCTTGATTAAAGGAGTATGGTGCAGTATAAATAATTATAATTAAAAATGTCAAACCATGATAATTATGATCATTATTATCATTATTTTCATTGATATTTTCCCAGGGACAAGAGAAGGAGCTATACTGTCTCACACTGTCAAGAAAGAGCCATTGTCGGAAAAATACAAACGTTTTATCTTCACTATCTTCCCGTGAGTAACAATTGTGAACTACTGAAGAATTCGTCATAGCAATTTTTTAAAAAAAAATCAAATATTATTGACAGCATAGGCATGGCAACAGCAACAGCAACAAAAATAACAACACAATCCTCCATGTAACTAAGGTACGGTTGTTTTTGTTTGTTCTGTTCCTGGGTTTGAATCAATACATTCGTTGTTCACCATTCTCCTTTTGAGTCTGTGGACGCTGGCCTTAAACATCGTTATTGTGGCATCTTGTATATGCATGGAATGTGGGAACGTCTACCGTGGGGAACAAATACTTCGCTACAGCAGATTACACTGTTTGGATTGATTAGGAACACTTTAGTTTGCTTACAAACCTGATGATGTAAATATTTCATATCTGCGGTCCAGCTGCTGTGTCCCTGCGCCGGTCGCCGTGAGAGGCGTGGATGTCGAGGCTCAAACAGAGACACAGAGAAATCGTCATTCGTCGGTCTCATCAACGTCAGGACGAGGAACCAAGTCAGATGCTGAAGGTGAGTTTCTGTACTTCAGTAAGTTTCTCTCCCCTTCAGTCTTCTGGACAGGTAAGCATAGGGAATGGAGTGCGGGGGGGGGGGGAGAACTTTTATTTCGTTTTGAGGAGGCCTACGCATCTTAGCAGAAAGTCAACTATCCTATGCATTCTTATAGTGATCCCATACACTCGCTGGACAGAGAAAACAGAATGATAGTGATCTTAAGACTGAGAGAAATGGTTCATGCGCCTACGGCCACATTTGTTCAGAAAGTTCAAAGTTGGGGGCACAGAAATATTACTATGTCCGTGTGGTATGGCACCAGAAAGCATAGAGCACGTCCTCCAGTATTGCTCCGTATATAACAAGAAAGAGAAAACTCCCAGCCTGGAGGCAGGGCAGTCTAAGCTGTATAGGACTGTTGGGGAACTTGAAATCGCGGCACCTTTCACACAGGCCATTGGCCCCCTGATCTAGTGACGGCTGACAGAAATATCGCAAAAGAAGGGGGAAAACTGGCTTTGAAAGCGGCTCTTTGAAAGAAAAAATAGCTAATATAATAGAGGATCTGGTTTTTACCCTCCGCATTTCTCCTCAATAGGATATTATTTTTACTAAGATTCCAGGCCGCGTTACTTAATGAAATGTGCCTGCTATTGAGCTATGATAAGTTTATGTAACGATGCGCAAGATGTATCGTGTATGTGCTCCTAACCCTTCGGGCCCCACGAATCACCAGTGATATACTGAATTTATTACTCGGCTGCTGTTCCTACAGGAACTCAAGGCGATAAAAGTTATTTTCAGTAAATTTCTACAATATATTATATACTAAATCTACGAAATGATCACGAAAACCCTTTTATTATGCCCATAAGAATAAATTCTCACAAAATCAGGATTTTTCGCACAAGTAGAAGGGGGGGGGGTGGGGGGGGGGGCCTAGAGGGTTACGTGTTCTGTGAAAGTGAAATTCCCTTATGGGATAATAAAATTATTCATATCTTATCATGTCTTATCTATGCATTACTTGGCAGAGAAGGCTTAGCTTGTATTCTAACTTGAATTGTCTGACTATGTATAGAGCTGCAGAGTAGCGGAGATTTCCAGCTTCAACCTGAGCCACAGGCTGAACTGGCCGAGGTCGACGTGGAAGAGGAGCCTATACCAGTGGAGGAATGGCTTCCTCGTGAGTTTAGGGTGAGTTTGGTACCTCTGTCTTGTCCTGCTCACATCAAATCTCAAAAATTGACCAAACAAAAAAAACAAAACAAAAGAAAAAAAGTGACACACACGGTGAATAGTTAAACATGAGATGATTTCGCTTGGTAAGTAACAGTTAGAAACTTAAGACCAATACCAGTCTGAGAAAACTTTAAGTTTTATACTAATCTGATAATAATGCTCATACCAAGCACGCGTCAAGATTTGTTCTTGCTTATGTAGTTTTACAGTTACCATAGCCAAGACTAACCTTTACAGTGGGGACACATTTTACACCAAATACACCATATTAACCACATTAACAAAATAAAACACGTTCCAAGTATATCGCAGTGTGGCTATCCATCTGTGCCTTCTATGTACATCTTCTGTGATCCTGGTGCATATACGCAGGCTTAGATCGAATATTTATTGACATATTTATGTGTATCTGTCTTTCCCAGAATAAATATGCTGAAATATTCAAGAGACATGGATTTGAAAATACGTTGTTCATCAAAGAACTGACAGAGTTGGAAATGAAGAGAATGGGAATCAAGAAAAGAGGACATTTACAGTATCTGTCCACCAAAATCAACATGTTGCCCTATTTTGAACTAGAATACAAAGTTCCAGTAAGTCGTGTTTTACCATCTTTATTGTGCTACGTCCACCTATCGTGACGCGACAGTTACATAGTATTATTGGTTAATTGTGGTCGTTGTGGGGCGACGGTATCAGCATTTTGGAGAGGGTACAGTGTACAAATATGATCCTTCTGGAGTAGGCGTAATGTAGACTCTATTCATCGACCCCCAGAGTCAGATTCCAGACAGCTCCCACCCGAAATCCAATTTCGAAACAGAAGTAGAAAAGTACTGTTTTGCAAAGAACTGAACTGGTTGACAAGGTCTTGTATTATTACTTTTTGCAGGGACGTACGATTTTTCCAATACGAAAAGGTAACACGACTAGGTTAGGCGTCTTTACAGATAGTGATAACAAAAAGAAGTAGACATACGGAGAGGAGAATGTTGACAGGAATCCTCAATGATTTATTTCTCTAAGCTTTCTTTCTGCTCTACCAACCTAATACAAGTTTTATGTGTTTCCTGTCAGACAAATGCGAACGAATGGCTTGAGGAAATCGGATTGCCTATGTATAGACAAAATTTCAAGCACAACAGCATCAGAACTCCTAAAGAGATGGAAATTCTCAAACGGTTTGACAGGGAAGACATTGAAAAGGAGCTGGGCATCACCAAAGAAGGTAACAACACCATCTTAATTTTTGTTGCTGTTGTTGTGGTTTTGTTTTCAGATTAAAGCCCTTAGGGCACTATTTTTCTGGCTTTGCCTCGGTTTTGTGGACCATGGAGTTAGACGGGACCTCACACACTAATAAAACTGAAACCAGAGAGTATGTATTTATAGAGAGATCTCACTTCCGCCAAATCGCGAAACTAGGTCGCTGCTGTAAACAAAAATTGAAAGAGGATCTCTTCACCAAAGACAGTGTGCGTATCTGTTTACCATGGTTTGTTCATATTTTTGAGCTGATTGGAACTATTTAGAGCTGTTTGTAAGCTCTTATGCTCCGTGGAAATGCACAAACGGGTATTGTTTACCGCAGCTACCTACTTTCCGCCCAATGCTAACAGTGGTTTCGCGGAGCCTCCCGTGTCTCGTAGTGCAAATCGACCAATAGTGAACCTCTCTATACAAATACACTCTCTGCTGAGACCAAGCAAAATTGTCTCACAAGTTGATTCAAAGGAAATCCAAGTCGGAATTAAAACCGACACAAACAGATTAGACTCGGTGCGATACTACTAGACTTTAATGGCAAGTTTTTAACATTGAGATGTTGGTAGATGAAATAAAGAACTTTGTCGTAAAATGCGGTCAGCTTTTTCCGGTTTTCTTTATGTGCCAAGCTTAGTCTACATAATTATCCACACTAATTTGGGAAACAAATTAAAATTGTTCTATGTACTACAAGGGAAGTGATTTGACCAGGTTTGGGCCACGTGATTGGTCATTCCTGTACTTCAGCAATGTCTGGCCTGTAGATCTCTCACCTATGGTGTGATATGGCTGGCGACTCATTGACTTCATGAGACTCGCAAGATCACTTGATTGCTGCTACACACTGAACCTTTAACTCTGCATTATGGCATGGAAAGATATACCTACATTATACTACCCTGTACAAACAAACAGATGTGATAGCTTAAAATAACAAAATGATACCAAAAACATAAAGCTTTTGCTTGGCGCTGAGATGAATGCGAATAAAAAGCGGCGCATGTCTAGTCCTCATGTCAAATCAGCCACATGACAATTATGTTAATGAGACAAAGTGGGTGGCAATGGTCAGGAATTAACACATATTTCTATTTGTCTTTATGTTTAAAGGGAGCGGGGCCCCAAGATAGACCGAAACTGGTTACGAATAGAATATTTTCAGGCTCATCTGACCAGAAATAATATCATTAAAAGAGATGCTGTGATTCCTTATTTTTCGTGCAAGTGCTTACAGAAACATAAATGGGGACAAGGTGGTCTGGAGGCAAGGTGCTCGCCTCTCATGCCAAGGGTCCCGGGTTCAAAACCCGGCCGGTGCAGGCATGTTGGAAGTTTGGGATTTTTCTCATATTTTCGTGTCCCTGATCCTATTGGGGGGGGGGGGGGTAGGATCGAGTACCTAGTCTTCTCGGATAAGGACGAAAAAATTCGGAGGGCCCGTGTACACATTGCGCACGTTAAAGATACCTTGGCAGTTGGAAATCGTAAAGAGCAGGCCGAACAGGCCGCTGCCCGGGCAAAATTAAATAAAATTCCTCTCTACCATCCCCCCCCCCTCCCCCCCCCCCCCCCAAAAAAAAAAAAAACCCGCCGACCGGCGCTGCACCGTGGCGACGACGTGCCTGCTCCAGTTGTAACTGGGCTGCAATGGCACAAAGGCAAATTTCCCAAATGGGATTAAAGAGTTATATAAATACAAATACAAATACAAACACAAAATAATCTAAGCTACTGAGGAATTCACAGTTCGTCGCCACCCCAATTTCTTACTACTCATTAAAATATTGTTAAAACTTAATATTTCAGTTGTTTAACCTACATTGCCCGCGCATTTACAGGTAGAGCATCCCAGTATGAACTCTGATTTTTTTTTTCTCCAGGCCACATCAAGAGACTTATGTATGCAATCAAAATGTTGCGAGAACCAAGTGACAGTAAGTACCTACGGTAGTTTCAGGGAATATTATGATTAAAGAAAGCCAGGTTAATTTTATATCAAAACTGTCAAATTCCTTACTAAACGTGAATGATTACATTTTTCAAAGGCTAACATGTAACTTGCCACAGTATCCATTTTTATTATTTTACCATAACAGAAGTAAACATGAACAAATATTATTATATGACATTTAGAATGTTCTGAGACGTTCATAGGTAAAGTTGTGTTTTCGTGTGTACAGAAACGGAAACGTGAAATACATTTCAAGTAGTTAAATAAGAAGAATACATCCATGTGTACGGAAATGTCATGTCGTACACACGGAAACACTCGTTCTTTTTTTTACTTCTTGGTGGATTTTCGCCGTTTCCGTTTCCGCACAAATGAAAACACGACTTAAGGAGTTGATCGGTAAGATAACAGTAGACTGGAGGTCATAGTTACATTCTTTACAAAAAAAAACAAAAAACAAAGTGGAACACACTTGTGCTCATTTCAAGTCCCTTTAGATCTACGTTGAAATTTCAGTAACATTTTAACTCCTTCATTGCGCTGTGGACGTATACTGTACACCCTAAAGTTGACAATGCTTGTGCACTATGGACATTCGGTGTATGTACTAAAATCAATAGTAACGCTACGCTGTTCATTATAGGCCGGAGAAAACCGTGTGGCAGTGAAAGGGTTAAAATACAATTCGACGGATATAAATATTTTTTGTGTGGAAGAATGATTGGTCCCTTTGAAACCTAACAGCCCAGCAGAAAACGAAGCAGGTACGACAGCTGATTCAGGACAGCCCAGTCCATTACCTGAAGGAGACCAACGTGGATGAGTATGAGTTCTGGGAAAGAGTGATAGGAAAATGTTTGGAACCAGATCTCAAAGCTTTTGGTATCGAATCTGAAGTGAAGTGTAAGTTTTTCTTCCTTGTTTATTGTTCATCTTTCTATTACTGTTCTATCTATCTATCTATCTATCTATCTATCTATCTATCTATCTATCTATCTATCTATCTATCTATCTATCTATCTATCTATCTATCTATCTATCTATCTATCTATCTATATGTATATCACAGACTAATAAATTAACCAGACTGGAAACACGAGCTCTGGGCTGTGTCGTTTTTTACGGAATGTCCCGAGCGGCGGTCGTATAACCAACATGGCCGCCGCTCGGGAAATTCCGATTCTAGTTCTATCTGCAGTAGAAAGTTCTTTTTATTTGTCAAGATTGGTGGTACATGTATTAATTTCTTGGTGCGGAACCAAACTTCCGCGTTCCGTAGGCGCGTCAAAATGGTATCATTCAACATTGTAGCTATGGTGAAGCGTCGGTCGTAAACGTAAACCTAATGTGGCGGATGGTTCATAACGTCACACAATGGGATCATCCAGTCTGGGTATTTTATTAGTCTGTGATGTATATATCTTTCTGTCTATCTCTCTCTATATACATCTATCTATCTATCTATCTATCTATCTATCTATCTATCTATCTATCTATCTATCTATCTATCTATCTATCTATCTATCTATCTATCTGTCTGTTTGTCTGTCTGTCAGTCTGTCGGTTTGTCTCTGTCTGCCTGTCTGCATCTATGCCTGTCTGCCTGCCTGTCTGTACGTCTGCCTGCCTAGTTGTCTGTGTGTCTGTCTGTCCGTCTGCACATTTGTCTGTCTGGTTGCCTGCCTGTGTGCCTGCCTGTCTGTCTACCAGTCTGTACGTCTGTCCGCCTGGTTGCCTGTCTGTCTCTCTGTCTGTCTACCGGTTTGTCAGTATGTCTGTCATTCTGCCTGTCAGTGTGTCTATCCCCCTGTCTTTCCCGTCTTGCCAATCTATCCAGCCATCCACCATATGTTACAGACAAGCTGTTTGGAGTGCGCAACAACTGGTTGCTGATCGTGGCCGTCATCAACACATTATGGCTCATTCTGATCACTACACTTGCCACTAAAGCCAACTTGGTCGTAGCTGGAGCCAACCCGATAGGTAAGACGCACACAGCAACAGACTTGACTTGAATTTGAAGACAGCACGCTGGCACGACAACGATCATAATAATTGTGTTAGGAAGAAGGACGTCGATAGGCAGAATATAACAAAATGCAGCAAGAGAAGTAGACAGAATATAACAAAATGCAGCAAGAGAAGTAGACCCACCATCAGCCACCCACTCACAACACAATGATCACATTGAACGAAATTATAGAAGTTGTCACTCGTAAATGTGCGCACTGCTTTAAGATACTATATATTTATTTTTCATTTCGGATATTTTATAATTGCAGCATTCCCATCATATGTCGTTCTCCTAAGAATTTCAGTTCCTCATTTTTCGATGTCTGCATACAGAACTGTTGTTACTTGCACGTATGTACCCCATGTGTTTTGCCCTAGGGGTGCGTATTTCAAAGCCTTAACGACAGCCTTGATTAATTATTCTTTCAGATTTTCTTTTTTGTTTTTCTCCTGTTTATTTCTGGTTGAAAGGTAAGGGGTAGACTTAGGGGTTCCATAAGATTTAGGGCCGACGCTAGGGACGGTGTTAGGGATAGATACGCGTACGCGTTCCTAGCGCAGAACGCTTAAGCTGGGTCCTCATGTGTACGGAGACGGAAACGGAACAAAATCCATCCTATAGCTAAAAGAAAGAGTGTTTCCATGTGTATGGAAATGGCGTGCGGAAACATTCTTTCTATTTCACTACTTGAAGGGTTTTTGACGTTTCCGTTGGCGTTTCCGTTTCCGTATACATGAGAACCAGCTTAAGGCTACGTACGTACAGGTGACGACAGATATAAATTTCACAGAAAAGCAAAGACAGACTATGACGGGCAAACGGAATAAGAAACCACAGTTTCCACCTCACAGGCTAAGCTGTATTGATGTGGAAAATGCTTGTGTTTCCAACATCCAGGTCTTGCCTTCTTGTTTGTCTTCGGCCTGCTGTTCGTCATCCAGTTCTGTGCCATGATAGTCCATCGACTGTCGACATTGTCACACTATCTAGCACGGGCTTCCTACAAATTTGGCAAACCTTTGCAGACAAACTGGTCCTTCCAAAAGGTTTGTTGTTTTCTCTCCCTCTCTCTCTCTTTCTCTCTCTGTCTCTCTCTCCTTCTGTGTGTGTCTTTCTCTCCCTCTCTCTCTGTCTCTTTTTCCTCTCTGTCTATATGCCTGTCTGTCTCTTTCTCTCTCTGTCTTTCTTTCTCTCTCTCTCTCTCTCTTTCTCTTCCTCCCTCTGACTTTCTCTCTCTCACTCTGTGTATCTCTTTTCTCTCCGTCTGTCTGTCTTCCTCTCTGTCTTTCTTTCTCTCTCTGTCCCTCCGCCTCTCTCTCTTTTCTCTCTGTCTCTCTGTCTGTATCTCTCTCTCTCTCTGTTTCTGATTATTTTTCTCTCTCACTCTGTGTCTCTCTTTTCTCTCCGTCTATCTGTCTTCCTCTCTGTCTTTCTTTCTCTCTCTTTCTCTCTCTGTCCCTCCGCCTCTCTCTCTCTTTTCTCTCTGTCTCTCTGTCTGTATCTCTCTCTCTCTCTGTTTCTGATTATTTTTCTCTCTCACGCTGTGTCTCTCTTTTCTCTCCGTCTATCTGTCTTCCTCTCTGTCTTTCTTTCTCTCTCTTTCTCTCTCTGTCCCTCCGCCTCTCTCTCTCTCTTTTCTCTCTGTCTCTCTGTCTGTCTATCTCTCTCTCTCTCTCTGTTTCTGATTATTTCTCTCTCTCTCTCCCTCTCTCTGACCCCCCCCCCCTCATCTTCTCTATGTCACTCTGTCTGTTTATCTCACTCTCTCGTTCTCTTTCTCTGTCAGACTCTCTCTGTCTCTCCCTTCTCTTTTCTTTGCCTCTCTTTGTTTCCCTGTTTCTATCGCTCACTGCGCTTGTCTGTCGCTCGCTCATACTCCCTCTTGCTCTCTCGCTCTGTTTTTTTTTCTGCTTCTCTCCACTGTCTCTGCTTGCGTGCTTGACTGACTCATTCCATTCCAGTGTTTTTGCGTGCGATTCTTTTGGCCCTGTATGTGTGTGTGGGTGTGTGTGTGTGTGTGTGTGTGTGTGTGTTTCGTTTGAGTCTGTAGTTGTGGCACCCTCTCCCCCGTTTTTTTCTTGTCGAGCATATGCATACTGTAGTCTTGACTTTGCATTCAGACATTCAAACTGAGCCCCTTGTTTGCAGGACAGAGGATCAGTCGTTAGATCGACAGATCGACTGAAATGCACACACCTCCAATACTGGAACACATAGAAATGTCTAGACATCGATGGGCCAACTCCGAGATTTTTATAAACCGTGATTTTTACTTATCATGCAGACCATGCCGAGCGACATCATCTCTATAAATCTCGTAAAGATTCAGCCAATAGAAATAAAGGAAAAATTGCTTCAAATAAATCGACCAACTCCATTGGTCCATTTCTTTAACGATACAAAAAGGCCAAATCATCCTCTGTCTGAATCAGTCGCCATCAAAATCCTCGTAACACAAAGTCGCCAACTCCAAGAAAGCTTAACAATGGCGTTATTTTTTACAAAAGTGCAACGTTTTTTGCAAACCATGTTTTTTCTAAATGCTTTTCTTGTAACATGTTAAATCTGGATTTAAAATGATCATTCAAAGCCTAAAATAAAGACCTGAAATGGTCGTTAATAGTTTAATAATACACTGTTAGCATCTCCTGCAAAAATTGCTTCTTCGGAGACGGCTATTTGTGCCCGACGCCATCGATGTGTCGTTGTGGGATTTATTATTACTATTTTTTTGTTTCTTTTTTATCAGGATACCCATGCAGTAGAAGACTCTGCTGATCACGTTGCACTATTGGAGGTCAAAGTTGGTTCTGAAAGAGCAGCCAGACGTGCAAGAGAGCGTTCTAGGCGGAGATCTAGACAGACAGAAGAGAGAGTACCACTGATACACGGGGAGATTTCCAAGGTTTGAGCAGAGACATGGTGTCTGGAATTTTTATCCCCTTTTTTTTCCGCTATAACTCGTTTTCTGTCTCTTGGTGTAAATCACGTAAAGAATACATTTTTATATTTTGGTCAAGGCCACAAATATCAGGTCACGTGGTAAAGTACTGCTTTAATGTGCACAGCTTTGTACATCGAAACAAATTTTTTAAGGGCTGAGTAGCCCATGGGCCAAATGGCTTAGTAAATATAAATCAAACTATGGCAAAAAGGAAAAACTTGTGTGCAACAAAGCCTTCCGTCTGAAATGATACAGAAACAAGACTATAAAACGCAAAGGAAAAGAAAAAACAAACCAAGCTTACCTTCTTTGGACCTTCTTCACGAAAAAAAAATGTAACAGGAGAGATAATTAAACAAATCAAATGGAAAAAAAAATCGTAGAACGTTTAACAATAATGCACGTACTTAACACCCGTGAGTCCCTCGACCGAACTCTAGCAGCGGAGTATGTCAATGTATAGTGGCTCACAGTGAGGCATTGGTTAGATACTAACATGGACAGTATTACTAGAACAAAGGCATAACTAAATATTTGCTTGCTCATTTTTTTTTATCGTCACCAAAACCAGTATAATTATGCTTAAGTGCTGTCAAATTAAAATGTTAAGTGCTGCATCATTTTTGTATCATACAGAATTTTCATTATTTACAAGTATAATTTGATGTATCAGAGTGCCCAATTTCATCACCTGTGCTTTGAGTTATAAGATTTTTCTATTGTTGTAATGGACCTCTCATCACATTACACGGTAACCAGTGAGTTTCTAGTCTTTCAGGAAAGTGTATGGTTTAGGTTAATGTTTCATCTGTGTACAGTTGCAAAGTTATGCTCATTTTTCCTAATGGAAATCACGTTAAGATGTCAGTTATTGTCTGTATAAATCTACACCCCGGCCATCTTGCCGTGCACCATTGTTTTTCTTTGATATTAGTAGATCGCTGCTATAAAGCGATTTGACTAGCGCTACCAGTGGGCACAGAACTGTAAGCCCTCCTGTTGTTAAACTGAGCAGTGAACTCTAATCTAAAACCGAGACTTTCCTTGTTTTGTTGTAAACTATGTTATGTCGCCACTTCCGTATGGCTTAGATATATAATAAGCCTTACGCCTTTACTGTATTGTGTGTGCCAGGTGTGACCATGTAAGACCAAGAAACTCTCACATCGTGAGCTCTGTCATTAGTGTAAAAAAAACCTGTCGTGGTTTAGACTAGTGAAATGATTTTCTCGTCTGTGTTGATCAAGCTGTGGTTTGAAGAACAGTGGGTCCTCACCCATCTCATCTTAATGCATATCAATAGACATTTTCCTTAATAATCAAAATGTGATAACACTGTGGAATAACACTATCATGACAATTCATGAGAGTCGCAAAGAAAAAATGAAGTATGCAGTAATCTGACTACAAAATCTGAGGAGGGAGTGAAGTGGTGTGAGACGACAAACCTGACCATAGTTGAGACAAATGTATTTCTTTTTTTGTGTGTGTTCTTTTGCTAAATATATTACTACATTGTTATACCGATGAATATTAAGAGCTTGATACGCTAATACTCTTTTGCCCAATGCCCAATACTCATTAATTGACTCTTTCTTTGAAAGAAATATTTGAAATTATTGTATTTGCTGAAAGATCGGGTAGATTTGCAGGTGTTGTAGTGGGAGAAGACAAACCTGGAAGGTAGGGTGAAGGTGGACGGCCAAGTGTGTCAGTATATTTTTATTTTGAAAGAATCATAATTACAATCCTGTAATTGGTATCATGCTTTGGTATTATCTGACTTTGAGACAATGAGATTAGCGTTTCCCTTTGCGTGTTCTCGCAAGATTGAACAATGGCGTTGTCATGATTTTTTTCTTTTTTATTGAATGGAGATGTAAATATAATTTGTGTTTCTTTCAGTGATTGTGCTAGAACAATGAGTGTGTAAATTATGTGTGCGTGTATAGGTGTATGTGTGCATGTGTGTGAGAGAGAGAGAGATAGAGAAAGAGAAACACAGAGAGAGAGAGAGAGGAGTCCCAGAAAGTCTTTCAACAATTGACAAAAGGATGATTAATTTTGCCAAGCCACTTTTATTTAATTTTTTTTTTTTATTGTACAATGTATTCATTTTTTGTTATGCCATAAATGCTGTATCAGTATAGTGAAAGGAATCATTAGGCTCATTAAGATATTTCACCCGAGTATGACGTATGTGCTTTCATATAATTAATGAATGTATTATTTTTATTTGTACTTTATTGATATAGTGATGTGTTTTTTTTATATACGTTCTGGCATGTTCCACAAGGCAAAAATGTTAACAAAACTAATAGTTGGAAGGAAATAATTTTTTGCTGTAAACCATCGTAATAACGATGGCTGCTGGAGGTGTTCCTGCTTGAATTGTTTTATATTTGTTATTAATGCTGTTTTCTTTTTTTTCTCTCTCTCTTACGAACAGAGCCTAGCTGTGCATGTTTTCATACTATGAACAAATGGCGGGGGGGGGGGGGGGAGGGGGAGGAAGGGATATACATGGGGAGAGGGGTCTGGGAGGGGCGTGGAATATACATGTGGGGAGGGGGTTTGAAGCATGTAGGTACGTTTTTCAATTAAAGGTAATGAATAAAGAAAGCTACGTTTTATTGGCTTTTTTTTTTTTTTACATAATTACTGTAGGATTGCGTGAAAATCGAATAGAAATTACGGGCTATAATCACTCTATGTCTAGAGTGAACAAAATAGTCTATGTGAAATGTTCGTGGGTTGGGGGCTCATAAACTGCAAAAATCGAACATATGTAGGCCAACCCTATGGATAGGCCCTAGATATGTATGTGTTTAGTTCAGATAAATGAGGCTGTGGTGTGCCATACAAAATGATGGTTCTACGAGCAAAATACGTATTATTATTCTATTCACAGTTCACACATACACATTTTCTGCTTCACGATAAAAAGAAAATTTAATGTGCTGTTCCCTTGTGTGCTGGACCTTTCTAAAAAAAAATAATTAATGTTTGATAGGACTGCATATATCAGGGATGGCCAAACCGCAGCTCGCGAGCCACATGCGGCTCTTTGGCCTCTAAAATGGGGCTCCTGGAAAGATGTTGGCTGAGCTCAGGACAGTTTAAAAACCTGCATACATGAGTAAAAATATTGTTGCTTACAATGTATTTCTTAATAGTTGAATCCTAGTAATTATTTATATAAACTCTTTGAAACAAAATGTGTATGTAACAATAAAAACGTGTGCATAAATTTTGTCAATATCTTGTGGCTCTCGAACATCGAAGTAGTAGTATGTGGCTCTTATATTAAGCAAGTTTCGCCACCCCTGGCATAATCCTCCTTTTCAATAGTATTCCGTATGTAAAATATTGTGATAGAACTTGGCTGCATAATAAGGTCTTTCCAGCTGCAACACAGCACCCGTAGTATTGAAAGGAAAGGGGAGGGTGATATTATTGTATAGTTGTACGTCATTCAGAAGGACAACGTATTATTACATGTCGCATAATGTGATTGTTTTTTCTTTTACTATTTATGTAAGTGCGATGTTATAATGAATATTAAAGGCTTTATACGCTTTTACTATTTTGCCCAGTGGGCAATACATACTATTTTACCGTATCTCTGAAAGAAAGTTATAATTGTTGCATAAATGGAAAGTGCTTTTTTTTAATGAAAAATATTTTTCTCATTATGCGATGTCTACTTTTATTGATGAAACAAATAGACTATATAATAAATGCTAGAGGTAATGTATGCAAAATGGCATAGTGTACAACTAAACGGATATTCAGCAAAATCAGTGGAGGTAAACATTCATAATACGGCCATTAAGTGAACGTCAAATGAGAAATAATTATTTTAAAATGATGGACTGTTAAAGAAAAAGAAAACTGGCGTAATACATCTCAAAAAATAGTATAATATTACGTTGTATATACAAGGCACCAAAAAGGTCATTTAAAAGATAAATAATCTATGTGAAACATATATAAATACATAATTAATTAAAATATTATTGCAATAATAAAGTTAGACTACCTGGAAATGTTACAGCTCGACCGTGTCCGAGGAGCAGCGATAATGCTTCACTGAGACGAACGCTGGCAAAGGGGTGTAATCAAAACTATCTTTAAGGAAAGAAAAGTAGAATATATTTTGTTAATTCCCTTTTAGTAGCAGTGCCAAAGGAGTAGCAAGGAAAAATACATGTATCGCCTCGTCCCTTGGAAGTCCCCAACATGAGGCTCTTAGAAAAAATTAAATCTTCAGTCGAATTGACAATCAACATATCTGTGTATTTTTGACAAAGATGACTTTTCTCCATTAGTCGCGATCATAGTTCTAGTTTGTTCCAGTTCCACTTTGAACACAACTGAGAAATTCGACGTTAAACTTTTGCGGCTTTAGTATTATGATAAGAAGTTAGAATAAATCGGAACTGTGAAATGTCTTGATAAATGTCACAATGCGTCTTAAATAAGTGTCAAAATGTGCATTTGTTATACCTCTTCTTCATACTCAAAGATCTCCAGTTTTTCAGAAAATGGAGACAGAATTAACAAAAACTAACGTCACGAAGAGTGAAACAATTTCCAAATGGTATGCAGAAAAGTGAAGGTTTGTCACAGACAGCTTTAGAAACACTGATAACTATTGCTTGTTTATAAAATATACAAATGTATGTGTTTTCCATGCTGTGAATTGAATCTTTGATTAAAACGTGTGTTCATGCTATCCGTGCCTTGTGTCTTTCTGAGAGAAATGGTTGAATTCGCTGTGAGAGAGCATTTCTCTGCATGAAACTGTGTGCATGCACAATTTTATACATTTCTCTCATCTCGAATCCAATCCAAAAGGGAATTTTTGTCTACGGAATTCTGGATGCCATAGCACTCAGAGAAAATCTGTCGAAATACAGACAGACAAACAGACCTGCAGGAAGACGAGACCTCAGAAGTTGTTTATTCCAACAACACCAATTGCGTAGTTAAGAAATTCGACATTAAACGTTTGCAGGTTTAGTATTATGATAAGGCGTTAGAATAAATGAAGAGCGATTTTCCAAATTGGCGAAGTCAAATTGTGCATGAGTTATGGCCCCTTTCAGACAGTCATTAAAAACTAGTGTAAGAGGCAGTGTAAGTGTTCAGTTGAAACTTTAAAATGTTCATTAAAACTTTAAAGTGTTCAGTGAAAGCTTTAAAGTGTTCAGTTAAAACTTTAAAGTGTTCAGCAAAGATCTTAAAATAGTATTAACCATAGTATTAACCTAGATTACCTAGTCGCGCTGCGAGAACCAGCTCGCGGCGTCCCGGGCGTGGAGAGCGAAAACAATGGCGGGTTGAGGTCAAGCTGTCCAAGCGGCGGCCTAGCAACGCTACTGTTTACCATAGGAAACACAAACCGTTTGCCTCGAATTTGATAGTAGGCCTACGATGTAGTACATAGTAAGCCTAGCGTGTTGTTTTACGTTGTCGAGAAAAGTAGATCTTGAGTGCTACAACAATCAGGAAAATGTCAGAGATTCTAGAATAAGAGAACATTGTAGGCCTACAATTGTTTTTAATACATGTATAAGGAGGTCTAGAAGAAGAAACTCCGAAGCTTGGACCGATAGACTCGCAAATTCTTACTTCAACGTGTGTGTTAGAGAGAGAGAGAGAGAGAGAGGGAGAGAGAGAGAGAGAGAGAGAGAGAGAGAGAGGGAGAGAGGGGTATTATAAGACGTACCACCATAACAGCTACAAAATTGTAGGGGGACAAGGTGGTCTAGAGGCAAGGTGCTCGCCTCTCATGCCAAGGGTCCCGGGTTCTAAACCCGGGCAGTGCAGGCATGTTGGAAAGTGGATTTTTCTCATATTTTCAGGCCCCTGGTCCTATTGGGGGGTAGGATCGAGTAGTTCTTGGAAATTGGATTTTTCTCATATTTTCAAGTCCCTGGTCCTATTGGGGGGTAGGATCGAGTACCTAGTCTTCTCGGATAAGGACGAAAAAATTCGGAGGGCTCGTGTGCACGTTGCGCAGGTTAAAGATACCTTGGCAGTTGGAAATCGTAAAGAGCAGGCCGAAAGGCCGCTGCCCGGGCAAAATTGAAATTAATAGATTAAAATTTATCCATATCATCTCTCCCCCCCCCCCCCCCCCGCCAGAACAAGAAATAATAATACAAGTAATGTGAGGTGTAAATGCCAAGGGCAGCGAACCTCCTAAAATAAAGACCTCAAATCAGCTACAATATCAGAAAAAATGAAAGTAATCGACAACCTCACCCCCCCCCCTCTAATAGAATACACAGACGGATATCAAGATCCAGCAGAAGCTCAAGTGCATGGGCAGACACTCACTAGTAGCATGTGAGTGTGTGAGGGGGGGGGGATAAGGCGCAAGCATGATAATGGCTACATAAAATCCTAATTTGCTACGTCAACAGCAGCCTCCAACCACCTGTGACAGACACCCCCCTCCCCGCCCCCCCCCCCCAAAAAAAAAGACAGAGAGAGAGAGAGAGAGAGAGAGAGAGGGAGAGAGAGAGAGAGAGAAAGAGAGAGAGAGAGAGAAGATAGGGGAGACAGACATGTAGAGGAGAGGGAGAGAGACGAAAAAAGCAACCACAGGGACAAGACACAGAGAGAGAGAGAGAGAGAAAAAGTAAACCAGGGTAACCGGAAGAGTTGTTTCTGACCTCAATGGCCGAAAGCGTTGAGGTACGGTCACGTGACCTCACCAGGGAATCTAGGTTAATACTATTTTAAGATCTTTGGTGTTCAGTTAAAACTTTAAAGTGTTCAGTTAAAATTTTAAAGTGTTCAGTTAAAACGTTAAAGTGTTCAGTTAAAACTTCGGATAAAAACGGGGGCATTTCAATTGAACAGTTTTAGAAAAAAGCTCTTCAAATCAGAACTGTGAAATAGCTTAATAAGTGCCACAACACATTTTTAAATAAATGTCAACGTGAAGTGTACATTTGTTATGCGAATGGGAGCCCCCACCTCCCCCTTTCCAACCATTTTCTGCATAGCTGTGAAGTGCATCTGTCAATGGTCTTTTTTTTTTTTAATGTTGACATTATATTATTTTTAACGGGGTTGAAGAGAAAAAAGCGCGTCTTCTTCAGGCCTAGCTTATGTTTAATGGGGTTTTCCCGAGCACCTAGTTTCATCGCACCATCAAAGCCATTTCCTGAGTTTCCTCTCCCTTTTGCGTGCATGCCCAGCTTGGCTGGTTTTGTTAAGCACCAAGAAGGTTTGAGGGTTTTACTGTAAGAAACGCTTCTGTCAGAACAGATCCATGATGCTTCAGGGCAAGCTTTTAAACGCCCATTATCCAAGGCATGAAGATGTGTCGTATCTGTTCTTGCGGGACTGTGTGAATACAATAGAGGAATTCCACATCTAGCCAAGTGATATATTATACAAGGTACAGAGTACTGACGAAATATTACAAAATAATGTTGTTACAAGTACGTACGTCCCTCAAGTTGTTTGCGCCAGGGGTATGTATTTTAAAGCATTTTATGACTCCACAGCTAGAGATCTCCTCCCGAAATACTCCTAACAACAGCCTTAATTAATTATTCTTCCAGATTTTCCTTTTGTTTTCCTCCTGGTCTTTTTGGTTGAAAGGGTGGGAGACAGGGTCAGGGATTCGATAAGATTCAGGATTGAGGATAAGGACGGGCTTAGGTACGTATAAGTAGGCGTCCCTGGCGCGGGAACGCTTGGGGTGCATACATACTTATACCGACAGCCATTACAAAGACCACAGAAAAACTGTGGGGTCACAGCAAGACTTAAAGCAAAGTCAAAATATGAAAGCTGTATGCAGCAACGCCTCGACTAAAAAATAACACCGAAACGATATCATCCCCCCACCAGCAAACAACAAAATTTATTATTCATTATTAAATATATATTATTATGAATATTCAAATATTATTTGTGTTGTGAGTTGTGAGTTGTGAACTGTTGTGAATTGTGTACTGCGCCTAATGGCTGCGTCACAATTTGCTCTGAGATAGAGAGAGATAGAGAGAGATATAGAGAGAGAGAGTGAGGGAGACAGGGAGCGAGAAAGAAGCAGTGTCGTGTGTTGAGCGCTTCGCCGGCGCTCCATCCTGCTCTGTGGTTGACAGGTTTCTCCTGTAAAGCGCATAGAGCATTTTAAAAATGGATAAGCGCTATATAAGATAATATAGCCCCCCCCCCCCCCCGCCAGAATTTATTATTCATTATTAAATATATTTGTTATTAATAAATATTCAAATATTATTTGAGTTGTGTGTTGTTGGAACTGATGTGAGTTGTGTGTTGTGTGAACTGATGTGAGTTGTGAACTGCTGTGAGTTGTGAACTGTTGTGAGTGGTGAACTGCGCCTAACAGGCTGCGTTACCATTTGCTCTGAGATAGAGAGAGAGAGTGAGCGAGACAGGGAGAGAGAAAGAAGCAGTGCAGTATGTTGAGCGCTTCGCAGGCAGCTCCATTCTGCTCTGTGGTTGACATGTTGTTTCTGTAAAGCGCATAGAGCATTTTAAATGGATATGCGCTATATAAATGCTATACATTATTATTATTTATTATTATTATTATAAAGAGAAACCGCAAAGAAAAAGGGAAGGCAAATCGAGCTTTCTGTTTTTTGTGTTGTATTTATAACTGCATACTTCTTTAATCCTTTTTGAGAAATTTCCCTTAGTGTCACTGTAGCCCAATTACAGCTGGAGCAGACACGTCGACGTCGCAGTGCAGCAGGTTAGAAACCTTCTTCGGGGAAAACAGGATGGAAAATTGAGGTGATAAAACAGCTGAACAATTAAAAAAATCTAGAAGATAAATTTTTTATGGAATATAAAATCAATACAACCACTAAATTTATGTGCCAGTCCTGACTTGTATTTCCGGAACGCAGCACGTCCGAGACCGGCGTGCGGCCACTTTTATTTTCTTCCGCTTGTTGAACTTACGGTTTGGATCGCAGACTTTTTTTTATTGGTCAGTGTTAATGTAGGTCATCCAATGATAATACTGCTGCAGAGCCACACCCCCACAATCAGTTGTAGAAGATGTAGACCACAAGAAACAATACCAACCCTAAGTAGACTATTTGCGACTACAAAACCAGTGACAGGACTGAGGCGCGATCATCCATATGATTTCTTTGATGGAATGATTGTTCTAACTGTAAACAACCTACTGGATCCTTTATGCCGCTTTGGTTTGTTGGATTTTTCTCTAATTGACAGGCTACGATTGTCTTTAAATAATGGATCTTCAACCGCTAACGTGCATAAACCTTGTTCCTTTCAACATTATTATTAAATTCTACATGTTTTGGCTATCTCGCCATTCTGTCTTCTCCACCCTTCGGGGACCATCCGAAACGTGTCTACTTTCGATTTGAGAGATGTTTAAGCTCCCATCCCCTTTAACCCCGTCCACCATGTAAGGTTTTCATCTCTCCCCACCCCCCCCCCCTCCCCCCGCCTAGCCCCCAGCCCCTTTCCGCACCCTCTTGTACAAGCCCACGGCTGTTAGGATATTGAATGTCGAGCCTAGCCTTGATGTTTGTAAACGTTAATATAAATTATGGCAGTTTGCATGAACTATCTGACTGTTTCATTAGAGACATGGTGTGTGTACAATCTGACAACTTAATTTGCTAAAAGAAAAGTAAATAATACCAAACTCTAAAAAAATGTATTATCGTTCTTGAAACTGGAGATGTTCTCCCTAACACCGCCCTCTTATCAGGCGAACTGTTCATACATACTGAAGGCGCCCATACACCCTTCCACTGGGAACGTACGTACTTAAAAGCCTGCGCGCAATAGCCGATCTCGAATGTCCAAATAGTTGGATGGTGACGTCAGACCATTGAGTTTCAATGAGACCCAACCAGTTAAGTGGTGGGCGAGGTATCGTCGAAACTAATTGTCATGACATCACCACCCAACTAGTTGGCCAGATCAAAGTCAGCCGGTGCCCGTCACAGAATAGGGAACTATCAGAAGCGAAAGAAATCCACTTTTCGTGACTGTAGGAACTATGCGCACCGCCATTTTGGATGAAATGCAACTTCACCTGACTTGATCGGTGGTGAACAATACCCGTTAGTATACTGACAGGCAAAAGAAACTACACATCCATATTTTATTCTGTGAAAATGTGGTTAGGGGGTAAATAATAACATGTATGCATTTTCTAGACAAGAAATGTTTCCCCGGTGACAACGACATGCGTTTTTGCGAACTGTTGTTGTTGTGCGTGATGCACGTGCAGCGAACGCTTTCAGCTCCATGTAACACGAAACACCTGTGTGCAAAACAGGGGGTGGTTAAAAATGTTCATCA